>JBCFXI010000246.1:35873-220077 GCA_038496175.1 Ampulex compressa | reverse complement strand
GAAATATATATATGCACATATATATATTTCCTTCATGTTAATAACAGAATGATCAATTTGTAATACAAATATTGCATTACAGTATCGTGCAAATGCTAAAACAGAAATTTACAAATTAATACGTGGTACATCGGAATTAACATTAGCAGCGTTACTGAAACTTATAGACGAAGATTTTCTACCAAAAGAGGACCCGGAATGGGCCAAATCTGTCACTACAAATATGAGGAAATACTTACTGGTTAGTAGGTAATAAAATCACTGTATGTGTAATATATTTTAATTTTACATCTCTTATGTAGGACAAGTTGGGAGATAACGGCGTATTATTCTATCCTTCATCGCCGTTCCCAGCCAGTTATCATTATTCAGCTTACCTTAGACCTTTCAACTTTGGATATTGGTGTCTCTTTAATGTGCTTAAATTCCCCGCATGTCAAGTACCTCTGGGATTAGATGATCAGGGATTACCGGTCGGAGTGCAAGTGAGTGAAGAGATATATTAACCATTATAATATAAATGACTATAAGCAAGTAACTTACTGTCTTTACTAAGGTTGTAGCAGCGCCATACAATGATCACTTATGTCTCGCCGTCGCAAAGGAGCTTGAAAAAACATTTGGGGGTTGGGTTCAACCATAAAATATACATATACACCAAGACGTTTCGGTGACTTTATATTGATTATTAACAAATATGATACTAAATATTTTGCCAGTGGGTGAAGGTAGTCGGTAAAGTTTGCGATCCAATTTGTGATTACTACTATTTCCACTTTGGTAGAGGCGAATGACGATTATAGGAAATATTTTATTTTGCATGCACTTCACGTCGGTTTAGAATTTACATTTAGAATTATTTTCATTAGGATACAATGTGAACTCTGTTCTAATGAAAGTTTTATTCTTTCCTTCATCGCACAATTTAGGAGTATCCCATATTGAGATTTATTTACTATTTTGCGTTTCTTATGAAGATTGCAATATACGTGCTTCCATTTCTATCTCCAATTAGCAGCCATCGCAAGGAACGTCGCGATACACGTGAACGGATGGGAAGCAAGATAATTATTTTTCTTTGCAGGGAAAAGTTATTTCGGCTAACCGAACGGAAAGACGTAGATTAAATGTTGATCGTCGATTAAAAAATAAATTAACCATCGATGTAAAAAAAAGAATCCTTATTATCATATACACTGTACAGATGTTACACAATGATAATTATATTAATTATGTTTAATAATTGTGTTATTATAATTATATTCATTTTTCATAAATACATTTAAATTCATTACGGTATAATTATAATTATATAAAACACATAGGGTTTTTCATTACCGTTATGCATTTTGTAATAATCAACATGACAGTAATCGGGAGCAAAGAGTACGATAAATACATATTAGACTTCTCGATAAAAACTTCACATTGTTCGGAAAATATTCAAAACCACAAAAAAATCACCCTATATCAGAGTTTCTCCTAATTTTTCCTCAATCGCGAGATTCATCGTACAATAAAAAGTGACATTATCGTTAGCACGAAGGAAGATAACAAATAAAAGTGAACGAAACGTTTATGAAATTAACAATAAAAAACTCTAGACAATCGTATATTACTTTATAACTCACAAAAGACCGGTAATCGGAGAATCAAGAAAGATGCCCGTCCGAGAGTTACGGTAGTTTAGCGAATGGAATTAGACTTTCAAGTAGCAAGTTCGAGTTCGAATCCCGCCAATCATTAATTTTCCATGCCATATATATACCGTAGCCGCAGTGATCCCGTGTCCACCTCGATCGGTAGGTCACACGTCGAGCGACCAAGTGGTCGGTGTTGAAAATAAATCGAAGAACAAGATACTCGATCGATATTTCAGGAGTCACGCTGCCTCGGCCTACCAACAGATGTCAGGGACGACCGCGTTCTCCGATTTTTTTTCCAGACAGCAAAAAAGAAGAATTCTCCCCCTCCAACCCCGCGAGCCCCAGGTTTCCAGCGTAACCCAGTATCGCGATGCCCGCGGTGCAACAAATATGAACTCAGGATTGGCACCGCTGCTATTCCTAATGCCACCTAACCGGACCTTAAGCCGACCATCGCCAGATGTCGACGCAACGTCGATCCGGCCTAACGTTGCCAGAAGTCGATCCAGGAAGGATCACGCCTCTCGCACCTGCCCACGAGCCGCGCGTCGACCGGCTCGAACCTCGTAAAAACTCTCGTCGCAAAGGAAGAGGTGTCCTCCGCTGTAGTCTAGCTCCCTCGCGAGCACCGAAATCACGAGAGAAGACCTTCCTTCGCGGTCTCGAATCAGAATCTCTAAAGAACCCTAGTCACGGAGACGGAGATCCATCGCTCGACTCGAGACCTCTCGGCGACTCTTGTCGTAAAAGAAGAGTCGAGTCTCGTGTTCGATCGAGATCTCTCAACGGTCTCTGCATCAGCTGTCCCTGATTCACCGCCGGATTCCTGGCGGGAAGGAGAAGTCTCGCGTGCGCCCATAGAGAAGCAAAGCTCGAGGATGGAGCGGGGTTCTCGTATTAAGATCGCATAGTGTACCTCGAGGTATCGAAGGCGCGGTACACCGGCTCCGGATGAAATGTCGGTGAAATGGGCGAGGCTCCCTGTATCCGGCTCGATCGCAGGGACCTGGAGGCCGTGAGTTGCCGCTCCCGTAGGATCGAGCGATTATTCGGTGTGCAGCTCGATCTTCCTTCGGTTAAGGCCGCGACCGCGATTCGTGGCGATGACGAGCAGGAGGAAGAGGGAAAGTGCGGTTCTTCCGCGATCAGCGCCAGGAATGGGATCGAGGTGCTGGTGCCGTTGGTGGAGGAGATCCAGACCGAGGATCCGCCGTCCTGCTACTCCCTGCGCCTCGAGGAAGGAGGGCCCGAGGATCCCATTGGAAAGGGAGGAGCGGCGGGAGGGAGAGCGGGAGCAGATGCTCTACGCGATATCGCTGCTAGGGTTCAGGTGAGCATGTCATCGGTATGCCGTAACCTTGATGCCACGGTGTATCGTCCACCGGCAGAAATACGCTCTCGCGAGGGATTCGACTCTCTCCGAGTTCTTTTTTACGCCGGTCTCACGATCGAACCGTAACTTCGCGCAATGTCGTTGAACGCGGCAAAAAGGTACTCGTGTCACTTTGTCGCGGACTGTTGCGCGGTCGATCTTTTTGCCGCGTCCTTTTTTCTCGATCTCGTGCCACGGATGGGAGAACGTTTGTTTCGCCAGTATCGGAAATTGCGCGGGTGGAGATATTTGCTTTATGCTTTGCGCGCTACCGTCCCATTTTTGTCCTCTTTGTTTTACTACACGCAACTCGGTTACAAGTGCGTTGTAAACGTTGGCCCAGTGACGTTTATAAGCACGCGATTGCGAGCGAGGCGGGATATTCGCCAGTGAGTCATCCCGTTCTTTACAACGACGTACCGTGTTGAAACTCTACCGTGTCGATAACAATGGAGAACGGATGGAGAGATTTTCAACGAGAGTCGCGATTTACAACGGACGAGCTGATAATCGAGTTATGAAATCCTAGCGATAAGCCCGGTACAGAAGCGTCCGGTAATTAACACGAGCGACGATTAATTCTCCAACTCATCTTGCATGGACATTGAAAGCCAGCGCCGCTCGAAATTACTCGCCGCTCGATTAAATCGCTGAACGCGTTCGTATCGAATCGTACAACTGGAATTTCCCATAATCGAAGTCCGGAGATTAGAGACGATTCGGCGCTGAGCCGGATGCAATCTTCGGAGCAAAAAGTGAGAAACCGGGGGGGCCTTCGCGTTTCTTTCGGGAGCGCGAGGAGTTAGCGCCGAAGGAGGCGGGAATCGCCGACGCAACCGATTATTTTGGATCTCGTAATGGTCCACGGCGGTGCTCTCGATGTCTAGATTGTTCGCCTCGTAAAGCGTCGAGAAGGAGAGGGAGAAGGAGGAACGAGCAGTGGCCTTTTTAGAGCGTGTTAGGCACGGTGCGGCACGGACGTTCTCGTGGCTCTTCGAGGAATAGGTGAATTATTGACCCAGATCCTCGCGCTTCCCATACAATTAGGCGATGTAAAATCCCCCTTCCGACATCCTCGATCCGTGCTTGCGAGAATTACACCCTTCGATGGAATTCCCGGAAAATGGAGGGGCTCATCTTTTGGATTGCCCGCGTGATCGTTTCTAGGAAAAAAAAAAAGAGATATATTTTTGGGGGAATGCAAGCCCAATAATCACCACGTAGATCGATACGAACGTAACGCATTTACGAGCAAACGCTCGGTTTTACGCAACGCTTGTATGTATGCGCAATTATTCCGTAATTCGTTCAATCCGGGAGCTATTGGGTTACATCTCGAAGGCGTTAATAACGATCCGCAGAGGTGTGGACGCGGAGGAGGAGGTTTAAACCGTTGCTCGGTTGGGAGAACGCTGCTCGGCAACTCCATTTGTCGAGATCGTGGCGGACGGCAATATTTCCGACTAATCGCGATCTCTTCGGGGTGTAAACGTTGCCTTCCGACGGTCTACGCTTCGTGATACTGCCGGACGACAAGAAACACGGCTACCAGCGATCGCCTTCGAACACTTCGACGATCCGCTCCTCGCTACGAAAAGTTCCCATCGATCGCGATCGTCCGTCCTCGACACGAGCAAATTCGCGCGCACTAATACGATTCGTTAATTTCACACGTTCCTCGTCAGCCAATCGCGTTGCTGCTTATATTCGACATACGCGTTGGACGATCGAAATGATTTTTTTTCAAAAGCTCGTGTCCGATAGCGGGAGATCGAAGAAACGGTCGCCAATTTATTTTGCTCACCTGCACGATCCTTGCGGAACATCGATATCGAGGCGTGCGATATTAGAGCCGTGCTCGATTCAAAACTGCGGAGTTCACTTTTTACGATTGGATTTGTAATCGCGTGTCCCACGGTGGGGCACTAAAATTACGAGCACGATCGGTTTGTCCTATGCTCGATCTATAGTAATACGAGTACAACTCGGCTTTTGTATTTTTGGTTCGTTATCTCGATCACGTGCTCGACTCGATTTGTTGCAAAGCGAATCGTTCAAAGACGTATAAACGTGTATATACGTTTTTTTTTATTATACCGAGATCACGGATGGCGATCGGCGCTCCATTCGATATACTTGGACTTCGAAATCCGTAGTTCGGATAAACTATTTCGAAGTGTGACGGAATGGCTAGAAACTGCTGCAAGCCGATGGTGCGCGAGGTCATTCGACTTCCGGACCTGAGTCGGTCGATCGATGTGTATCGATGTATACCCATTCCTCGAACTCATTCAGTGCTCACACTTTGCAGGGTGTGGTTGCCCGGCCTATCGTTCGCTCTCACGCGTGTGTGCTTTCGAGCGTGCACGAATGATGACTGACTGGTCTAGGAATTGTTCCTTCGGGTTAAGACGGCCTGCCAAATGGAACGTGGTCAAGGGATCATTGTAATTATGGCTGCAAGGAAATTCTGATTGCGAACGTTGTAGGAAGTTTGTAAAACCACGAGACGGTCTCTCATGTATCGAATCGATCGCGCAGCGCCAAGAGGCAATCGCCGACATCCTACATTTAAAACGTGCGCATAATCATGACGAGGGACGAGAACAAAAATCCGTGACGATCACCGGGAGGTGAAACTCGCGCCGATTTCCCTTGCAAGAAAATACGAAGTTCGATCGTTCAATAATTCATTAAGTGTACGAGAACTCTGGTAGCGTTCGAGAGACTTTAACGGTCGTCGCGAGGTACTTAGAAATGCGCGAAAACCCCCCTTTTCTTTCGCGCTGTCGTAACACAGGAGGGTATTAGTAAATCGATAGGTCGTCTTGCATATTAAAATCCTGCTCGGTCGTCATTGCGCGACGATTCTAGCCAAATCGTTTGACATTGTACATCATACATATTTACAGGCGCGTAGACATCGAACACGCCATTTCTCTTAACTCGCACATTTTTTAATAACCGATCTTGACTCGGCATCGACGTATCGCCAGTTTGTGTAACAAGTCTGGTTGACCGTCGCCCACCTCTGCGTTTGTAGGGCGCGCAAGGAATAAGGAGGGTCGCTTATATGCGTACGATCGTGCAGGCTCAACAAGGTGTATCTTTCACCGGATGTTCTCTAGGCTCCTGGTTCTGGGTCAAAATCAAGGATACCGTTGACACGTTTTCTCGCCACCTTTCTCTTTTAACAGTGCTGAGCCTACAGTACGAAGCGTTTAGCTTCCTACGTTTGATGCATAACCCTTATTGTAAGCGTCGAAGCGGCGGGCGATTCGGGATCCTAAACATATTTTTATGAACGTACCGCGAGCCTAAAAGCGAGTCTCCACTCGAGTTGCGCCAATCGTCGTTTTTCCAACCGCTTTCCATACGTCTTCTTAAACGTTTTCCTCCTTAATCGACGTTAACTTCTCGAGATACGTTGATCGATCGAGCGCAGGAGAGTGTAAATCCAAACGGAGCCCTTCATATCCAGGAACCGGCGTAATAGGCGCACCGAGCGTCCGCTCATACCGGTTCTCCAAAGTGTAGGTGGCGATTCAAGGCTCGCCATATCTTTTTCTATCCGTTTTTGCCGCGCACTCGTATGGTTTATCGCGAATGAGCCAACGCGAAACGCGATATCGATGGCACGCTCTCCCCGGGCCGTGCAACTATCGCCTATCTAACGCACGGTCAAGTTTAACCGATCGAAAGTCGGTCGGAGCTAACGTAAGTTACTCTCGGATAACAGATATGATTTCACGAGGTATGCCTGTAAATCGGCAAGGGATCCGATTACCTCGACGGTCCGATCGCTTTAATGAAATTCACGATAACCGATAATCGGCCACGGCTCGCTTCGAAAATATATAAGGATGTCGTTTATTTAACGATCTCTCGCTGTTCGACGGTATCATTCCTACGTGGATCATCGAATGAGATTTCGCGTAACCGGGAGGAAGACGTGGATACGCCAGAATGCACGTCTTTATGGCGGGTTTGCTGTTGGCGGAGAGATAGAAGATCATCGTGTGTGTACACGGGGTTCTAGTGGCAGCGCTAGTGCGTGCTCCGGTTCTACCTGTTTCCACTTGTTGCAAAACTGCTACTCAGGTAGCCGGATCGGTAGGCACCAAGTTAATCTCCAGATACGCCCACGGTAATTGCGCCTCCTCCTCGATTCCCAAATGCCCCAGATTAAAATGGTGCGCCGGCCGTGATGTATCGTCGATAACCAGGATGTTCCGCTTCGAGTTTCTTCTTATTCGCGCTTTTTTTTACCCGCGTCGCCGGATCGGCCCAAGGACGTCTACGGGCTTCTCTTTTGTCCCATCCGTCTCTCCTTACCGTCCTTTGCTCCGGACCGGACGCATCATATCCTAATATACATTATGACTCGTTAAATGGCATCTGATCTACGCGTCTAAGAAAAGTACACGACTTTCTCGACGATTCTCCGAGACGTCCAAATATAGTATGAACATCTACGAAAGGGAAGAGGGAAAGTGCGGTGTGGAAATATTCCAAAGGTACGTCGAGGATGACTCTAGATCCGCGTAAAGTGCGATTCACAGCTTCGATGGAGAATTGGACGTGACGTCGCGAAAGTCTGGCACAACAGGTAGGACTAGATAGGGGGCCGCTTCTTGGCCAAGCGACGAGGGTGTGTGGCGGCGAGGAGTTAAAAGGTCAAGGCACCTGTATAAGCGTCCCACACGAAAAAACGTGAGGTTCTCCCGACAGAGGGTCCCGCGGAGCCGAAAATCGTGCTTCGTGACCGTGGCTCGCTCGTCTTTTCGAGCAATACTCCGCCAGGAGATCCCACCGAGATAATCACTCGATTCCGGATCTCGGCATTGCGCATGAATCGAAAACATCCTTCTTCTCCTACTCCTTGTCCATATCCGTAACCGGCCTCCGCTTTATTCCGCGTCTTCGCTGTTTGCCCACCCGACCGGAGGAGCCGGTTGGACAAAGTTCCTATCTCCGTTTCGCTCGGATAACAGCCTCGAGGATGGTATCGCCTAACGATATCCGCCATGTCGTAATGCCCTACTATTTTCCGTCGAATATTTTAGCGTCCCTCGCCGACGCGTCTAATATACTTTGACTTACTCACGCTTCTTCTCTTTCCTTATTCTTCACCAACGCCCAACGATATTCGCTATATCCTAGTGCTCTCCTATTTTTCATCGAGTATCCCGATTATCGATCATTCTAATCTACTTCTTGCTCTTCTCTATCCTGTCCAGCATTTCTCGGTTGTTAGTTTTGCCAAAGAGACGAGCGGCAAACATTTGTCGTTCTACGGGTACAGGGAAAATTCGAGAATATCCATCCGGGCAGGTCTGCTGATGTAAGGATGAAAAAGCAAGTTTTAGGGAGAAAATGTAACGTAACGATAATAAGTAGCGGGCCATAGTTAGCGGAGTCTCGCGGTGGACGAAAGCACGGTAAGAACTGGAGCGCGATACCGGGTCCAGGGTGCGCTAACCCGGCAGCGCACCGGCATTCTACTTCTCGAAATGGAGGATTCCGCTATTCGTTCGATCGGCGATACCCGGAGGGGCATTAATATTTCCAACGGACGCGGTTATCGCGAGGTGCGATGACGCGTGGGCCAGATCTTTTCTACGGCTGATATTTTAGCGCGGCCCGTATTCGTCCGCGATACCACGTGCGAATATGCGCATAGTACAAGTGCGAACGAGTTTTCTCCTCGCATCCGGGATCACGCACACTCGCGTCGAGGGCGTTGCGTATGTAGGTACGCGCCTCAGGACCGGCATCGCTTATATCGCCACGGCGGATCGAACCATCTACGTCCGCGAGCTTTTTTTCTTTTCGAAAGAGGCACGTTCGGTCGAAAAACTGATCGCAGAAACGTATATGATAAATGGATGGACTATGACCTAAACACAGAGAAGTTGTACGATAATCGTACAGCGGGGCAGTGCTCTGCTCTTATCGAGTGTGTCGGACACTTTTTTTCAAATTAGTATGACGTAAAAACGAGCATTGTCGTTCGGTTTGCCCGATTGCCGTTTGGCATTGTATGGATAAAAGCGCGTGAACTTTAAACCTGCCCGCTTCGATTAATCGTCTATTCGTTGCGACGCTATTTTATCGAGTACCGCGATAGTCATAAATCATACCGCTCTTGATATCCTCCGTCTGTCCCGAAATAGAATCGGAACATCCGTGTTTACGTCCTGTAGAAATTTTCCCCCAGCTCTGTATAATTGTTTTGATAATCTCTTCCTCCGCGTTTCGCTAATCACGGCGAATTAAATTCAACGGTATGTCCGTTCTCATTGGCAAAGGTATTTCTTGATCGATACCTTCGCCTTTCCGTAGGATAATCCCTTTTCCACTCTTATCGGAGTTATTGGTAGGCGAATCGGTGTTGGTAACTGTATATCAAAACTCGAACGTCATATTATCGGTCCGTAGCCCGCTATCTGCCGGAATACGTATCCTGTTCCAGGCAATGGCGGTTGGTACCGTACCAACTATCTGGACACGTGCAGACGGATACGCGTAAGATTAATTTATACGTAGACTCGCTTGTATATTAGAACAAATCTACTCCTTTTTCCTCTCGTCGCACCGCGACATTTGAGCGGTGGCAAACGGTACGCGGTGTACCCAAATACTTGGCTCTCCTCCACCGGCTTGTCTCCGGAACGGTCCTCATTGCCCAGTCGGTGGCTTTCACCGTAACGCTTGTACGTACATAAGTGTAAGAAGGGGGGAGTTGTAGCAGCTTTCCATCGAAAGGCTGAACCCGGTATGCCGACGTAGACTTGTCGTATCAAACCATTTATTATCAGGGACACTATCTGGTCAAGGAAGCAGGGGGTATCTATCTTCCCATTGCCAGTATCTCGGTCCAGGAAGGTGTTCGATTCGATCTTCTTCCACGATTAAAATTGGTACATCATGTGTTATATAAAAAGCCCATAAACTTATCGCAGATTCCGGTTTCTCCAAAGATTTCAAAGCGTTTGAAATTTCTCCAAGACTCGTATACGCGGTCAGAGATAATGATAAATGACGGAGGAAGACGGTTGATAATGTATCCATCTTCGGATCCGGTTTTCTCTTGGTCGAGCCAAAATCTGATTTACCGATTCAAGGACGAAATTTCCGTTATCGTGGGCTCTATCTCTTGCGTAATAGTTAAATGCGAAACTGCGCATCCTCGAGATTCGGACCTCTTCTTCGACAAAAGATATCGAAGTGGCCTACTTCGATATTCCCGGATCGTGGTTCGAGTCGGTACGATCGGTTTCTTCCTGGTACAAACTTGTTTTATATATTACGATCGCACAGGTATATCCAGCGAGAGCGTGTACGAGCACATCTATATTCACGTTTGTGGCGCATAACCCTGTGCCTACAATGAGTTGCCGATGTAAACGTGATATTCAACGTTTCATGAATGAAATTCATTCCCTCGTATTTCTACGAGCTGTGCATGCGCCTTGTGCGGCCACCGTTGTACTCGTGAATTCTTTATCGGCCAGACCGTAGGAGTGTCTGCGTGGTCCAAAAGCAATGCTGATTTAGGCTTTTGCGAAAAAATCCGCGAGAGAGGCTCGCGAATCTTTGCACAATTTTTAACTACACGTTCCTGGACCCCGAGGGGCAAAAAATTGAAAATTTTCGAGACCATAGATAAGTAACCGTGTCGCGTGATTCAACGACAGTGATCCTGAAAAGTTAACCTCTTGCAATTTGCATAATAAATAACAACGCTTTGAGGTATATCCGCGAATGAACCAAAGTCTTTCCCGAAGAATCGGCGCATCTCTTCGTTAACCTAACAAACGACCACGAAAGACTTTTTTTCCACCGTCCGCCTCACCGATTTTCCACGTAAGACCGTACGAGGATGGCAAGGTAGCCTTCGGGCGAAGTTCCAGAGACGCGCAAAGGCGGATGGCGTTGAGAAGGAAGGAGGCGCCCGGGTCTTTGACCGTTTGGTCGTGAAGTACAGGGCAGGTGGCACCCTAGAGTGGATACACATAAGCCGTTCACCTACACACCGAGCACCAGCTCTTGCGTGCTCGGAACACACGCACTCACGCATCCTGCTCCCCCTCCATCTCTCTCTCTCTCTCTCTCTCTCCCTCTCGCTCTCCCTCTACCTTCTCTCTCTCAACTCGTCCCTCCTGGAGAGAGAGAAGGTAGCCCGTGTGCATACAGCAATCTCTTCTTGTGTCCGTCAACCAATCGACGCCACGTCCATTCCCCGGGGGAGAAGTCGCGTTACGGAGGCGGGGTGCACGTTACACACCCGGATCCCCGCTGCACTGCCTTACGGTCGATCGCTGCCTCGAACGTGTGCAGCACCGATCATTGCCGTTTCTGTCTGCCTACCTTTGCCAGCCGCATTTTATGCTGGCCGGAATTCCGTTTACTTGCATAAGATTCGCGAGGGAAATTTCTAGTGCCGAGAGGAACACCGATTTTTGGCACTAGAACTACCGAGTCACTCAAAACGACTCGTGCCTAATTTTCCAGAAAAATGAGGCACGAGGATGTTTTATGCACTTCTGATATGGTCTTTGTTCTGTGTATTTTACTCGTAACCCACACCTCTTTTATACATGCGTGCATATAATTACGTGGATTCGATACGATCAGACTCGATGTATTTAATCCTCTTCGCGAAGACAGGTAGACGTACGGCGGCTGACTTGATTCACGCAGTATAATTAACTTTCATCCGCGGGAACGCCAATAGATATGACCGATAATTATCGGTGATTACGATGCTCGGTTCTTTGGACGGCGAAGGGAGTGGAAAAGCGTTATGCTTTCTCGAGTATTTTGAAGCGGCCCATTACCCTGCCCTACGCACGGGTAATCACGAACCTTTTCCCTTTTACGACACACGGCGCCGGCAAAAGGACCTCATGGTCCACTCTGGCCGCGCAATAATGGCATAGGTTCAGGCTACGTCGTGCCACGGTACATTCACGACTTCGCCGCAATCCCTCGACATAACTGCACGCCGGTGGTTTCTTCGTGGCATCCTTCGATGCATCCTGGGATGCATCCCAGGAAGCCGGTACTGTGCACGGATCACTTTGTTACCCAACTTTGTTCTACGTTTGACGATTCTCTTTGTCCAAACGATGCACGCTAATTTCGATACTGGACCATACAAAATAATCGAGAAATCAAAATATGTAGATTAAAAATAAATATCCCAAACCTTCTTTCGTTATCCATGCATAAATTCCGCCATGCCTCCCTTTCTATCGACGAAAAAACTTCGAGGATAGAAAGTATTTTCTGAGATGCCGTGAGTGTACAACGTTGAGGGAAAACGAATTGAAATAAATACTGGCTGAAATGTAAGATGGAAAATGATGGCACGAAGGGTGGAATTGTCAGCTGATTTTCCTTTCCTGTACCGTATACGGGCCGCCAGTTCCGACGGCCCTGCCGTGACGTCACGCGGCCGGTGCGACAATCACGAACACACGACCGAAGTCTATTCGGGTTTCATCGGCGGCGGCGATGTTAGGCGAGCACACGGCTGGTGGGATAGGTGATGGGGGATACCGTGACGTCGCGGCCGCGAGGCTCTCGGTCGCTCCATTCACTGACCGGCCGTTACCGAGAGCAGTACGACAGCAAGCACGACGGACCTCTGGCTGCTCGATCGACGTACATTTTCACTCGGCCGAAAAGGGCGTGAGCGCGCGTGCCGTTTGCTCACCCGTGTCCCCTAAGCGTGTTCGACGACCGTAATCGGTACGGCGATTAACGGACAATCCCGGAAGTGTGTACGTGCCGTGGAGAAAGAGAGAGAGAGAGAGAGAAAGAGAAAGAGGGGATAGAGAGTACTGGCACCGTGCGTGAGAAAAAGATCGAATACTCGCGCGCCTTTAAACCTCGATCCGAAACGAGTGAAAATCGCCGTGGATAGTCCCGAGAGCGTTGATTTTTGGTCGGTGCATCGGCAGTGTCGGGAGACCGGAGAGCTCCAATTTCTCTCCCTCGATTCGTCGTGTTACATGTTTCCGCAAAGTGTCCATCCGCGAGATCCCACGGTATGCCCCTGTTAAGTGGCGTCTACCGACAGTGGTGGTAGTGCGGAATTGGATCTGCAGTTTTCTCTTCCCCTTTTTTCTTCTTTCACGAAGAAGGGATATCCGGCCAATAATCGTAATTCGTGGCTCGACGAAGGGAGAAGCCTCGACATGACGGTTGCCGGAGAGGTGAGCGTTAATGATTATCGTTCGAGCTGCGGGCTCTTTTTTCCTTCGCGTGGAAGTCTCGAGCGAGAAACGAGATAGTACAGGCTATTGTTACTGTCCGTGCCGTAATTCTACAAGTGCTCCCATCGGGGGTCAATATACCTTCTTGTAAGTAACGACCTCCCCCTCCCTCTGCCTCCTCACTTTCCGATCGTAATCGATTCAAAGAAAGGGGAATCGCGCAACTAGCCACCGCGCAAAAGTCCGGCACGACATTCCGTTTACTCGAAAGTCTTTCGACACAAACCCCGCGTCTATTATCACGAATCTTGTGGCGTGATGTTACAGCGCGTAATCAATGTGACGTCCGGCAACTATAATTATCCTGCCGATTATAGCTGTCATCCGGTTTACGCCGAATCGTCGCTCGTTATCCGCTAATTAGTCGCTGCCCGATATTGCCGGTCCGCCGGATAAGAGAAGGGAGGGCTACCGACCTCTTCGTTACCACGAATCAAATTATACTCCATGGCGATTCTCTGTCCAGGCCTGCGGAATCGACGCACGAAATTTCGGACACCGACATATATAAATTTAAAAAATTATTGTATATATAGTACTGAAATTTGTATATATTAATATTGGCCGTTGCGTAAACCCGAGGACTTAAAATTAAGCACCGCTTCTATGGCCGTTTCTATGGCTCTCAACTCCAGAACCTTGCCTCCCTAGGCCGGTGCATTGCACATTCGTACACCACGCTTCACGCTAATCGCAAGTTGTTCATCGGACGAACAAGCTGCGTATTCATTGGCTGTGTATCCTATTCCGTTGCGTATTACCAGCTCCTCGATGTGAAACTCCGGCTTTCGATATAGCGGCGAGTCGAGAACCGGTGGAAATTCGATGGAAGGTTGCGTTTGGAAATGGAATGCAATGTGTAGTGGATTAAGTAACGACACAACGGGGAGCGAGTTTATCAAAGTTATGCCGCTAAAGGAAAATTCTTTCAGCTCTGCTTCTCGGCCGAACCGGTTGGCCGCCTTTTTTTCTCTCAATTTCCTTGGGTGCATGGATAATATAAATCTCGATCTGTAAATAGATCCGTGTGCCGACGTGTGTGTTGGTAAAGTACGCCCGCCACGCGTACGTTATGTTTTCCACGCACCTTGTAGTATTCTCGTAATCGCTCCAAGAGAACCGTAGGATCGATTATCCGTTCCGATGTACCATTAAATCATAGCACCATTTACCTGGAACGCCTAGAAAAATTTACATACGCGCAAAACACACATGTCGGACGATCGAATCGTCGGATAGCTCAAAAAACAAATCGCGTACAATCGCGTAAAAAGATAATCGAGATTTCCGTCTCGTTTAACTCGGTTCGATGATTCGATAAACTATTTTGAAGTAGCCGAATGCTATATGGCGATGGAAATCCATTCGACTTGGAACAAGGCTCGAGGATACGGTGGTTAATGAACTCTGGCCGTTTGCGTTTTCCCGTTTATCTAGCACGCGAAGGAGCAGCGTGGACGATGATTTAGCTAATGGTTAAGTCGGTCGCCGCGGTGTTCGTGCGCGTCTTCTTTCCGTCCCGAAGGGTGTGGCCGAGCTTTAGGCGGATCCAGCACACTTACCGCGCTCAATGATTAATGTGAATCGATCGATTGTCCACTTTGCGGGCCGCGCTCGTGATTGCGTGAAAGGCCAGAACGTGAACGCCAAGTATTCAACCCGGAAGCTCGCTCGGACCGAGCCACATTCGCCGATGATCGAAACGCGAGAGCCCCTTTCGCGCTTTTCTTCCTTTCGGCCCGATCGCCGCCTCGGTTCCTCCTCTGGAATTTCCACGAGAGCTCTCCCGGACTTTCGACGGATTCATTGACGACTCACTTATATAATTCGACTCTTCCCTCTCTTCTTTCTTTTCCTCTCTTATTTCGTAACGTCCAAAGGGGACAAACCTCGACCGTCGAGGAAGATATGCACGGCGCGTTTGCTTGCCCGAATTTACTTAAGAGAAAGCTACTGCATCCGCGCTCGTACTTTTCTCGCTTCGAGTCCCGTCGAGCATTGCGCCGCGGACATGCCCCGGCGAAAATTGAAACGTTTTCGCTCCCAGAGATCCCCCATCGAATCTATGGGGTGTTGGAAACTTGGTGTAGGTATAAAATTCGCGAACTTGGAGATACGCGAGACGAATACTCTTCTTTATCGTCGAAATGCAGCGTTTGGATGTTTCGCGCGGCGCGATAAAATACACGCGTAGTTGGAGGTGTCTTTCTCGAGTACGGATCGAACCTTTAAGGGGCGGGGATAACCAAGTTCCTGGAGCCACTTCTCGAGACGTAACCCTTATAGCATCTTTTCTTTTCCGATATACTGGAATAGGGGAGTAAGTAGGGAGAGGACAATTTCTTTGACGCCGCTCGTTTCTCTGGCATAACGATCGGAAACCAGTCTCGCTGGAGAGAGAATCTCCATACCAGGATCGTATCTTGCTTTGGTCCGACGATCGCGCTTCTTCTAGCGGGAGGCCTACAGAGAAAGTCAGCATGGAGGGAACTTTCTTTAGAAAATTAGCCTCTTCCGGTAGATCGGTCTTTTTGTGGACTTTCTCCGAGAAAATAGTTCACACCGGCGAATTGGATCGCGGGCATTTTCCAACTCGATGATCCTCGGCTCTTGGCCGCGGAACGTCAACTTTTAATATTACCCTTTTTCTTTTCGAGATACACGCACCGTCCTGAACGTGTCTGGAATGTGGCCGGTAGTTCTAGCGTTAATTATCACGTTTCCAATAGATTATCGGACCTCGATCGAAAATAACGAACGATCTGTCAGCCGTCTCGAGATAAGATCGTACGCCGCTCAAATCCCCCTTTTTTTCCCTCGTGCGCACAATTGAGAAGTTTGAAAAAAAAAAATGCAGGTGGAAAAGTATAGCGCTGCCGCTGTACGGCAAAAGTGGGAGCGGCACAACAACTCGTTTACGAACGACTCGATCGTCGCAGGGCCGACTTTTGTCCGTTTAATGCCAGCGAAAAGGATTGCCAGGAATCGCTAGTGTTACCGGCTTTCGAGCCGCAATGAAAGGCGTAATGCAAATATCAATAGCCGATGTCGAGTTATCGATATTTGTTTAGCATTGAAAAGAGGTTGGTTTAACACGGCTATTGCGTGCCGGATACCACTGTCGCTAAACGGCAGCGGGACAAATGGATATACGTATCTCCGTCCGGCTGAGATACGCGTTTGCTCGCATTGCACCGCGATCGGCGAGAGAAAAAAGGGCGGAGGAGATGGCACGAGAGTATAATGGAAGGCGTAATTAACGCTAGAACGACCGTCCTGAATTTTGAGAATTTTCATACGGAATTAGAGGCGGCTCATATTCACCCTCTTCTTCCAAGAAATTTTCTCCAGGCAGGGACATTTCCTGAGATTTTTCCACGATCGTCTTTCAAGCGGTGGATTATTCTACGCATCCACCTCTTTCTCCTTAACGATATATATGGTACGCCCAAATACGTATAGCGCTAATATCCTTATGGGCTCATGATGAATTTGATCGGGCGCGTAGGCCACGTAAAGGCAGGCAGTGTTACGTGTATCGGCTCACATCGCGTTAAGTTAGATCCGGGAATGGTGGGCGATGCCAATGCCACGAGCTTTCCGAGAAATTTATCGATGTGGCTCATACGGTGAACGGACACGCGGCGTTTCGTGATTTCCGATCCGACCGAAACCCGAGTGCGGGCGATGAGTAAGGAGGAAAAACTTAACGAGACGATGGACGCCGAGGTGCAGCGCGCGATTCGTTCGGCCGTCGAGACGTACCTTTGATAAACTCGAATCTTAGAGCTACGGTGGTGTAGCGGATAGAGGCTCGGACTTCCAGGCGGAAGACCCGGCTTCGAATCTCGCCCATCGGCGATGGTTTTTTCACGCGATACGTATACCATAGCTCTGGTGGTTCGAAACTCGTCTTAAATAGTAGGTCCTGGGCCAAATAATTTTAGCCAAAAATTAATAAAAAAAAAAAATAAAGACTCGAACCTTTCCAAACGCATCGTTCTCCTCGATTTAAAACGGTAGTTCGTAATCGAGGCGTCTGCCGATCGATCGGACATCTCGGTTATTTTTCTTCGTCGCCTTACACCTGTAAGTGGCACCACGGGTTGATATACCCGTAGAACAAGCGACCCTGATGGCCGACGTCTCGTGTCTCTACTTTCACCTGGATCTCCACTAATGGTTACATCCGCCAACCTGAGAGACCTATGCCCTATTTACGATAATTTCTCACCCGAGACGCGAGCGCCGATCGCACCGGGTGATAAATGCATCTCGAGGAGGAAGGTCCGTGTCGCGTGCTGTTTGTCGTTCGGCCAGAATCTCAACCCAATTCTCTTATCGTTTCATTTTCCTTTTTCCGCGAACGATCCCGATGTTGGCAACTCCCTCAGGGCTGTAAATCCCCCCCCCCCTGCTCCTCGCCTCCGTTTTCCTCCCTCCGTCGGCGATAATTAATATCGGTCGCGAAATAGCGCGTATCTCGACGCATAGTCAGGCGATAAAGCGGCCGCAATGTGGGCTGACTCGAGGAGATCTGGCAAAACATCGGTGAATAATTCATCTTAATAACAGCGAACGTGAGAACGCGTCGTTCAAATTTAATGCATTCAACTGCGAACCGACGTCGAACCGTTATATAATGCGACGTTCGATGAATCGCTAAAAATATTTGAAAGACATCGACTTCGATATTACGGACTATTTTTTAAACGACCAAATTTTAAGCAAACACGCGCCCAATGCATTTCCACCTTACCGCGCCTAGTTTATCGCCCAAATCCACTTCTTCCTTAAGCGCGCCTCTTTCTTCCGGCGTAAAAAGTCTTTGCGCAGTAGAGGAGGTCCAAAGTTTCCACGCGAAGCGTTTTCACGCCAAAGTCCACGAGCCGCTCTTTTCGGTACTGCCTGTCGGCAAACATCGTGCTCGCACCGAGGATGCTGGATTTTGCACGGTCACCCCGTATATTAGTGGTATAATAAATGGCGCTCGGGCGGTACAATGGTGCGAGTTACCTTGCCCACACGGGGTACGTCCTTAAAAATTGATCCGGCCAAGAGAGAGGGGGGGGGGCAGAGAGGGGGGGGGGGTGCGTGCTTGCGTGCATACGCATGTAACCATAAATCCGCGACTCGGTATTTACTGGCTGCCGGCCGTGTGATTTCGTACGCGCCTTGCAACTTCTCCCCCTCCTCCCCCCTCCCCTCCCCTCTCCCCTCGCTACGTTTTCCTCCCTTTCCTCCCTCGCGTACCCTTCCTACCTTTCGTACCTTCGAGCCGACCAACACGAACACGCGCGCACGATCGCCACCTCGTTCGGCCGCAAAGGCCCCTATCTCGAAGATAAGATCTGGCGATAGCCGAGATACGAGCTCGATACCGGGGCGTCAGTTCCGAGGGAAGATGCTGCGTCGATTCATCCTTCGGCTTTTCTCCCGCTCCGCCTCACCTGCCGCCCGTTTCCCACCCTGCCCACTTCCTTTCCATCGAGATATTGCCCGCGATATCTTCTCCTTCGGAGGGACGAGCCACGCTACCTCGCATAAATACCCCGGCATCCGGCGAATTTGGAGGAAGAGTTCGATGAAGTACGGTGATACTTCGACTTACGAACCGCTCTATATACGAGCCTTTTCCGTATTTTATTCTGTCGGGAGCGATGAAAGGATTGGAGAGAGAGAGAGAGAGAGACGTATGAAATTAATCGGGGCATCGCCACGTCTGTCAACAGCGATACATCGACTGCGCGGTCCTGGGCGGAGGTAGCGCGGCCGATGCCGAGGACTCTTCCTACGACAGCGATTACGAAGTGGAAGATTCGCCGGGCCAAACCGCCGGTCATCCGCAACTCGAGCTGCAGGTCTCCTCGTCCACGCACTCGGACGTCTCTCGCACGGTTTCGGATACCTTAGCGGCGGAATTCGCGGAATACGTCACCATCCAAGGACCCTCGCCTACCCAAAGCCCAGGTAAAATACCTCGCGATAAACCTCCAGGATGCGTCGAAAGGAACGAGGACGCTGTCTCGTAGATATTTCGCCCCGCCAACGATATTACACCGCGCGCGCGTCCTTTAATCGCACCTGTACATTACCTGGAAAAAGTTACGCGGAACATCGACGAAATCGGGTTCTAACCAAGGATCGTCGGCTGGCAAAAAGATCGCGTTCGACCAAACCCGCTTATAATCGGTTCCTCGCGAGTTACAATGTCATTGCGTCGCGGTAATTATCCGAGTGATACGCATATCCTTCCTTCGAGGATTCAAAGTCCACCTTGAAACAATAGCTTCGTACGGCATAACTCGGGCGCGCTCGGTGTCAAAAGTAAAGAGAGACCGGTCTTTAAATCCCTATCGTTCGGTCCTTCGGCCATGGTATGCAATCGCGCCCCGATCGCAGGTTACACGGCGAGAGTGGAGTTCGCCCTGAAGCTGGGCTACACGGAGCGACTGGTGCAGGCGGCTTTGCAGAAGCTGGGCCCGGATCCTGGGCAAAACGAGCTGCTGGCGGAGCTGATAAAGCTCGGGGCCAGTTGCTCGGCAAAGCTGGCCGACAGCCCGGACGACAACGAGGCTCTCCTCGAGGGCGACTCGGTGGCCGACGAGGGTGGCGGCGGCGCCTCTCAGCCGGCCACGTCCTTGCGTCCCGTCGTGATCGACGGCAGCAACGTGGCCATGAGCCACGGTAATAAGGAGGTCTTCTCCTGTCGAGGCATCAAGATATGCGTCGATTGGTTCCGCGCGAGAGGACACCGCGAGATCACGGTCTTCGTACCGAAGTGGCGCAAAGAGGCATCGAGGCCCGACAATCCGATCGCCGATCAGGAGATACTGGGGGAGCTCGAGAGGGACAGGCTCCTCGTCTTTACTCCGTCCAGGTTAGTCCGATATCCGCGAATTACGCCTCGCCTCGATTCTCTCGGGACTCCTTGGAATTCCGTGGTGAGTCGAGGAAAAAATCACCGAGATCCTTCGAGTATTTTTAATCGGGATATCGGGATATCCGATTTTGATATATCGCCTTAGAATTAATGCTGCATCTATGGATACGCGGCGTCGATCGATCGATCGATCATTGAACGTATTTGTATAATTAATGTGTACGGCGAGAGCGATAAAATCCCGGATGAATCGAGAAATGGAGCGGGATGCCGTGATAAAAATGCGGAGTTGAAAGAGGGTCGGGCCTGAGAGACGGGTAGAGTTAAGATCCTTGAGACGCGATTTGACTGCGCGTGGATAGATCAACTTGGGGGCCGGTTATTCCAGCTCCGGATAATATTAGCCGGTGGCAAGGCAGGTCCGTGTCGTGCAACGAGGCGAGTCTCCATTCTTGGACTCGACGAAATGCAGCGTGCGTTAAATAACGTAACGTACTCCTACTCTCCACGGAATTACTGCTCCTTATTTCATCGACGATTTGACTTTTTTTTCCGCGATGGAGAGTCGGAGCAGAAAATCTCAAGGATGTTTATCAACGCGCTCGAGCAACGATGAGAATAATTTCATAACGAACTTCCCCCCCTTTTTACCATATTCTTGCAGATTGGTAGGCGGAAAGCGTATGGTGTGTTACGACGATCGGTACATTTTAAGGCTGGCCGCGGAAATCGACGGGATCGTCGTCAGTAACGACAATTATAGAGATCTGGCGCAGGAAAGTCCGGAATTCAGAAGAGTCGTGGAAGAGCGGATCTTGATGTACAGCTTCGTCAACGACCGTTTCATGCCACCGGACGATCCTCTGGGTAGAAGTGGCCCGACGTTGGAAAATTTCCTGAGAGTCGGCCCAAGGCGTACGGATCCGGCACCCCCGTGTCCCTACGCAAAGGTCAGTCCTCGAGATCTCTATCTCACGCTTGCACCATCCACCTGTTCTCTTCGTCGTCGTACTTTCTTTCGACGTGGCTCCGGTGTTTTCGAACTGTCGAATATTTTTTCTTTATTCCGTAGCTCTCACTCTCGAATTTTATCGAATTCATCGATGTTTTCTCTCTCACAGAAGTGCACCTATGGTAACAAATGCAAATTTCGCCATCCCGAGAGAGGACCTCATCCGCACAAGTCCATAACCGAGCGACTCGTGGAACACGCCCAGCGTCATCTTCTGGCGAGGGGTCCCAGCCTACCTTTGGCCCCGACCACGGCGTCGACGAGTATCGGCCACCAGCATCAGCCGCTCTGCAAGGCCAGATCCGCGGTTCCACCTACGATGGTGCAAACGCTGTCCTCGGTTCCAAAGAGTAGATCCGTGGAAAACGTTATGACGGAACTCTCGGCGAGCAGCCCTCTCGTGTACACTCAACAAATGCCTCTTGCATCGAGTCAGCAAGGTAATCCTCCTTGGAAGTAACGAAGTCACCGCTCTTCTCCATTATTACGATCACGTTTCGTTTCGCCGACGTCGTTTCCGTGTACGCACAGTCTTTTACACTCTATCGCGTAAAGAAGTAATGCCATAAAATGTGGTATGAAAATTAATCTTAAAGAAATTTAACTCGATGAATGACGGTGGTAATATATTATCCGCGATATACGTGTTCCTTTGATAATATCGAGTCTGGTTAATCGAGTCGCTCTATGAATCGTTAGGCTATCGGTCCCCGGTGAATTGGGCCGCGTCCAGAGCGGACAGCAAGGACTCGGAGCCGGTGAACATGCATCGAAAGTTGCAGCGACAGCTGACTCTGAATCCGGTATGCGATCCGCGTCTCTATCAATTGAGGCGTTACCATCAAAGACAACAGCAGACGCCGCAGCAGTCGTCCCAGCAGCAGCAGCAGCAACAGCA
Organism: Ampulex compressa; assembly: GCA_038496175.1. Lineage (NCBI taxonomy): Eukaryota > Metazoa > Arthropoda > Insecta > Hymenoptera > Ampulicidae > Ampulex > Ampulex compressa. The sequence continues at coordinate 197,980 of JBCFXI010000246.1, read as the reverse complement.
GCAGCAGCAGCAGCAAAAAATATCGCAGCAAGCGGTAATAGGCTCTCCCCACACCACGATGCAGCACAGACCTTTGACGAGACACGCCAGTAACGAGTCTTCCTATTCGGGAACAATCAGGTGCGCTCCTTTGATACCCAGAGTTACCGATCGTCACATTAGCACCTATTGCTATATCGTATAAGTCTTCAGAAAAGAAGGGTAAAGAGACAAAGTGAACGATGACTTAATAACATAGATCGGAGAATGAATTTGATAACATCGCGTGCACGGTAGTTGCAAAGTCTTGCTAGAAAAGAATACACTGCCGAGCGTTATACCATAAACCGTAAGGATCAAAGAGAGTCGGTCAAGAAGTCGCGCTTTGGTCTGTCTTTTAGTTGGGAACATCCGGAGAGATTGCAGCATCACCAGCACGTGACCCGCATCGCCTCCGCACCAGACTCCTATCGCGCGTGGCCCCCTTGCAGCACGAACATCGTCGCGCCTTCTCGCGTTCAGAGATTGGGCGCATCCGATCCGCAGCTGAATCTCCTGCCGTCCCCGCCATCCTCGGGGTCGAGTCTGCACGCACATTGGGGAACGCAGGCCCAGGACGCGCGTCGCCGTTTGCACTATCATCTGGCGAACATCTTCCCGGAGGAGCAGGTGCAGGCGGCGATGGCCCTTCACCCTCATGAAACCGATCCACAGCGGATATGTGCCGCCATTCTGGCAATGTTCCCGAAGAATTAATCGCCGAATACGATCAGCAGGCTATACCTTCCAATTTTGCACCCCGATCTTTTAGAGGAACCACCTGTCGAAGACTATCGATAGGGTACACCTTCTGGCTTGACACCTCCATTTTTTTCATCCATTCAGTTTGGATATGTGTTTGCGGTATGGTCCGGCAAGTACCCCCTTCCAGGAGCTTTGCTCCTTGATCTTCGATCAATTTACTTTTTCGTGTTTTACGAAGAAGTCGGGCTTCGTACCTATTAAAGTTTAACTCGACGATGATCTCTTGGGGAAAGGGCAATTAAGGATGTTTTTCGCTTAAGAAAAAAATCTGTTTCTACATTTCCTCGTTGCACATGCTCCCCGAGAATATTGATCGATGAACGAGAGGAGAACGATCGCTTTTTGATACGCTATAGGAACAGCGCGCGTATCGAATGAAAGAAGGACTCCTGGTGCAGGATGCTCGTATTTTCCAGAAACGTGGATAGAGATATTTATATAGATAAATCGGCATAAGTCCGTTCGGAGATAATGATCTGACTGCCTGTTATATCGGGAACATTATCGTGTCAGTTTTTTTTTTTTTCTTTTGGAACTTTATAGTTCGGACGATTTGATTGGAGGAGTTAAAGCTCTCCGTGAGAGCGATGGACGGAAATAAGAACGAACGCTCCGTTGAGAAAAACCTTTCTACTGGGAAAGAAAAATCGAACTTATCACGCCTATGAAATAAAATAGGGTCTACCTAAGTACGTATATCGAAAATACCGATCGATCGATCGATCGTTTTAACTTTCGTAATCTCGATGAAATGAAGGCACATTTATGAGTCTACCCCGAACGGTGATCTCTGAACGGGTGATTCGTAATAGTACCGAAGCGGTTTTATACCGTCTTCGATTTATACAGGTATAATTTATTTGTTGTATGTTATTCGCGAAGTGCGATTCACATTTTCGGCCAGCCTGCGTGCGGCGCAGGCATTTTGAGGATCGAGAATGGGTCTTGGGACGTATCTGCCGACGCGATTCTTTGTTACGCGAACAAATTTTTGAGCAGTGGCAGGATAGGGCATTATAATAAGACGCATGGTTTTTTTTTATTTTATATAACAAAGGAAAATCCGTAGATCGTAGAAAAATGGATTCGTTTAATCGCATGGGACACGTAACTTGCGTTGACGAACGAAAATTACTCAGAGATATCCAGATCGAATCGCCTCACATTGAGCCGATCGATTCGTCTTTCATCCTTCCTTTTTTTCTCTACATCCGTACTCTTGTCGTCTTCCTCCTCCCCAGTTTTCCTTGCACCGACGTTACGGCATCGTCCTGTAAATCAAAGACATTGATTGCATTCGAGATTTGTATTTTTGTAAGGTCAACGATGTACGCGTACGAAGGGACTAAACGTAATCGAGGAGTGCAGAATTCTGTATTGTAGTAGAAATCGTAATCCATTTCCACTACATTCACGAGGCATAAGAATGGGCAAAAAGGGAGAAAATCGTGCCGTACGTGTTGTCATAACGCATTTTGTAAATTTCATTTAATAGACGTACAGAATTATCTCCTTTTTCATACATATGTACAAATGCGTACAGGCTCCATTTGCGTCGAAAGATATTGGGCTATATGCATATTTATCGCGTTTGGTTTCGTTTCAGAACTTTGGACTACCACCTACGATTAATCTGTATCTACTTCGATTATCCAACACGATGACTTTTTACGTCATTACTTAGAATGCTGTATGTCTTTGTGCCAATAGGCGACTCTATGAATGTAAAATACCTTCTTTCGGAAAATACGTTTACGATCCCTTTTTTACATTATATATATTAGAGGGATTTAAGATTTTAATATATGTGTAGCGCATATATATACATGTAAATGTATTCAATAGCAAAGCGCAATACCGTGTATTGCTACAATGCAGTTTCAAAATCTAGTACGTTGTACCTAAGAAACAACTGTTTGTTATTAATAATAATTACTCGGTGGTACACTAAAGGTTAGCGTTTGATGTTTGACAAAGTGTATTTGTGATGACGAGACGATAGTTTCGGTTGAATAGAATCAAGATTCGATATGTTTAAGAAACACATGATTATTATTATTATTATTATTAATTTTTATTATTTTGTTAATATATTATATGAAATATTATATGTATATGCATGTACATGTACATGTATATGTATATGTATCGATGTTAGTTATTGCCAGTGAATTGCGCAGTAAATAAATGTTTTTCTATTTATCCTAGGCATCTAGTATCGAGGTGTACGTAAAATTAAAACAGCTATCGATGCCGTTAATCACTTTATTCAAAGGTTTTTTTTTTCTCTTATCTCGGTAAAATATTTTATACGACAATAACTTCATCCACCGCAAAATTGTACTTACAATCGTGATACGATTACCGTATTAACATCCGATACTCACTTAACGTTAATTATGATTTTTATACGAGGAACTCAATCGACAAGAGTCGTTCGCTGTAATTATATATACAGATAAAGAGAGAAAGAGAAAGAGCGGAGAAGTGGGAAGGGAGAGTGAAGAGGCAGAAAAAAAAGAAGCTCGAAGGAGCGTATAATTTGACAAATATTATTGTTAATAGTTTGACTGTTTCTGGCAGCTTTTCGATTACATTTACTTGATTTGGAACAAATACTCGTAACTGAAAAATACACTAACGTACCTTTCCACCTATCGTAATATAAATCGAATCGATCTCGCGAGTAAATCCTTTCGCGCCTTGGTCTGCTTTAGTCAGGCTGCACTTTGGTTTCTCGCGTGTTGTACTAAAAACCTTCGACCTCAACGAGCTACAGACGCTGTATTATAGTTCTAGTCACGGAAATGCACTTTTTCTTTCTGATCAAAATATATAAGCATTTCTACCAATATGCCGTAGGATCGACGTAGTTTCAAAATATAACAATTTCAGGAATAGACATCGAGGACACGTTCGTAGAAATAAAGGTTCCGCCGAAGGTTCGTTAACGGGGCGCGGCAATCTCGCGGTTCGACCCTCGCTCTATATCGACCGAGCTCAAAGAATCCTCTCGTAGAAGAGCAGATAAGCTTGACTCTGAAGGACAGTGGCTTCGTCGACTTCCATCACGCTGAAACGTACACATTGACCATTGACCAACCGCGCGTTAAATATAGCTCGATAAATAAGGGCAAAGTGGGAGGGGCGTACCGTGAATCGGATACGTAGTACCACTTCCCAGGCGGTGACTCGGCCGCCGAGCATGCGCTGGCGGATGCCTCGTCCCCGTCCGAATCCGAGGGCTCGGACGTTTCCTCGGTGTCCTCCGCGTCCTTCGGGGGTAAGAACGACCAGCGTGGGTCGTCGGCCGATAGAGGCAATCGTGTCTGAAAATGACGTCGACGCCACAATTTTACCAACACTTTTTCTCACCCAGAGACACGATTGGTACGTATGATAAAAGAAGAGTACTTTGACATAGGCGACGTAATGACCGCCGTGTATCGTTCCACTGTGCTCCACGACACCGTACAGAGCGTAAACACGGGACTTCTTATGCCCCTTGCAAACCGGCGCCAGATTGAGCAGCAGCGGAAACGCTACGTGCTTGGTCACCTTCCGGAAGTCTACCCTCTGAGCTTGAAACCGCTTTAGATGTAAGATCAACACGGCCGGCACTTCGGAGATGAGGTATTGTTTGGTACTGGGAGTGGATACGATCTTGGTACTACCCTCCTTCGTCTGGCGTTTTGAAAAGATTACGATTCATAGAGTTTCTCCGGGTGATAAGGTCGAAGGAAAACCTTGAGAAATCCGAGATAATACCCTACCTTCCTTTCCCTCGCCGTGCAGGCTTCGCATCTTACTTTATTGCTACCGCTCATCAACTCGAGTGCCGTGAATTGATTCAAGCACGACTGTATCGAGCACTCGCCCTCCTTACTGGGATACCGAGTCGGTGACTGGTGCGCGTTATTAACTATACCGAGTTTCGAAAGGTTCGTCGTGACACCATTCAGGCCGTTGCAGGCCTCGTACTGATTGTTGCAAACCTGCGTTGAAAACTCTTCGACGGTCGGGTTGAACTGATCGTACAGGTTCCTGCTGAACCTGTCGATCCGATCGGTCGACTGAAAGCTGAAAACCACCTCCGAGGTATCGGCTACGGGATCGGCGTGATCCAGTCTGGAAACGGGTCTCTCGACCTTCTCCACCTCGTCACCGTTTATGGTGCTGGACAAGGGGCTCGAGGGGCTGCCCTTCGATATCGCAGAGTTGCTCAGATTGGCGGTCCGCCCCTCGAAGTTCATCGCGTAGGACTTGAATCTTATAGGCGCGTAGAGGGCCAAGTCGGTTGACACGCCGATCTTATTTTTTGGACTGTCGCCGGAGCTTTCCTCCATCCTGTCCGCCTCGGAGGAGAGCCTCATTTGCGTCAGGTCGGTCATCGAGACGTCCGTCAGACTGGGGCTGTTCAGAGTGATGTTCGCGTTGGTGGAACCCTTCGCCTGCGCTACGCCCAAGTAATCGCCGATCGAACTGGACGTTTCGGTGTTGTCCGTTGAGGAGTCGTTCGATATATTGCTCGGCTCGACATTTTGATTGAATATATGGTGATTAGCGGGGTAGACGAAGCTGGTGGCCATCGGTGCCTTCTCCGAATTGTATTCCGTTTCTCCGGCCTTAGGCAGTGTTCCCTCTACTTCTACGTTGTCTTCCACGTCGGCGTCGCTCTCTTCTAACGATGAGGGGCGATGAGAAAGGGGGAAACGATGGGTATCGTCTTTGATATCGAGATGTATGAATTAAGAAGAAATTACGCGTATAATCGCAAAGTACGTACAGGTATACAATTTTTAAAAAATTCACAAGTGTAAAGGTCCAACATACCGCGTTCTAACATATTACCATTGTTCTCCTCCATGATGTTATTTTGGTTCTCTATGGTATCGCATATGTTATCAAGTTCGAGCCTTCTATTTTTTCTGTTTCTTCTCGCCGCCTGTCTTTCTTTCTTTGTCTGATACTTGGATGGAGCGTGGGATATATTGTTTCCCATTGTATCAAAAGTATCCTCCAAGCCACTGTTCTTCCTCCTGATACAGGAGTAGCAAAATTGTGAAATGATGATCATAAGTGCATCGATGGTATCTACCGATCGTCGATATACTAGAGTTTCTAACGCGAGGAGTACCTTAAAACTGGTGGCTGTGGCTTATCCGCCATAACTGGTAAGCTCAAATCTAAAAATGGCTCGGTTCTTTGCGACAAATGAGAACAATCTAAGCATTCCAATGTCGACACCAGAACCCCTCGAAATACGGGCTCGGGGCCCAACAATCGTGCACTGGCTTGATTTCCATAAAACTTTACTCGCGACTTTAGACTCTCCGCCACACCTTCGGGATTTGTCTTCTCGTTTAGACCAACTTCTTTTAATATTACACTCTGGTATCTCTGTAAAATGCGGGTAACGTGTAAGCGCATTTTATGTGGTTGTATGTTCGGAATAGAGAGAGAGTCTTACCCTTAGATCCTCGTTACGAACTAATTCTAAAAGGTGTCTAAGAAGTTCGTGAGAGTCGTGTTGACCTCCGTCCATACACTTCATTGCCTTTTTTCTAAAAGAGCATAGTAACTCCATTGGTGTGTACGTCTGATGATCGTTGGAACTTTGCATTTCCGTTAAGGTTTTGCATAATATTGATGTAAAGCTACCCCATCTCTCCAGTGTCCCTTCGATGGGAGGCTAAAGAAAATAAAGGTATACCGTATTGATACATCCAGAAGGTTCGATCGTGAAATTCTGGTCGCATACCAATTCTAATTCTTCCGCATCCTCTTTGGGTTTGTGCTTTCCACCAGGCAAAACAAACTTCTGCCCGGGTAATCGCAAATCATCCAAGACCTTAATTAAAAACGGTGTTTGCGCTAAACATTGCAGTACGGCATTAAAAAAGCAAGTATTTCCTAGATTTGCCAAACCCTAAAAAATATTTTTATACGTTCAACAAAACGGCAGATGAAATACTTTACTGCAAATTACTCGTGCGAATTAGAATAAATAACTGTAATGCAGCCGTGGGTGATCGATTAAACCTGTAAAAACGACGTACCCCCACTTTAGGGAGATTACTATATATTGTTTGTTTTTCCTCATCTACATTGGCTATCTCCTTTTGGCACTGCGTAACAGGCGTTTTAGCTTGCAACGAGGTACATGGCATCGCAACTGATTTTTTAATAAAATCCACGGTTTCTTGCAATTTTCTCCTGATTAAGATAAAGAACAACATTAATATCCCCAAAATAATCGATTACGGTTCAACGGATATTTACCTGCACAAAGGATTTATCTCCGTCTCACAAGGATAGCACCATATGGTCCACGAACGAGTATTGACGACCATATAATGACAATCGCTATGAGGTTTTAGATAATGCTCAATGGCGTGCTGCGAGTCCTCCCTTCCGCAACCCAAGTTTCCGCATTGCAGGCAAATCCACAAAGTGGCCTTGACCGTGTCCACCTGACAACGCCACGAGTATCGAGCCAAAAAACGCACAAAGAGAACGGTTTATTATTACGCGCAAAAGTATTATTCTCACCGAACACGTTACCTTCTCTTTATCCGACTTTGCATTTTCTTCTTCGTTCTTTTTGCAAACGGGACATTCCGTAGGTATCCCGGACTTCTTTATATTTTTCTTTATCTTGGTCAGATTGATGGCCTTTGTTACATGCGGACATTTACAGGCTGCTTTAGGGAGGAATTGCTGGTTAATTGTAGCCGATCGCGCTAATGAGCTCACGCATGACTGGGAGAGGGGGGAAAGGGGGAGAGCGAGTAGATGATTCTCGTAGAGATCCCGAATCTAGGAATGGTTTCATTAATTCGTTGAACACTTCTAACCTGCGGCGGTCTCCTCACAGGATTCCGTCGAGCCACCGCTGGCATCACCGTTGGCATCTGGTTGCCTATTGCGCTTCTTACTCATGATCGCCCGTGCCGTTCCTCCTTTACTCGGTACGCTTTAAAAATCCGAGAAAGCCGATTCCAGCTTTCTGCGTCTTTTCGCCTGTGTATTAATGTTTGGGTAAACAAAAAAAAAAACATGTGGGGAAGTATGGATAAGGTGCCGTACTTGAAACAGGGACTATGTAGCAGCAAGTGAGGCGAAGTTGACAATGCACGTTTTCAACCACATTTGTCTTGCAACGTCGAAATTTCCATCGGGGGGGCATATAACGCACGCTCTATTTAGGCGAATGAAGGTAAAATTTCGACACTAGATACGTCCCTATCGGGTGCACAGTATAACTTGCTTTACAAACAAGACGGCCGACGGGGTACGACAAGGAAAGAAAATGGTATCATTGTCACAACCCGGATCCCGAGGAACGTAGACGCAAGTGCAGTACGATGCGGATAGAACTCGTATCTCGTAGAATCGCTCGCTGGCTTTGAAACTGAAATACCGACGTTGGGAGAAAGTCAAGCGCGCAGTGCAGCGGGCTCTGTCGGAGAAAACGCCTCATCGAGGCTCTCTTTATTTCTCTATCGCAAAGGATACGTGCTTAGAGCAAACTCTACACTGCGAACGACCTCTGATTTTCCTTATAAAATCATGGAATATATTTTATTTCCAAAGACATGCATGAAACACCGTAGAAAGAGGATAATATCGCGACGAACCGGGTAGAGTACTCGCGATCGTTGCGTATAAAGGGCTAAATTTGATCGTGGATATAATTAGCGTTATGCATAAAAATAGTGAAAAAAGAAATGTCGGGGATAGCACGCAAGTTATCGATCCACGAGCGCTCAAAAGAGGCCGTATGTCGTGCCGTGTACGCACAGGCTGTGCCCGAGGAAAGAAAGGGACAGGGGTTTCCTGTGCACGGTCTGCCGTGAGAGGTTGTTTTCTTATTAGCGGTTCGGTCGGCCTCTTTGATCTTGGCCGGTCTCAAAGCATAAAGTCACGCACTCGCGTCTAACGCAGGCGGCACCTACTCCACCGCTCGAAGGAACACCGCCGAGAGGAGCATAAAAAGCTCCGTTTATTTTACCAAAGCTTTTAATGTCCTCGGGGTCGCGTAACAAAGAACAAACTCGTCTTTTTTGCACGGCCACCCCCCCCCCTCCCCTCTCGTCACGCGCGAAATAAAATTTACGTAAAAGCGGTGAAGGACGACGAAAGTTGCATTGGGTGTAAAGCCAAAAATTCGATTGTCGATGTAAATTACGCGGTACTCATTTTGGAATAATAATGTAGCCAGAGGACAACGATAACGCAACGTCTTGACAAGTATGATGTTACGCGGCGTTACCTCGCAAAGGGTTGAAAAAGAGGTAACGTCTAAACCATCGTCTTTGTTAAGACGATACACGACAGGAGAGCCTCGCCGGAACAATCGGTACGTGGGCATTTGCGGTTCCAGACGCGTGTAGGTTTGCCTGGCGGCAATTAGTCACACACCGGACGAGGAGAGTATCTCGTTGCAATTTGCACAGCGCCCCGTGCATTTAAGAAAGTAATTTGGAGGGGAGGAGCATTACCGCGCGGAAACTCGAGACGCGACAATGGAGAGAATTGAGACGCGACAATGGAGCAACGTATTCCATCGGCAACATATAATCCCGCGATGAAGGTTTTTTTATTTTCGTGCGATTATTTAAATCGAGATCCGTGGATAAGCCATTATCGCCCTATAGATTTCTCGCAATCCGAGTATGACTTTGAAACCACATACCGATATACCGATATTCCGATATTCAATTTAATTCTTTCTCGCGATTTGGGGTACGTACCTCGAGCTTCCTTCGCATCGATTTACGGTGTAACGTAAAATCTAATAAATACAATGAGATCGGTACAGCTTATAAACGTATCGCTAATTTCATTTTTGAGATTCACATTTATTAGTTTTTCGCTGGAATCATTTTTTATGGCCACGAGAAAAATTGGGGGTACGGAGGATTAAAAACGTGGCACCGAAGGACCAAAGTTCGATACCTTGCAATCCGAGATAGGGGGACGATTCGACAGAATGGTCCGGCGAATAGGATTGATAATTCGAAGAAGTTGAGCGCCCCTGTGGATCATTATGTTATGCCGTAGGGCCCGAGCAAGGGTGGGACTGGGGTTCCGCCAAGCGGACCGAATCTCCCCTTCACGGCTTAAAAAGGTCGGCCAGAGCCAGTGGCCGGTCGGCCGCTATTTGCTACATACTCCGGCTTTTCATCTCTATCGCTTTCTTATTTCTCTCCGCCTGCCTTTCTTCCCATTATTTCCAATAAATTTTTTCGGCCCCAGCCGCGATTCCGCGCAAAACCGCACGAATTCTTCGGACGTTTTGATCTCCCATGCGTCCTGATCTATGAGCCGCCGCGATATACCCACGGCGATCAGATTAACTTAATGGATTATACGGCCAACGGATGTACGGTCAAACGCGAGCAATAAGGCACCTTTCGTACCGATCCTCTCCTCTCGCATGGCCGATGACCATTAATAATCGTATCGAATGGCATTGGAATAGGGCAGACATTATCCGAGAACGAGCATTACGCCGATAACTTGTCCTCGCACGATCGAGACTTTATATAGAAATTTCCAAGTTCCGGAGGAGGTGTTCCATAAAGTAATTTCATACGCGCAGCGATCCACTGTATCGTGTAAATGTCACATAAATGTCATAGGAGTGAAACGGGTTAGGTGTCAAGTCATTAAAAGGTTGGTCCGATGAAAAATGCGGAGAAGGAATCGCGCTAGGGGAACGATTCGAGGCTGGAAGCCGGACTCGATAGTCGAAGGAAGATGAGAGGGGCGAGTGGTCGACGGAATTATATCGGCAGGCCGAAGAAGGCTGGTAGATACGTTAATGGCGCGAGGGGGCCTCTCATTACTCGGTAATAACCTGTAATAACGTGGATTTAATGCGCGGCTGGAAGTACAAGCCATAAGCAATCGTTCGCCGCCTTCGGCGGTTTTAATGAATTCCCCCCCTGCGCCTCTTCCTTCTTCCTCCATCGATCTACTGGCCTTTCCCTTCGCCGTTCATTCTCCTGCGCTCGAAAAACTTTCCTAAAGCTACTCCAATAACACGGCATATCGAGTACTCGTATAACGGTAACCATTATCCATCGCTGAATTTCTACTTGTCTCCTTCGAAATATACTCGTGCGTCGATCCTTGATTTACCTCGTACTAAAACCCCCTAATTACGAAGAACGATTCATCGATATTATCGATGTCCACGATGAAGATTAGATCGCTCTTTCATTCGTGCTATAATAATGAGATAACGATCATTGACCAATTCCGAGTTTTCCACGCATATTTCTGTAGGCAGCAATGCGCAAGGACTGGAAAGATTGGTTGCCCAGAGACAAAAGGAGGCCACTCACAAATATAAGACCGTCACTATCGTAAATTTGTGTCGCGTACAGTACTAAAGTGTCATTTATATTTTTAATATACCGTCCAATCTTTAACGCCGTCTAGAACGCGGACGCTTTGTCCGGTTGGCCAGTATTTCTAGGTGGCCTCGTCGAAAAGTATCCTCGGCGAGGATCGCGTGGCCGGTGTTTCCCAGATTTCCCCATTAAACGAGATCGTTATTAAGTGCGTATTTGCCGAGAGCGGTCCTTTGGTTTTCTCGTGGTCGTCGAGAGTTACGAGACCGACGGGGCGAGACTGGTCGGATGAGGTTGGACGAGGTTGGACGAGATTGGCGGAGGTCGGAGGAGGTTGGAGGAGAAAAGGCGGAGGAGGTCGAAGAAGCGGCGGGCGCATCGTCAAAGGACCTCGTAATTAGCCACGCATTGCGAGGCGCGGTGCCGGCGACGGGTCGGCGACCGCGTCGAATTTATGCTTTCTACCGAAAAACTTTTCACCCTGAAAGGAACCTTTTCCACTCGGTGGCACGTCGTGACCTTAACTCTATAGATCGATTTTTTTCCAAGATTCAACAGCCATTGTTTGCGGATATGTTGAATTTTTTTATATCGTTACATTTTTCATCATAGTCGGTATTCTATTTGAAACATTATTCAAATCTATAGGCCAGGGCCGATGATCGGAAGAAGGCGTTGTACGACAAAATGTATACGTCAGCTCGTAAATAAAAAATGAAATTAACAAAGAAGATATCGATGTAATAACTTCAAAGTCACACCGGCCTATAAAGGGTTAATTTGCGGTAGGGTACGAGATCCTTTGGCGGTTGGAAGAGCCACTGTGGAATTGCCAAGCCGGCAAAAATGTTTGACGAGGGAGAAGCGATAAAAAGTAGTAGGCACCAGCGCGGCCATCGACTAAATCCGGACTCTTTTTCTACGTCTCGGATGTTTAAAAATCTCGATTCGGCCTCCGCGGTTGAGTTTCACAGGCCAAGAAGGACGGGGACAAGTTTTTCGTCCTTCCGATCCCTGGGCCCCCCTTTCATCGCTCGGCTTCTCGCTTTTGTTAAAGTTTGTCCCGTAATTCGTCCAGCCGCCGCTTTCTTCCCCGAGACGATAAATCTTTAGGACGTATTCCCTTTATTTCGTCCGGATTATCTCGTCCGGAATAATGTCCGTGGATACGTGTAATCGGGAATTTATGCGCGCCTACACGAGGAAACGATCGTCTATAATTTTGTACTACATCTGGGCGACAAAAAGGGACCTACGAGGGAAGAGCCGATAGACGCGTAGAACTGGTTTCCATCGTCGCGAGTATGATCTTTAAAAACGTGTAAACGCTATTGGAACTTTTATCTCCATCTTCGAAGGGATTTTTGTCGAGGCGTCGATGCAAATTCTTCGTTTCGAAGGAGATTTCTTTTCTCGTACCGTCTAATCGAATCACGATAGTCCATTAGGATCATCGCAGCTCAAATGAACAACGGAACTCCGCCGGCTTTGAGGCCTCGAATGAGACACGGAATAAGGGAAACCGGTAAAACAAGTCGGGTACTGTGGTCCCTTTGATGAAGACCGCTCGCTCTCCTCGTCTCATTTCCTTCAAACGTACAAGTGTTAATTGCGCTCTTTGTACAATTTTATAGATTCTTTCTTCCATCGGGAAAATGTAAAACCGCGATTCGCAGATGTACATTTGCATGGTAATAACTCTTTTATGCCCATACGCACGTCCGATTAGATAGATACATCTCGCTCTTGCATAATTATAATTACTGAAAAAACTCATGCGCTTTCGACTCCATCGATCGTGTTTGCCCAACGTATATACGAGTTTATCGAGTACGTTGATCGTTCTTTTCAATTCCCAGACACGTACATCGATTTAATTATCGACGTTCGTCGCCTAACTTATACGTACAAAGTTCGAAAGGTGTCAAAGCCACGGTAACGGATTGGTTTGTATTCTGCACATCTTTACTTCCCTAGTATCGATGATCAAACGAACGAGAGAATGCAGAATCTCTACGAATCTTAGTGTTTTTATTTTCCGAGGGATATGTGAATTCCCGCTGAAGGCACATACGCGTCAATCGTCGGCAGAAGGGTTGAATTAAAGCAACTATTTGGCCGGTTGGGGGCGGGAGAATTTCGATCGTGTCTCCGGCATCGATAACACGACCAGAGCGGCGGCATCGCCGCGGAATAATAGGGCCGCCCAAGAGAAGCCGAAGCAAAAAGCTGAAGGGTTAGGAGCGAAGGGGGAGGAGGAAGTAGTGGAGGAGGAGTACGAGGACGATCTTCGGGCAAAACCTTCGGCATCGGCCGAGCTCCTCCGAAGGGGCACGAAGGCATCGAACGTTTGTTGTGGACCGCCAATCGGTGCCAGTTCGTTCCTAGCTCCCGGCTCGTGCGGTCGTTCTGTATTTTCCTCCTGCAATATGCTTCGCCGGCTGGTGAAACGTTTTCTCGGTGATCAAGATATGCCGTGATTCGGAGATGATCCTCGACAACGATCGGTATTAACGATCGTGACTTGAAAAACAGCGTGTAGACCGAGTTTCGTTCGAAGCTTCATCCTTGAGATGTATTAAAGTGACGAGTCGTTTATAAATCCTGTTGATAGCCGTACTATAAAGTAGCGAGTAAGGGTACGAGCGTTTGTTGAGAAATGAATTGAGATCAACGGGTGCTCCGGAGTAGATTAAAAATTTTATATCGTTTTTACGGACAGTATTTTTTATCGGTGAAAAATGACGGCGGTATTATGGATCACCGTTGTTTTACTAAGCGTGTTGAGCTTTGCGCAATCTTGGGGCATCAATCACGGAGGGCACCCTGGCACGAGTACCAAGTGCGAGAGACTTAGCGTATCCTTCTGCAAAGGATTGCGTTATAATCTCACCGCGATGCCGAACTTTATGGGTCACGAGGATCAGAGGCAGGCAGAGAGAGGGGTAATTTTTACGAAGTCTCTTAATTTTTTTACTTACCGATCATTAAATTTTCACAATACCCAAGCGAAATTAAGCGTTAAATACTACACTATTTTAAGAGATTTTTTAATCGCATCGTTATGGTTTGGGAAAAAATAAGCGAATGGTATAGAAGAATGAATTTATTTAATCGCTAAGTCAGTAAGAACCGATTAGAGGAGGTGGTGAATTTTTTTTCACATCTATTTCATATCTATTATATTCTACGAATAGAGCATATATGAATAGATTCATTCTACGTTTTGCCACCCACCTGCATACGCACGATTATTTCAGTAACGTGAATTAATAATGATAACAATAACGTAGCTATAAAGACTGCCGACGTACCTACCGCGACGGTGCACGTATGTCATGCAGCTACGAACATGAAAATTGCATTAAGGTGATCGAGCATCGATGCCGTTTGATGATCGCCGCCCATGATACTCGGTGAATACGAATGGAAATTGTGTGACCCGAGCCACGGCCTAATGCCGGGGCCAGTGGTAATCAAGGATAATTAATTTCACTCAAAATGGATCTATTTAGTTTTCCTCCTGGTTCCCTTTGCTCTTCGCGGATACTCGGGTTATATTTAGATAAGTTGGGATACCGGCTGGTAGTTCTAGAGTTAAATACCGGGACGAATAAACGAGGAATTCTTATCACCGAAATGCCGGTAATTAGGCCGATGTTCGTAAGATTTAAAGTTAACTTTTTTACGATCAGCCCGCTCTTTTTATTCGCCCAGCTGGTTTGTTGTAACGAATAGTTATTTCCAAGTAGCGCAGCCCAGAACGATAAAACTGTACTAAACTACACGAATCATCCGTGCGGTATTCCTTTGAAGACGAGCGGCGCTGGCTCGTTTTATCTCCGCAATGTCAATTCGTTCCTCCTTATGCTCCCTCCTCTTCCCCTCCTCGACCGTCCGCCGTGATTCTCCCTTCATGCTGGAAACTCGCAGTTCGAACTTTATTGCCGGTTAGGTCTCGTTTCCCGAGTACGACATGGCGATGCTCGATATCGGAGATAAATACCCGTGGAAGCTGCGAGGGGGATAGACGAAATTCTTGAGATTTCGTATATGACTTTCGGGGCCGTGAATGCTCGATAAACTTAAAAAGGCCCGAGCAAACCGGGGATGCACGGTCGGTGTTCGTTTCAACTCGATCCCAGAAGGCTCGTTTCATCTCCCCGATGTCAATCCGCTTCTCCTTATTCTTGGCCTTTCTCTGTCGGCGTCCTCTCTTAAACTGGAAACTCGTAGCTTAAGCTTTATTGACAGTTAGATCTGGTTTGCTCGGTATGGTAAAGGAACGATCGCCGTTTAAAGTGCCGCTTTATTCACGTGGGTATTCGAGGTGAACCGTCTTCTTCCATGCATAGTCGCGTGGAAACTTTACGGCACGCTATCGTTGGTGTACGGCGTTAAAGAAATGCCACGCACGTCGTCAGTCTTCGTTTGCGAAAAGGACGGGATAAGAATATTATAAATCGCTCTTTTGCCATTCTTATTAAACGCACGATCATCGTCCGGGCCAATATAAATTATTTACGAGTTTTATCTTTTCCCGCGAAATCACAGAAACTCGTCGTATTAAAGGAATAGATCTTTGCGTACAACGCATTTATGATATACGCGTTCATCGCGATACTTTATCGAGACACGTTGTTAACATTATTACATCGTATCGAGCTCCGAAGCCCGACCGAAAGTCAAGCTCCGTCGAAAAGAAAATTCTGACGGTACAAAACGAGAGGGGCAAAAAAAACGTATCGTGGCTGAAAGAGCATGACTGTTTAAAAGAATATAAACGCATACACGTGTATCGATGTACGTGTCCACGGAAGGATATACGACACGGCACGGGGCGGAAGGGACGAGCCGGCCGGCGCATAAGGATAAAACGGGACGAGGAAGAGGAGGAGAGGAAAAAAAAGTAAACGACAAAAGGTGCATCGTCAGAAGCAACCGCGGAAGAAAGCACGGGAAGGAACACGAGAGCGCTACTTTCCGTTCTTCCACTCTTCCCTTTTATATCTCTGCTATTAGATTTATCCGCGCTTAGATCGTTCCCCGTCTCCGTACCCCTTCGTACTGCCGCTGACCCCGTATAGCTTTATATACATATAACCGCGGAGTACCGTCCTTCGGGGTATTGGATTCTCTATGTCGGTCAGTGGGGGGAGTAGCTTTGCATCATCATTGCCGAAACACGTCTTTTCGAGGAACCGTAATGATGGTTTGTACGAAAGGGGGCTGCAGTCGACGGAGGATGGCTATGTGGGAAGAGGAGGCACCGATAGGTGGTGTGTGCCGAGGGAGAAAGAGAGGGAGAGCACGATCGTGGCGAAGGAGGAAGAGAAACGGAGAGAAGGGTAGGGCCCCGGCGTTACGAGTGTTGCCACGTAATTTCATGGGGCTATAATCTGGGCAGTACCGGGCAGGGTGGGAGGGAGGTTGGAGGGGAAGGGGAGGGGATGCCTCGAGGTCTGCGTAATGGGCGAATCTAGAAGGGTTCACGGTGGGCCTGAAGGACGTGCGGGCAGGCAGGCGGCGCCGATCGGGATAAGGGCGGGAAGAATGGGCGGGATAATTACCCCCAAGATGCCCACCGCTCGTTACGTCCCGTGGAAACGTTTCCACCGCCACCTTCGGGTATATTACCCTTTTATACTCGATCACCATCCCCCGCGGCGTTTACCGCTGATCACGAACACGAGGTGGAATTCGTCAAATAAATCGGATACGTTAGCTTCGGAACGGCGAGGATCGTACGGCGGTCATTATTTCGAGGGTGGGGGTGATCCGGGGAATGAGGAGGGTTTCCAGCTGCGACTAAAATACTTTTCGTTAATTTTGAGTCGTTGGTCGTAGGCTTTTCGGTCTTTGACGATCCATGTCCGAACTGTATTGCAAGAATATCGCGGCCATCGATGATGGGTCGAATAATCTTGATCTCTAATTTTTCTTTTTCCAGCTAACCGCCTTCATGCCCCTGGTCCATTACAATTGCTCGAAGCATCTCAGGCTATTCTTGTGCGCTGTGTTTGCACCTGTGTGTTCCGAGTATGTAGCCATGCAAATACCGGCGTGCAAATCTCTGTGCGTTTCCGTAAGAAGAGACTGCGAGCCCGCTTTGACTAGTCTCACTTTACCATGGCCGCATATGTTGGATTGCGATCGCTTTCTGGAGCATGGTAATTATTCTCTAATAATTTTGGTATACCGTCGCGTTGTTGTTCGGGCGGATAAATAATTTTTTGATGCTTTCGTCGTATATGAAATAATTCTTATTTATGGCACAATTTTTACCGTAATAGGAAACAGATTGTGCGTGCAACCTCCCGAAGAAACGTCCGTAGAGACGATACCGCAAGTTCAAACACGGGTGCAACTGCAGTGGCCGTTGCAGGAACACATAACTCAATCCGACCAAACGTCTACGCGATCACAGCAGCATCACCAATGTCCGCCTCATTTTGTGCAAACGCCCGACACTGATACGGTATGCGATGAACGTTTCATCGTATTAAAAAATATATATTCGACGATAACGAGGGAATTTTGTAGATAAAAAAAATGAATGTCGATGATTTTAGATTTCATGCTCGCCAAAGTGCAACACAGATGCCTATTATCGTGCCGAAGACAAGAGATTTGCCGAACTATGGATGACAGGATGGGCATGGCTCTGTTTCTTATCCACTCTCTTCACGTTGCTTACCTTCTGGGTAGATCCGGCGAGATATCGGTATCCAGAGAGGCCCATCGTCTTTCTGGCCCTTTGCTACAACTTGCTTTCGATCGCGTACATAATTAGAGGCGCGATCGGTGCCGAGAAGTTAAGCTGCGTAATTCTAGCTGACGGATCAGGATATATCCCGGTATGCCCTGTGCACTTCTCAGTACGTCAAACATTCGAATCAGTAGCCGAAATCTGTCGATCGGTACTATTCAGCATGCGTTGCTCTATGTACCATTTAAGATAGAACCTCCGATACTGAAATTTACCCATTCCAGATACACAATGGTCTGAGAAGCATTCCATGCGTAGTATGGTGGCTAGCCAGACATTATCTTGGATTGGCAAGTAACATGTGGTGGTCGATACTATGCGGCTGTTGGTTACTCAGCGCCAGAAATGAATGGAGCAGTGAGGCTCTACACAATATAGCCCCCTATTTACATGCAGCTGCTTGGGGACTGCCGATACTTCTAACGGGCGGTATGAAATGAATCATTAATTTAATCGTATTCGCTATAAACCATTATCGTAGTAACCATCGTTATTCTCATATTTAAGTAACTATATTACATCTATACGAAATGCCGAAAAAAGTGTTATTTATATTTTGTCCCGTAGGAAGTCTGAGCTCTCAGAACGTGGTGGCCGATGAACTGACCGGCCTCTGTCAGATCTCCGACGAGTCCGCACCCTGGTTGGAGGTCTTCCCTCACGCCGCACTGCTGCTGCTCGGATGCGCTCTCGGCGCTGTCGCTGGAAATGCACTGATCCGCGTGCGTCGGGCCGTACTGTCCGCAGGACGTAGCGCCGTTAAGCTCGAAAGGCTAATGACTCGCCTAGGAGTGTTCGCGCTGCTGTACATTCTTCCCACCCTGGGCGGTCTGGCCTGCGTCCTGCACGAGTCCTCGGTGAGGCCCAGATGGCGAACACTGGCGCTCCTCGCTGCGCTCGATTGTCGAGCGACGGAGAACTGCGTCCCAGGACCCGTTTACAGGGCCGCGGGTCTCGAGGTGGCGCTTCTCAGACTCTTCTTATCGCTGGTCGTGGGGGTGACGTCCGGCATGTGGGTGTGGTCGCGCAAAACCTGCAGAGCCTGGAGCAGACTCTTCGCGGCGCCCAGTAAGCCGTTCAGGCCGCTGCAAGGTGGTCACCCTCACGGCAACCACAAGACTTCGAATCAGATACACGTGGGTTGTAAATAATGATGCGATGATTTTGGTTGTACGACTTTTTTCCCTCGAAGCCCAAGAGCACTCGGTATATTGGTTGTTTCATATATGGTGCCTTAATTGAATCGTCGAGCGTCGATGATTACTAGGTCCAAATGGAGAGACTCGCGCACTGGACCTTTAGGCAGCTGTTTTCATATTGTGTGTATATATGATGTATATATTGTAAATTAATACTGATTTTATGCGTAAATGTACTTATTGTCTTACGAATCGATGTTCCAATAATAGTTATTTTCATACGTAGAATCGTGCTTTTGGCGTGACCCTTTCCCGGAATTGATCGAAGATCGATGAAAAAGTATAAAAATTTATTTACATAGTTTGATACAGTTTGTTTTATGTTGCTATATCATCAACATTTTCATTCGTTTTTCAATGATACTCTTTTGCTCCGGTGTTAAATTCATGATGTTGACGACTTTTGGTTTGTTGCTCGGTGTCATTTCCAATTCCAATAAAGCATCTAAATCTTTAAGTTTCAACTCTGCATTGCGGAGAGCCTGTATGCAAAAATTTCGTCGGACATTGACATTTTTATCTATCGTATCAAATTGATGTTCCTTTAAACGAAAAAAAATATATTACCATTCTTAATTCTTGTTCTACTTCCGGATTCGTTTTTTTCAACTTCTTTTTTTGTGAAAACTCCCGAACACTGAATCCCAAGAGATTTTCCAAAAGCTGGTACAAAAGTCACTTTTTATTCACAAAAAAAAGTTATATTGTACGTATGGTTGTTTTGTAAAAAATAAAAAAAAACGATACCTCGGATGCGAAGGACACGTCCAGGCTTGCGGTACCATCTGTAATAGTTCCTTCTAATAACCAAAACGAGTCGTTTTTCGAAAGTTTTCCTATAATTGTCACTCGGCCTCTCACCGTTTTGAATGTTATTTCGGTGATCGTCTCCGTAATTATATCGCAAATAAAATCACAAATTTTTGAAGGCGATGCAGTCGGATTTCCCTTCTCCATATAGTTTAATATATTCTTTTTGGGTGTTTCCTGCATACAGCGAACTTTAGACGTACCTGGATGTATTGGAGATACCGTCGACTGCAAAAAAATTCGATTGATGACTAATAAATATGTACGGTATATATTCAAGAAGTAATAAAGTATGAATATATACCGCAGATCTTTTACCACTGATTAGGGAAGGTGAAATTGCTTTAGAAGCAATTGTATTCTTTCTAGCTTGAATGGTCATTTTTGTTTCATTTGCATCTGAATTTGAGATTTCAAGAGAGGAGGCAAGGTATGCATCGGGTAAATTTTTTGCCGCGTGTCTTTCTGTGGCACTACCTGTGTAATTCTGAAGACTCTCAGTTTTTGTCTTCGAGTGTGATGGTGCATCCAAATTGCCAAACTTATAATTCATTTTGCTGAACTCCGCATTGTGTTTTTCTGCGGTTCTACTGATATGAAAAGTTGCTGGTTTATAAGATTCCGGTTCTTTTTTTTTATCGGTATTTGCCACAACCACAATATCACTATCCGTGGAGTCGCTGTCATACTCTCTAGGTATTGTGCGTGGAGGCGTTACTAGATTAGTGTTAGAGTTGTCCTTTGTTGTAACGGGTATATCCGATCTTGCATGAGTATCCTTCAATTGATTTTCATCAATCATTTCCAGAAAGTCATCATCGAGATCAAGAATTTCATTTAAATCTTCATCTACTTTAGTTTTAACTACAGGTGGATCATTTGGTCTTGAGGAACTGTTACTATTATTTTGATACTGTTTGCTATCTGTTACATTGAAGTTATAGTTCTGGCATTTTTTATCAATCTCTTGACTTCGTTGTTCAAGCTGCACCACTTCTTCCAAATCAATTTCAAAATCTTGATCAAAGAAGTTATCCTCATCGTTGGGCCTATTGTTTTGATTATTACCACGAACTGGTTGTTCACTGTCATTGTATGGATCAGGATTTTCTTGAAGTTGTCTTAAAAAACAAAACTATCAATTACCGTCAATTGCATAAAAAGAAAAAAAATTTTTTTTTGCTATTAACGTACAAGGCTCGGGCAAGAATGTTTTCTACGGCGTTAGGGATCAGTAGACTCTCCACCTCTCCTCCAACTTCTTTAAAATTAATTTCCTCCAACAACATGATTCCTCTTCTGCATTTAACTGGTCCTATTATCATGATTTTGTATCCAGGTAACAACATATCCTGCAAAATCACATTATTATCCGTGGCTCCTCCCAATCGTTTTTTCATCCTGTAAATCGCTCCGGCGATCCATTACGTTTAATTTGGAGATAGAACTGTATTCGATTGCAGTAACACTCTGAATACCATCTGTGAGATGCAGCTGTATCATTCTCTTTTTTCTCGGTTCCCACGATTGCGGGATATTATCTTCAGTAGCTTCTATGTTGGCATCCGAGATATTTCGTATTTGTTCGAGTTGTTTATATTTTGATGTAGCGATGTCATACATCTTGTCCATCTGCATTCACATGGACAGAAAGGGAGATATTAGGAGAATTTGTCAATAGTTTTTACTTTAACAGATACATACGTCCGCTTTCTTATTGTATATATTACCTGTAAGATGTAAGTTCCATAAAGCACAGTAAACTTTTGTTGTGCAAGGTTCTTTGGCAAACACGCAGTTTCGTTGTTTATATCCCGCAGATCACTGAGTTGCCACTGTGCCTTTACAAATTCTATTATTTCCTTGTCAGTAGGCTGTGATAAAATACCAAATATATGCAAAGTATAAACGGCAGAAATAATCGATGAAAAAATTGCGAGAACATTACTCTGTTATGATTGCTGATGTAATATTCTACACATTCCCGCAGCCAAGAATCATTCATCACATAAAACTGTGAATTCAAGGTCTGCCTTAACCGATTTATAAGACTTTCATTCATTTTTTTTAGTATCGTTTTCGTTGAAAATTAGTGTTTATCTTGGCACCACATAAACCATCAAATCAATGGCACATAATAAGAGATAAATAGATACTGCAGATTTTTGAAAACTCCACCCATGTTATAACCGACGAACTAGCAATGCCATCTAAGGTAAGTAAGTGTAAGGGAAATTTTTAAAAACGACAGTTTCGCGGATAATATCGTGGAAGTTACAACTATGTCTATAAAAGGTATATAGCAATATCTATAGTAGGTATATAAAGTAAAAATAACAATTTAAAAAATAATAAAAATTGTATAATTGTTATTTATTTAAAATTTAGCAGCAGGTTGCCAAAGATCTCTTATATTTAGCATATATGTATATATTCGTATATCATAAAAATGCCCTAAAAGGTATAACACGTCTTATCGCGGTACATAGGTATACGTCAAATGCAAGAAAGTTGTGTCATAATAGGCGGTTCATATCTTTACCACGAACCATAGAATATAATGATACACCTTATAAAACCCTTCTGTTCCTATCCAGACGGCGACACTAATCGTCAAAACGAAATGTTGGAGGAAAATCGGAGGGCGATACCCCTTCTTCTGGTTGGCTCCCGCCCCCTCACGGCCCTCCAGTCCGCGGTGCAATACGAGCCGCTCTAGAATTCAGTGTGGACGGATAGTCCCTATTGGAGCATGCGCTGGTATTTGCCCCTCTGGCCATTCCGATTCTCTGGGTCACAGTAATCATCCTCCGCGATTAGTTGCGTTATTGTGCTCGGTTACAGTGCTGTACCATTTTTTTTTTCTCGGCCCTAAGCGCTACGTATGTCATGTGAGCATATCGATACTGTGTCTGGAATGCGGGAAACGTCGGCGCGAACTCTGCACGTAATGTTCGGTCACCTCACCGATTGATCGATCGAGAAACTGGTCGAGCGAGGCTTCTACTCGGCCACAAGGCTGCGAGAAATTACTGTTGTGTATATCTATGTGGTGTCCGGTTTCTTCCGTTTACAGAGCATCTACCGATCGATGTAGATATATATCGATAAAATGAAAGGCGTGTCAGTGCATCAGGTATTTTTCAATGTCCTCAAGTAACGTTAGGTTAATAGGCTGTGGCGGGTTATATCAATCGATACGAGTCAATTTTTCTACCCGGTATAAGATCGGTAACGCGACATAACTTTCGGGTACATTGATAGAGGATGGTGTTATAAATGCATGTGCTATCACGAAGTTCGATTTGCTGTAATCAACGGGATTTTCTAACGTGGGATTGGATGTTAGATCGCAAAATTTTCTTTCGTGGCAGACATGTCGACATAATGGCGTCATTGCCCCCTTTGACTATAGATAACTGGATCCTGCATTCCCTACCATTCTGTGCATGTCGCAATAAAACATTTAAGTGACCCACGTGACCCGTCAAATCACGTGGTATGTTTCAAAACTCGGGTGCAAATCCACTCACCGTAAATTTTTTATTAGAATATAAGAGACATAGAAATTATAATCTGTCCAGGAAACTACTAGTTTGATTTTTATCGAAACCAAGCCTTGTATGTCTTTACGTTATAGACACTCTATCTATTACTTTTCTTCCTTTTAAACAGCGTAATTAGTCCACATATCTTTTATGTAATTGCATATAACTACATACGGGTTTTTTCATATGTGTGTATATAGGTACTCCAAACGGAAATTTAATGTCAATGTCCATTTTTATTCTTAAATTTCACATATATGGTTTTCAATGGTGCTTAGAAGGCAAAAAATGTTTTTCTTCCAGACAAATGTTTGCTAGCTCTGGCCCCACGCCATTACCGCCATTGGCACAGTTCTCCCAGGCATAAAATTAAAAGCTGTGGACAACGGCCCGACCATCCGAGGTTTTCCTTTGATCTTCTACACGATCATAGATCAGCATAAGCCGCGCAATGGCGGAAGAATGCAGCGAGGTTAAATCAGCAGGACCATCTTCTCCACGGAGTCCACAAAGCAATAGTGTTGGCGGGAAACCCAGCAGTCCTCATTCCCCCAGGCAACCAAGGCGCGTGAAACTAACGCAGCAACAGTTGGACAGCTTGACTAAGGACGAGCTGGCAGCCAAATGGCACGAACAGGACTTGTATGTGGAGTGTCTAGAGGCCCAGGCGGCAGCCCAGGAAGGTACTGAGATCACACGAGTGAGGCCTCCTCACTCACCACATTTCTTAAGCGAATTAACAAATGCCAGAACACAACGGTCTCTTGTACGAGACAAGACTCTTATAGGGACATTAAGCTTAGGGACCATGCGTTTTAGTAGTACAGTGTTTAGGATAACGATGATATTAAATTTTTTACGAGTCTTAAGATAGAAAAAAATCATAAGTAATGTAGGTGATACTTTTAAACCGCCTTCCATGACATTGATGAGCTGGTCTCAATTGGAGATACTAAATATCTCCACATACCGTTAGACAAAGAAAGTTAAAGGCACAATGTCCCTTTAACTCTATAATGGTGATATATACGTATATATATATCAATGATGTAAAAGTTATGGAAACTACATTTGTGATGTGTAGTGCGGGTAATTGAATTAACGTTGTATGCACAGTGTTTCAAAATGAAATTTTGTAAAGCTTTGCGGTGAGCGTAAGTGGAGTGACAGCCGCATATAACGTACATGCAAAGGAATCAGATATAATGCTGAGCGATTAACGCATCATTCTGTCCTCTTGTATTAAGCTTTGCTGTCACTGCTCGTAAAAATTTTTTAACCAAAGCTCAAGTGTACATCACCCAAAAGAAAAGTGATATTGTGTGCGAAGAAGAGATAACGGGATTCCTCCTTTAAATGTGCCTACCATCAATCACTTATCGCGGAAATACACCTTAAATCACTTTCAATCTAATGTTGTAAGTGTCCGTGCAGTGTATCGCGCGTATTTCTACAGTGTAGTAATCACGCTACCAGAAGCAGGACAGTGTGTGTGTGTGCGTGTGTACGCTGGATATCGAGTTTCCACTTTGAGAGGATCGAACGAATTACAGCATCCTCCCTGGCTCTGAATTTACAGCTCAGAAGAGTAAAAAGTTGGGCCTATCGTCCTTTGGCCTACAAAACACTGTGCCAGGGGTGCGTGAACCTAAGCTTGGTGAAGTACGAAATCTTTAATTGATGCAGTTACCATCCGGAATTCCACTTGCATTACCATGTTCCACCGACATGTATCCATATTTACATATCCTTATGATAATTTTATTTCCAACCCTGTCCAATATTATCGAACGACACTTAATTCACTGTATTCCTAGACCGATCCCACCCCAGTCAGACCCACTGTGAACGCAACTTGTGCATGCATTCGTACCTGCACCATACTGTCCCGATGCCCAAATGCGAGTCCAAAAAGTATAAACCTGTGAATGAGGTCGGGTGGCCATCTTGTAACAAGATCTGTATCCGCAAGTAGTCTCTCGATACGTATGGAAGAGAATAGCATCTACTCTTGGTCTCGGTGGAAGCACAGAGAATCTCACAAACGGCACGCCGCAGCGATGTCAAACTCAAAGTATGCGCCAAGTAAAAATGTCAGTCAGGCAATCAATGTTATATACCTCTAAAAGTATATTTTTTTATGCGCACACAGGGCAAATGTTACGTAGTCAATTTTCACCAATATGCTTTGTTTCACTGTAAACAAACAGTTAACTATCTCGTTAAAAGTGGAGTACAGAGCATTCTGTAAAGTTATGGTTTACATTTAAAAATAGATTTTAAGGTATCCAGCCATCTATGTGATTTAGGAATTTGTAACACATTTCTTTAAAACTGTCTATCCCTACATTTTATTATATTCATATCTTAGAAGAGAAAAATATATTAATTTCATGTACTACTTTAAGCTGATCATCTAGATATGTTTTGCATTATTATAGTATGCGTGTAATGCTTTTGTATTTGATGCTCGTAAGATATTACAAAGGTATAACAAAGTGTTTACTGCAAAGAGATATTAACAATTTCAGGGGAAAAAAAAATTAGATATGTATATCGTATTGAAATTCATTAAAAATTATGGTACATGCGTTATAACTGGATTACAAATTTACGAAGCACATAGGTAGCTGCTATCATTAAAACAGGGTTTGAAGGGAGGTTTGATACGGAATTCTTTTATAGGTGAGGTAGCTTCCTTGAGAGAATCTGAAAACAAGTATAGGCAACAACATGCCGAGGCATCTCACAGGGAGAAGATCTTAGTAAGGAGGCTTGCCTCTAAAGAGCAGGAATTACAAGAATATGTTGTACGTAGGCATATAAAACTTTATTACGTCGCAACAAGAATTATAGGTTTCCAGGAGACATTTCACATGCATATATCCTATTTTCTTTTCTTTTTTTTGTTACCTTTCGTAGAATCAAATTGCCGAAATGAAAGCCGCCCATGCTCCGTCCGCCGCAGCATTAAGATCCGCTCTTTTAGACCCGGCTGTAAATATATTAATTCAAAAGCTAAGACAAGAACTCGTTACGACCAAGGCAAAGTTAGAAGACACTCAGAACGAGCTCAGCGCATGGAAGTTCACGCCGGACAGGTGAGAATTCAAAATATCAATCTTTCACATCTCACACCGTTCGCACCTGATCCACATAAATTCTTCGAACGTGTTTCTAAATTTATCCAGTAACACCGGAAAGCGGCTGATGGCAAAATGCAGGCTGCTTTATCAAGAGAACGAGGAACTGGGTCGTATGATCGCCAGTGGCCGCATCGCCAAGCTGGAAGGGGAACTTGCCCTGCAAAAAAGCTTCAGCGAGGAAGTAAAGAAATCCCAATCAGGTTCGTCCTCCGATCGATGCCGGAAAGGAATTGCTTTTACGACGAATGGATTAAACAAATTATCTTCATCTTAAAATCCGTAGAACTGGACGAGTTTCTCCAGGACTTGGACGAGGACGTGGAAGGTATGCAGAGCACGATCTACTTCTTGCAGCAGGAGCTTCGCAAGGCGCGCGAGTCCGTGACGTTGCTGCAGCAGGAGAATTCGGCGCTGAAGGCGAACACGAACGAGAATAATCTGACGAACGGATTGTCGCCGCACACGCCGCCGATCAAGAAGGAGGAGACGGACGAGAATCCGACGGCCGAGACTAAGGGTTCGAAGTCCGGGGAAGACAGTGATGTGTGTAAAGGTGCTAGGACTCCACCGTTGTCGTCGCAGAGATCGCCGCAGTGCGAGATCTCGAACGTCGAGAGAATGGAACGGTCTGAGAGAAAGCCGAGTCAGGCGGATCACGACGAGAGTTCGAGCGACTCGGCCGCCCTGATAATCAAGGTGGAGAACGAGGAGCTCAGCGACCGGGAGGAGGAGCACGAGGAGACTCGTAGTAACACCAAAAGAATACTGAGGAGCAAGAGCCATAACAGGAACAATAGTAAAACGAACGGTGAGGAGGTAATGACCAGGACGACGAGGGGTAGGGACAGGACAAAGAGGGACAAAAGTGCGCCAGGTAGTGACGATGAAAGGACACACAAGAAAAAAAGGAGGGAGAGCATCCTCTCTCTCGATTATAACGAGGCCGACGACGACGCCTTGGTCTTGACTAACGGTGAGACATTACAGAGTGATCCAGAATGAATTATCTTTAGGGGTTTCCGCGTAACTTTCGTTATGCGGCGGTTGGGGTGCGGCGTGACATGAACATAGCGGTACGAAATCGTTCTCAAAACAGACCTCGATCCTCGTGGTCCTCGAGGAATGGCCAGGATCGCGCTGCGATGATAACGAGATTCGCGGTATACGATTGTAAATAATTTCCTCCTTCCATGTACCGTACTCGCGCCGAGGGGAGTATGTACGATTGAGGTAGGGTTTACCGTAAGGTAAACGTGCGTGAAGCGGTTTATTGTAAAAAAAAAAGAAAAGAAAAATGATAAAAAAAACGAAGAGCATCGACCTCCTCGGATATTCTCCTGTAAATTTAATACGACACAACCACATAGTATCTTGTTCTGCCCGATTAGTTGAACCGAGCATTGATAATAAACAGGTAACTTTGCAGCACCAATGGAGTATGCCCTTTTCTGTCATTTAGGTACACTGACGTGAATGACCTTTGTTACACGAATGCGCACATTACGTAGATTTACATGCGACAATGCGCAAGGCAGATTTGTATGTATGTATCGATTTCTAGTGAGGTACGCGCGTCCTCGGTACGCGTTGAAACGTGTGCTTTCAATTCTGTACAATAAGATTGGAATCTGTTCGTTAATCTCGCCCAAACACCTACTCGATGTACGAAGTTAATATTAATTTCAGTAAAACGCGGCAGACTGATCTCATAGATGGACACATCACATTTGTATCTTTAATTTTTTTTTCCCCTTCGAACTAAAAACAATTGTACAAAATACTTACATTGCTATTTTATATTATCCTTGTATGAAAAATACATATGTGTTTTATATTGCATATCCCGTCGCAATTCGCGTTTCTATCTTCTCTCTGTTGCTTCGAAACGAACGGTATCCTGATCGTAGTAGTTTTTATAAATTCGTACAATTCTTTCGATCGCTGCATCGATCGGTATTAGCCTCGAGGGGTAAATATGCTTGTATCGATCGAAGTGGAGATGTCAAAAATTATATAATTCTGCTTGAGAAAATGGGTTGGCAGTAGTGTAGTCGGGGGAAAGCAGAATACCGGCATTGCAGCCATCTGGCGTTGTCCACGTACGATCGAGAAAACTTAGAACCGCAGATCGGGTCTGTGACCGGACTCAAAGACCAGATTCTTTAACGCAGTTCTGTATTTTTCAAACCAATAGACTGATCATTTTTCATCATTTTCCATACTGTAATCATGTTTGCAGTAAGACGAGCTCTATTGTCTGGTACCATGTAAGTTATATTATTCTCTGATAGCACGAATTCCATATATTTTGCATTACATAATTTTTAACCTAACAGTCGCACGTCGGTGTCATTCTTATCGGTATTTTTTATCTGTGAATGGTACCGAATGACATCGAGCTTTTTTTTAAATCCGGTGAAAATAATTGTCTATTTTTTTAGTTAATTCATAGAGTAATTAATAGAAGAGAAAATGGAGTACGGATCGTTAATGTCGTGTGTCGAAATTTGCAATACCTTTACATAAAAATCGTGGCTATTCGTGATTACATACGCATGTGACATTTATGAAATACGCGATAGATTTCCATGTGTAATATAAATTCATTATATTACATTACGATAAATAGGCTCTCAGAGTATATTGATTGAAGCATTCGGCGAGCGATAGAAAATTAGGTTATAATTTGTAGATAATTGGCGTAAAAAATCGATAACAGAAGTAGATCAAATTTTAATTTTTACCGCCTTTAGTTATCTCAAATTACAATGCAATTAAGAGTTATTAAGAGTTATTGTATGTTTTAACCTATAATCTTTAATTGACGGTTATTGTTGTTTGTGATCGATAAGGACAAAGAAAATTAGTGCACGTTTTGTCTGTCTTCCACAGTAAAGATGCGCTCACAAGGTCGAAACATACGCTTCCAAACTTGCCCTACGACTATAGAGCTCTTGAGCCGATTATATCCGCCGAGATAATGCAGCTACATCATTCGAAACATCATCAGACATACGTGAATAATTTAAACGTCGCAGAGGAAAAGATGAAAGAAGCCGTAGCTAAGGGAGACGTTAGCACTCAAGTCGCTCTAGCCCCTGCTATCAAATTCAACGGTGGAGGACACATTAATCATTCGATATTTTGGTGCAATCTTTCCCCCAACGGCGGGGACCCCGATGGTACATGACGTTCTCAATTATCGTATGCCTGTGTATGAAAGTTTATCTTACATTTCATTTAAATCCGAAGGTCAATCCCACATTTATGATCAAACAAACGAGAAACGAAACGAAAGAATTAGCAAACGAAGACGAACCAAATAATTAGTATTAAAATCAAGCGCATTCCGCATGTTTCTTTTCACAGCCGCCCTCCTCAAACAGATCGAGAAAGACTTTGGTGGTCTTGAACAGTTGAAGAAAACCCTCTCGGAGCGCACCGTCGCCATTCAAGGATCTGGTTGGGGTTGGCTGGGATATTGTCCAACGTCTAAGTCTCTCAAAGTAGCCACTTGCGCTAATCAGGATCCCCTGCAGGCTACGACCGGTCTCATACCACTGTTCGGCATCGACGTCTGGGAACACGCGTATTATTTGCAATACAAAAATGTTCGGCCTGATTACGTGAAGGCCGTATGGGATATCGTCAATTGGAACGACGTAAATACACGTTACAGGAGCGCTGCTGGGTGCTAAGCGCATATCGAGGAACGACCGTGGTTTAGCGATAGCCAGGAGCGATGTAACTTCGAAAACACTCGCAATTTAGGAAGGGTCTTTTTATCGACGATGGCTTCGAGCCTTCAGTTTCGTCACGCCGATAGGGTATCTGTGATTTTATAAACGCCTCTTTGATATATACCGTACATATGTTATGTAATCACGAAGCAAATGAACAGTAAATCAGCTCCGACTAAATGCTACTCTGATATTATATCATGTCGTATTTGGCGAGCTATTTGTAGTCGGCTGTTAGTGTCGACCTCGACCTACCTGTAGACGTTTCGCCCGAGAAATCTTACAGCACCCAATACACCTTGTACTTTCATGTGTGCTATGTCAGAATTACATTCTGCATGAAAATAATAAAAATGTGATTAAAAAACCTGTCAAAAAAATTTGAACAGGTATGACAAATTTAATGACCCTCGCATTTATCGACACACGAATTTTTTGTATATAGAAATTTTTAAATTTGATTATTTTTTCTTTTCTTTTTTTGGTTACTTGTTGATACATTGTTATTGAAAGAAAAGCGTACTAGAACGATATTGTACATTGCTTATTAAAGGTAATAAAAATATCTTAGTATTGCTGCTTTCGTGAAACCTACGAAAACCCGTATTGAATTTGCAAAAGTTTATCCGTTATAGAAATATTCAGTATACAAATTAATGTAGCGTCCTTAGAAGAAAGCGAAATTTAATTTACCGAAGGACGATATAAACTTTGATCCTCGAAACGCTCGTTTCCGTTTTCGAAGACTTTGTATCATCTATCGGTATAAGTCAAGGCTATGACAGACTTACGCGAGTTAAATCCAAATTAATATTGATTCCTGGTAAAGACAGCAAATTAATTTGTATACTATTTATCCGTAGATTTTTGCTATTCTTTACCGAAGTACCCTCAGGCTTTGAGCTTCGTAGTGCCTTTTTGTGCCTCGTATCTCCCAACCCTCCTAAATTATGGAGTAAGAAATTTCGGAGAACTCTAAATATAATCTACATCGACCAGTTGTACGAAAGTGTGCGAAATCCCTGAAACTAACCATCATTCTTTATTATCTACTCTATCAATTTGTACGTAAAATTTTACGGTTCCGCAGTCGCTAGGTGAGATTTCAGCATCCGCGACTTCATTTTTTGAGTTCGTTTTTCAAATGATGGACGTGGTTATTTATAAAAACAAAGAGTATCAATTTACGAGTAATCAATCGTACGAGGGAAACGAATATTCGTTTTAATATCAAAAGTGAATATCCGTGCATAGTAAGTATTTCCTAAAACAAAAAGAAATTGCGAGAAAGGATCGATCGCAACGATAAAGATACGTCCAATATTTCTTCGCACGATCGCATCGCTCCGAGCAATCGAATATCCTCCCTACAAAGAACGGAAAGCGCGATCGCGTTCAAGAGAGACAGAACGCGGCATAAAAAATAATTTCCTTCGTACGATCGATCACAAACACAGAGGCCTCGCGAGGAATTACAACAGGTATCAAGGGTAACGTATCTCTGGTACGATCTTATCGGTTTCAGATAGACGAGTAAACGGATACGTCTCCTTGGGTCAAACTTCCGTCCGTGGTTAACTCTTTGAGTACTACAGGAGCATACGTCGTAGTTTACAAACTTTATCGCCGTAGATTATCGTCTCGTATATACGTCCGCCTAATGCTTTCATCCGATACATTCGCGCAGGAAGCAAAAAGGACGAGACAGGCGAAAAAATCTTCCGCGCACGGCGATCGCTCGGATCGAAAGTACTCGGCGCGCAAAGGGTTAACCAGGGAGAAATGGTAGAGCGGTCGAAGTAGCGCTACGTAAGACCCTTTCTCACTTCCAGCTGCGCGTCGTCAGCTGTGCGGGTCTGAGGCACAGGGCCAGGCCAGGACAAAAGCCTTGGAAAAGCCCGTGGCGCTGGTAACTCGTGGCGAGGGAAGAAAAAGAGCGGCCGGTGGGGTTTGATAATCGATCGTAGGAGGCAGAGAGGACGGGGCCAAGTCGCGGCGAGTCGCGTCGCGGCGCGTAGACAACGGCGTCGAGAGGAGCGTCGCGAGAGCAGAACCAGTATGGCCGTAGGACCTCAGCTGTTTTCACGTCACTGCCTACGTATCTGGTGAGTCAGACACACGACCATTCTCGGCCCGCCCGGAATCCTCGAGTTTCCCACGGCCGCTCGCCGATACGTGCTCGAGCCTCGACACGACTCGTCGTGCTCTCGCGCTTGAAACTTCGTTAAAGTGCCAAATCACCGCGATTCGCCATCCCCCTTTTTCCTCGCTTCGCTCGTGAGTTGGGAGACACTCTCCGGAAGAAGGCTCGCGGAGAAACCGCAGGCATTCGCGACCGTTCCTCGAGGAGGATAAGGGATTATTTTGGCTCTCTCGAAGCTTCGTGAAATTCCGACGATGGATGTCGGTCGACCTTCTGGCTCGGTGGTGTTTCGACGCAAAACATACGTTTTGTTCCACTCGATTGATCGAGTTTCTCGCTGGCTGGACTTTCGCCACCGATGTTTCACGCGCCCCGTTTTCTTGAGTTACTCGATCGTTCCACGATTTTTCCGAAAAAGCATATTTACGTTTGTCCTGCCGGATGTATTTTTTACGCGTTGTCGAGACCAACTTAAATCCTCGGCCTCGCATTTACTTTTGGATCGGTAGAGAGGCGTGCGACTTTAAATATATCTACCGATCCGCGATTCATTGACTCGTTTCCCGTAATGTGGCAGTGGCCGCGATGGGTTTGATCGAATCAGGAGATGAGGACGGTGCGAGTCAGACGACCCGGAGGTTTATCGCGCCTTCCGACACGCCGCTCCGTTTCTTTTCCCCCCCTGCCTCGCCAAGACTCGATTAGCGGTATACCTGAGGGATTCTAAGATCCACGATGGCGAGTAATGAACCGTGAGGCCATCGATGGGCATAATGTATCGATGCTCCTTTCGACGAATCCCTTTGCGCAACATCGCGGCCTATTCCGCTCTCGAGCTCGATAAATCGCCGGAGCGAAGCCGCATTTGCGTAGAGTCTCGTGAAAGATCCGTGGCATGCTGCTTTATAAACGTGCTGGCGAAGGGCGTATTAAGCGACGTCGATTTGCGGGCTCCAGACTGACGGGGCCGTCGGTGACCCGCGATTGAAGTGATTCATGCACGAAGAGCGGAGTTAATCGTTTGAGTGCCACGGGCCTCGGCAAAACTTCCGTCGAAAAATCACATACGACGCGATTGCCCTCCTTTGCTTTCGCGTCGAAAAATGTCGATGCTTCCTTTTTTTAATCCTGCGTAGCATATGTAAATCTTTGCTGTCTAGCTTTTCCTATATACTCCGACACTCCCCGATTTACGGGTCGAGTGCAAAATCACTGTTCAATATTAAAGAAATAATGACTTTCCTATGAGCGAAAAATGTTCGTCAGCAGTTTGCGACCATCGATATTGGAAATTTGCATATATATACGCTGTAATGTGTTAATGTTTAAATGTACACTGTTTGTGTTTATGAGACGATACCGATCGATTCGACACTCGTATGCTTAATCGTGACGCAGCGTAGAGATGCTACTTTCGGCCTAGTAACGCAGCGTAGACTCTTCGTCTCTGTTCTACTTTTCTATCGTATATCGTAGGAATTACGCTGACACAGACGCGGTGATCGTGTTTGACGGATTGTTTACCAAACCGCAGTGCCTCTGTCGTCCCATGCCGCAGTGAATACGGACGCTTTTGGTCAGCCACGTATATCGGTTCGCGAAGCCGGAGGAAAATTAGGGTTTGTCGCTCACCCACGGAGCTCGTGGTGGTAGAGTTCGTAAATGAAGGAAGCGCCAAAGTGACGCGCTATCCGACCTCCGGTGCTACACTCTTATTTGTAAGTAAATACGTTAATCGATGTATCGACTTACGAACTCGGAACGGCCGGCATTTGTGTACCGTGCCTATCGGATGGTCCAAGGTATGCGTAGCACGAGCATCGACCTGTTTTGATTGGAAAGGCCTGTTTTTATTTAATCGTTCATTAGCCGTCGATATTTCTACAGCGCCGTCTTATGATCTTCCTTTGTTCTGCATATTCATAAGTGCCTGGTTACCACATTATACGATGGAATATACCGGTCTATTTATTTTCGTTAGATTGGAAATAAATTTGATCCCTGTAAGTCTTTCTTGGACCCGGTAGAAATACTTTTTGCGTTGTACATTATAGATGGTATAATTTAAAATGTTTCGTAAGGTAATTGCAATTATTTGCGATTCCTCTTTTATGTACGGTTTGATCGACGAGACTGGATGGCATTTGTATGCAAATAGCATCCTGTGCATTAATTATCCAGTTCGGTCGTTGAGTAGATTTGAACGGTTTCGATCAGCCAGGCTAGTGACCCAAGCTTCGCGCCTCTAAAAGTATTCCTCGCCAAGAGAGTCGAAATGGAGGTCGAAGGGGAGATGATCGAAATTCATATCGCGAGGAATTCGTTATTGACGTCGGATTATAAACGTGAACTTTTTATTTGGACGTATCTTCGAGTGCTTTAATCTACCAAATATCAAGTTTTGTTTTTGCGCGCAGCCCGTGGTTCAAGTTTCACGATGTGAGACTCGTAGGTAATGTATCTCGACCATTCTTTTTTTTTTTTTTTAGACGTTGATGTACTACGTTCGGTGGGAGGAATATAGTTTTTTTTCAGGAGAGCTAATGGGACACGCGTTCATATTGCAGTGGCAAAAAATAGAATTTTCCAGGCATGTTTGCAGAAACTATATTTTTCGCTTTTAGAGATTAATACGTACGTCGAGCATGAATAATTAACGGCGGATAATGGAGCATCCAGCGTACAGTACGGTCACAATATCGCGTGGTTCCTTGCTATTCCCAAAAGTCGCCGAAATAATTCGTGGTCAACGATTACCGGCCTTGTCAATATTACACGAGATTTCGCGAGCTCAATGACGTTTGTCGTTTAGAACCTTGGTTTAAAACCAAGCCGCACGTTATTTACGAAGGGTGTCGTGGAGAATTCAAGCTCGGACAACCGGGGTTTTCTTTTCATCGCGAATTTTCAAAGTGATGCCGATCCGAGTATCGGCGTTAATTACGGATTAATCAGAGACGCCGTCTTCGGCCTACTGACTTTCCAAGGAATCGACTCGTTCGTGTCACAAGGTTTCCCTTCCTGGTAAAACAGCCGCGTATTTCATAATACATGTGTTGGACTTACACGGTACCTCGGCTTGCGGATCGTTATAGGAGGGCTATTTCGAGGTGAAAGCTTTTTCGAAATTACGATATGAAGGTGCAGTCTTGCGAGATTTTAGACATGAAAAGATATAAACCCGCACTCCGATGCTTACCTTTTATGAAGCCGGGTTCGTTAGGGACGTGTCGACGAAAATTTGGGCACGATTCGGGCTCGCAGGTTGATTCGATATTGGTGCGTTGATTTACAATCGTTTTGATAAATATTTTGGATACCTCGATTTATACTCCGCTCGTTATATAACGCTCCGATGAAATATTATGATTTATTATAAATTCTGCAGTCAATATCTTGTGCTTCTTTCAAAGGAATCTTTTACCGGATACTTTGTCACGGAAGAACTGCGTTAAACATACGAACGGTGTATAACTATCGATATTTGACGTAGAGCTTCCATACGTGTACAAAAATAGGTCGTGGTTTTGATGCCGCCCCTTTCCCCGTGGCAGAGCGTACGGCCTCAAATCAGTTCTCAATTATATGGATAGAATTTCATATTTCAGCGGATAGAAAATGTCGGGTGTACATAAAATGCGGTCGGCAAACATACCGACATATTGCGGTAGTAAAACAGGTGCAGGGGTTACACTTTTGCAATAAATCTACGATCTTTCCAATCGCGATTTCATGTCCGAATTTCAGCAACAACGACTATCAAATTCTTAACTCATATGAAAATGAGCATAGCCAAAGACGTGTTTCCAAATCTCATTTACTTTAAAAAACTTAGCGCGAAGTAAACACGGCCGTGCGATTGCAGGGTATTTCGAACGATCGATCGGTCAGGGCATTCAAATTTTTGCGCTCTCTCCGTGAAGAGGGATCAACGTCGTTTTGTTATTACCAAACGTTCATAACGGGTAATCGACGAGCCGGGCAATAACGAACGCGAAATAGATTGTATCCTGCAACGAGACAGAACCTCCCGTACAGCTGCTCCCCCGCAGGATGGGATTCTTTCCGGTCTCGGGGAAACTACAGAGGGTCCTGAGCGAACGATCCTTCTCCCAGCGATCGAAGGGCGCAGGACGGTGAGAAGGATCTGGCGAACGGTCATATCGGCCTTCTGTATTTTTCAGGCGTCCACGAAGGGCCGAGGGGCGGGAGGGGTCGCGCGTCGGTATTTATAATTCATCCTCGACATGGCAGACAGAGTCGGGAAAAGGCGGTAATTCGGAAAAGTGAGTTTCGTCGAGATGCCGGGAGAAATGGGTGTAGGGATACGTGGGTGCCATCGCCGACATCGTGGATATCTTAACTTATTGATTGCTCCGTTGAAATTGGCCGGCGCCGCCCGCGTCGCATCGGTCGATCGTCGGGGTGCAGGCTGACGTCATCCGCGGCTCCGCGCCTATTGATTTTCTCCGCGAGGCGCGTCGCGATTGGTCCATCGCGGAGAAAGCGGACAGGCACGACCCTGGACCACGATGTCGATCGGCGCGCGCATCCGGTACCGTAAACAGGGGCGGCCATCTTGGGGATATCAGCTACTACCCCTTGGCAGCGTCGACATCGTCGCCTGCGCGAGGGCACGTCTTACAGGGAGCTGGTGCCATCCGTGGCCCTCGTCGATTTTCCAATGAAATTTGTCAGGATGCGGGGGTATCTTTCCAGGGTTAGCGAAAGCCTTCGCGAGAAAGCTAGGGTTGGTTTGAAAACCTGGCGTAGACCTTATGTACTCGAGCGATAATTTACTTTCTTCGACGATCGATGAATGTTTGATCCTAGATACGCGTCCAGTCATGAAAATTCATTTTTCTCGTCGATTCGGGAGGACGACTACCCCAAATATTGGGGTTATAGAATTGTAGGTTTACTATCTTGTCGAATCTCTTCTGAAACCGGTAAGGATCATAGGCGAGGCGCCCCATCGAAGTAGAAATTCACGTCGGTCTGAGAAATCGAGGAAAGAGAAAAGTATTCGAACGTCAAGACGAATTCACGGTTTTGCTGCTGGAAGTGACGGCCACGGAAACGACGGCCGTAAAAGTTGACACGCCTGTTTGATATCGTTAAATTCGAATGCCCTGCATCGTCTTAGATACTACCGGTGTAACTTGGCCCTCCAGAAAAGGCACGTTTCCCTCGAGGAATGCTTTCGTGCAGACGACGCAAAATTGAATTATTCGATTAGGATAAGATCTCTCGATAGCGATACGATTGTCCTCACACCCCGTCGATCGTATTGACGGTTCATTGCTCTCTTCTCGTCCCTTTGAATACCTATTCTCGAGCAGTTTTACTCCGACAAAAAAGGAAGTGTAATAAAGGCAATGCTCGAGGTTGGGTGGAAATACTGTAAAGCTGATTTATGTCTTTCGGCGTGATAAGCCGCCGAAGACCGACCCAAAGTTACCCTTGGTTATGGTTCCGTCGAGATAACCCTCTTTCAACTAGAACCTTTGGGAACACAAAAATAACATCGGACGAATTTTACTCGGTGCAAAGCAGAGAATCGTTACAAATGGTTTATTCACTTATGAAAACGTTTTTAGCATTTAGGTCGTGATACACGTTCTACGTTTAGGTAAACTTGACGACAAATTGCTATCGCTGTTGCGATAAAATAGCCGAGTGACATCGGTGGGGATGACGGTCGATATATCAGCGATCGAGCTACTGGAATTTCAAACATCTTGCCGCAAATTGCATACCGAAAATTGAATCACCGTCAGAATGTAACGTATATCGTGTTCGATCCCTGAAACACGTTGAAGAATCTAATTCTCGATGATTATTCGACCGTTGGTTCGTGGAAAAGAAAATGTAAAAGTTCTGAAAGCACGCTCGTCGCCTGGGGAAATATGCGCGATGCGAATGCAGGGTTGATGCACCAGCCACAAGCATCGCCCTAACGCATTATATCTTATACTACTTATCTTATGCAGCCGAATCGTAGCAAAATTAAATACAAAAATTGCTCGTTAATGATTTTTGCGCGGTGGCCGATAAATGCAAGCTTTATACTTTATTCACGATCCCGCTAAATAGTTACAGTTAACAAAAGCGTTGGGCAAATTAAGCGCTGGATCGCAAGTTAAATTAAAGCCTACGCTACTATATACATCCTTCAAAGTTTTAAATCTAGCAATGTACAATTAGGCAGTCGTGTAATTAGGGGATAACGAGGTGAGCGTGGAAAACTAGAGGTCGAGTTACGTACGTTAGTCCGTGTTTATGTATTACCGAAGAATGGTGTGCCCTTTTTTACGCTCTCTTGCCCTACGATTACCTACGCCTCGGTTGAACGTGACGATCTCTCATTATTATTTGCAAGACCTTCATATTTATGAAGCCACGAGCCTTCATGCATAACCCAGCTATATTGTAAAGTATAATAATGCGCAATAAAATACGGTAGAGCACCTTTGGATGTTCCTCCAAAATTACTTGTTCGTGCTGTAAGACGAATGAGGACGGCAATCAACTAACTCACGAGCTTTCCAAATTTTCTCCGAATTTGCCGCTCGTCCGTTACCTCTACGTTCAACGCCTTTTTCATTTTAACCACCGGTCGCGGAGGAAAAATTGAGAGGAAAACCAACGTTTTAAGAAGCATCCCGATGAATCTAAAAGTTTTCAAGTTTTCATAAAATAACTTCGTCAAAGACGACGTGGAATCGTATTTACTTAGAGTTTTGCGATCGAAGCTAATTACATTTATTAGATATACGTCGGTAAAGTTCAGAGGTCTAAGACCCGTGAGAGACAGATATAAACGTCCTATTCGGAAGAAGTCGAGAGAGTTCGTCATCCTCTCGATCGCCGTGACAATGATTCTTTTTGAAATGGATATAACGGGCTGGAAAATATGCTAATGCGAGGGGCTCGTTTGAAATTGTTCTCGCCCACGTCTCTGCACTATTCTTATCGGCCGTTGCATAAACGTTATACGGGTATCGCAGGTGGGCTGAGAGGGAGTGCGACCTTTGTTTCCCTCATTGACCCCTATATCTGTCATCCTCGCGTCTTTGGGGTTGGCCCTGTGCTTCATGCACCAAATGCTCGGCCAGGAACCTTTCACCCGCTACAATGAGGGAGGTATATTTAACGATATCGAACCAATGCATTTTGTCCAGGTACGTTTTATTGGGGGAGATATACGTAACGATATAAAAAAAATTGCACTTTTTTTTATCGAACGAACTTGTTCGTTTGTGCGTACATTTATCAACGTGATAATTTTTTTGAGCGTGGAGGAATAAAGTATGGATCGCCATGGACACTTTCATAGTTGCCAGCTACGTCATCGTTGGTCATCGTTAATTCGTCGGATGTCAATCGACAGCGACACCGTGCGCGTCGATCCCTCGTTCTTGCTCCTTAACCGTACAGGAGCGTTTGGAATATATTCGCAAGGTACGCGAAATCATAGCTTTGCCGTGTCACGCACCCTTTAATCGCGACGCCCATCTGCGATGAACGTAATCCCTCAAGAACCGCGAATTCAATCCAGTTCAACCAGTGTTTTTAGAATAAATAGTACTCGAGTATCGAAAGCTACTATTTAGGTAATAACCGTTCTTCCACTGGCAGCACTAGTAGTAATAATAATAGCGCAAATAGTACTGTACTACTGGTATTACCAGCGCTACTAGTAGCAGTCTCGTCGTAATTGCCGTGGGCAGT
The DNA here is from genome assembly GCA_038496175.1 of Ampulex compressa. Lineage (NCBI taxonomy): Eukaryota > Metazoa > Arthropoda > Insecta > Hymenoptera > Ampulicidae > Ampulex > Ampulex compressa. Next base: position 157,744 of record JBCFXI010000246.1, on the reverse strand, counting down.
ATTTAAACTTATTCCAGATATCCTCCCTCGCCGCCCACGATTGGAAATAGTAGTACGGTTACACTAGCTCCATCGCCCCTCCGTTTACATCCTGCCTCGCTTTACGTCACCCACGTTTCCACCCTCGCCCACGATAGAAACTAGTAGTACTAGCAATACTATAGCCAGGGCTATTTCCTTCGGAATTTGCCAACCATATCCTCCACTCTCCCCTGTTTTGCGTCACGCTGGTCTCCACCGCCGCCCACGATGGGAAGCGAGTCCTTCGAAAGGCACGCCGGCGTTCGGGTGGCCGTACGCGCGCCCCTAACTCCGGTCGGCCCTCGAGATGGCGCCTCATCGGAGGGTTGTCGAAGGCGCTAGGCGGAGGAGGAGGAGGAGAAGTTGGAGGAGGTGGAGGAGGTGGAGGAGGTGGAGGGTGGCTGGCAGTGGAGGGGCGGGATCGAGGGTAGCGCGCAGGCGCTCGCGCCGTGCTCGTCACTCGATGCCCGACCGCGGACCGGGGTTGGTGTTGCAACGATCGCTTCGCGGCCAGGGTGGATCGAGGGCCTCCAGTGCGCGTTCTATGTGTGTGCGCGCGTGCATGCCCCACCGTGCGTGTTACGTGGGCAAACCGGAGTAGAATGTCCGCGGACGTGGCCTCCGAAAATCTCGGGGAGCGTCGATCGTACGGTGCAACGACATAGCGACGCCTAGTCTCCTCTCGTCCCGCTCGGGGTAGCCGATGCGATCGGCTACGTCGACCTTCGAGCGTCGTACCTCTGCTCCCCCGTCTAGCTGAAGTCCAGCAGGAGGAGGCTCGAGTCGGACGAATTTTCGGGACGGCCGAAAGGTGAGTCTCGCCCTCCCCCCGTTTTCACCACCACCCCTCGGATCGATCCTGAAAATCCGCACACTACCCGATGTTCTTCACCTACGCCCTGTGCGAGCCTCCGCGGCACTCTCGAACCACCTTCGTATCGATCATACGGCGGTGCTGATGTTTTTGCCCCTGTGCCGAAGATACTCGCTCGGACGTGCCGTCGAGTCTTCTGGAATTTCGCCCTTTCCACGCCACACTCGTGGATTATGCGCGCTCCTCAAAATTAGGCCAATCGTGGCTTTTTCGTCGTTGACGTTTTACACCCCTTTGGAAAGCTCTGGCGGACTCGAAGAGGGCGGCCGTTCGATCGTTCCTCGCTTCGCTCGCGCGTTTGCCTCTTTGCCGATGTGGTGTTGCTTTTAATGTTTCGAGACGGATTTTGCGCCTTTCAGCCTTTTTGGACGTTGTGCGTATGTGACGTTTTCGTTGAATGTCGCCTGGACGGCCACGGTGAATTTAATTACGAATGAATATTGGGGTAAAAGGATTGGGATGATTTTGTCGTTAAAATCGTGAATTTTATCGTATAACGTCGAAGTTGTGAATGTATCGGTCATTGTATTTGGAGCGCGATGGTGTATCGATCTAGTAGTGGTCAAAAGTTGTGTGTCATCCGTAAGGGGTGTTCGTGTTCAACGATGGAATGCCATATTCTGTTAATAATACGGTTTTTTGAATCCCATCATCGAGGAAACATCGCTGTCCATAAAAGTGTGTCACCTTGGAATCCTCGCTCGTTACTACTGTTTCGAGCTAATTCAGGACAGCGCTGTCGAGCTTATTTATACATGCGCCTTTGTTATTATACGCAGAAATCTTTGGTTTTGAACAATTTTTAAATTGTTTGGCATATTACATTCTGTATATGCGACGACGGTAGAAGTAACGGTAATGATACTAAAATTTGGGGAGGTATATGGAGGTGATAATATTTTTATATTTTTCTTAACAGTCCGAACCCATTTCCAAAGATAGTTAATATAAGCGCATCGCCTTTATGCCGTTTTCTTTTATCGATCCTTCAATCCGATCGTAGAGTTATTAAATGCAGGCAGGAAATTGTTGACGGAAATTACTTGTGTATATATCGCACAGGAAGTGTGGTTATAATTATAATGCAATGATCCACCATTGTGAAACCGTAAAGACAGGATTAGTCGGTTCGAAATTATGATTTGGCAAATAGAATATCCGAGAGATTTACGTTTTGTACGCTTACGATCTTTTGGACAGGACAAATATTTGTTGCAAATATTTGGAGCTGCACGGAAATGTGTGTTTTGGTATAATACATCGCTGCTTTAATGGTGTTAGCGATTTGCATCCGTTAGCAATGAACGAACGTACGTATTTGATATTGACGAAATAGCCAATACGATAATGCGAATATTTCCAACGTTAAATATTCACAATTTTAAATATAACTCGTTGTTGGTGCAATCGTTATCACAATATTTCTGGGAATGTAAAAGAAACGAGTAGCACATTAAAGGCGCGAGAGGCATAGAATATTTTGCACTTTAATAAATTTACTATAATCCTTTACTCGGATTTAGACTTCGTAATATAAAGCAGGATTATATAGAAAAAGGGGTCCAGCACAGGATCTTTTTGGTTGGGACGTTTATTCGAGTTTCTCCAATTAGCGAAACGTATTGCCCGGAGAAAAGATATCTGGGATATAAATAAGTACTCGTTAAATGCATCCCTATTCAGAGTTCAACGGCTCCAGGCCGAGCGAGTTTTTTATTTAATCATAGTTAAAAAGGTGCTCTCCGTGGCCCGTAAAGGCAACAATGATCCGTTTTTATCCACAATGATATTGATCGAACCGTATTGTTTCCTAGAATATTGGGTAGCAATGATTCGAGGGCGGAAGCTAGGGTTCAAAAGTGGGCTTTGCTCGTTTAGAGTTTCTTGGAAACTGCTTCGTATCGATTGCGCAATTACAATGGAGCCCCGACACCATTTCTCGCGAATATAGGGTCTTTTTGAAAATATCGCCGAACCTATTATTGGTATTTGGTAGTAATTGGATGAAAATCTCAGGGATTTTTTTGCGTGCTTCACGGAAATTTGTACGTAAAGATGTTTGGTACGCGTAGACACAATGTTTATACAGCCGATCGGATTCTTTATCCTCTCTAATCGTGGATGGCACTTTATGCGTCCCTTTTTACAACGTCGTTTAACAGAATGTAGCGTCGATGTGCTCTCCTTGGATGTCGTGAAATGCCTCGGTATCGGTGCGAGGTATATCTCCCTGCGTCCTTCACTGAAGAACTTAATTTTTATGCGGTTGTCTGAAATCGACGCCGTGGCTCCTGAGTTTTATCGGATCTTTTAGTAACCGTGCATTTGCACGAAGTGGTTTTACGCTTACCGTGCATTTCTTGGGGCGGTTGAGTGCGCAAACGGTACGAAGAACGTCGATAAAAGTGCAGTCGTCCGAGTCTAAGATTAGTCGTCCGAGCGATACGAATTACGCTTTCCACGAATATATGGAAATACATTTCGGGAAAACCGTGGCCCGCGATACGGTTCTCTTAAATTAATACGACGTCACAGGAATTGCCGAATCGCAGAGTTTAGCATCGATCAGTATTAAGGGCTATCGGTCGATAATAAATCGATGAACGTTGATGGTACATCAAACGCTGCGATTACATCGACGTTGCAGTGATACGTGTCAATAATTTCGTAATGGCCATGGCTGTCGGATCTCGTCGATAATCTTAGCTCACAGATAAATCTCAACGGTCGTCTTATCCGATCGATTCGATCGCCAATGGCAGTGTACGTCACATCTTGTTTGCTCGTGGATCGTCGACATATGATCAAACAATTTTCAGAGAGGCGCCAGTGGTGTGGGTCGATGCTTCGAAAAACCCCCTGTATCCCGAATCTGACAAATACAATATATGCGTTGATAATAACTTATCGCTTGCATCGACAATACGGTTTTATACGTAATGTGGAAGGATCGCGTTAAATTTATTATCGTAAATAAAATCTAGCGTATTCTACATAATCGTATCGCTCCAAAGGTTTCATCTGTATTCGCCAAACGAAACACGCGTTAATCCAACTCTCCGAACTGTCGAGTAATTATGTCCTAATCGATGAGCTCACCTTTCCCAATATTGATTTTCGTAGTGGCTCCCGTATCTGCATTTGTGCGGGATGTAACAAGTCGCATTACGGAGAGAACCGACTCGCGCTGTTGCGCCTCATAACATAAAATTGCATCGGAGGGTACGCGGCTACTATTGAATTTTCTCGATCGCGTATCCAGATTTACTCAAGATTCCAATAGCTTCGAAGCTAGTAGCCAGGGTCGGTGAATCGTCGGACAGTAGGCGCAGCAAACGTTTACGTTCTCCAAGGTAATACGCGAGATTCGAAGAGCGATGCGGCGATTGGATCGTAAAATCGTGGATAATTGTGGCGAAAGCGGGGAACCAATTACCGTGTCATCACGGGCGTATCTTTCTGATTGCAGAGAAAAGGACGACAGGATTTATCGCCAGCACCGCCGCCGGCGTAACCCGACGTTGAATTAAGAAAAACTAGAAACATGTCGTCGGTAAAGGTGGCGGTGAGGGTACGGCCCTTCAACAGTCGGGAAATTTCCCGGGAGGCACAATGCATCATCGAAATGACTGGCAATACCACTTGTAAGTAGGACCGATCGGCATCTATGCGTGATCATCCATTAATTTCCCTGGTCCGGGAAAATCACTTCCAGGTCGCATCGGTGCACCAGATTTCTACTTAAGACCTCTCGTGATTTTCCAATGGTGGCTAATCGAGCAAATAGAGCGTTAATTAGCGAATATCGATTGCGTAAAATCATTTATGTAATTCTTCCTTCCCCTTTCTCGCGTTACAGCGATAGTGAATCCCAAAGCGCCGCCAGGAAGCAAAGATGCGATCAAGAGCTTCAATTACGACTATTCCTACTTTTCCATGGACGTAAGTGAATTTCTCCTCCAAAAGTACTTATCCTCTTCGTTCGAAAAAAATTCTCTTATCTCGCAAATTATACGAGGATGATATTATATCCCGAGCTTGATCGAGCATTTTTCTGAAATAAGAGGAATAGGTTTGGGCGTTACAGCGAGTCGCCTGGTTTAAGCTTGCAACCGTTCGGAGAACAAACTTTATAATTGAGTCAATTTTGTCGAATGTACTCTCAGCTTTCGCGAGATAGGATCAATTAACCGTTCCTTATCGCACGGCACGATGCCGCCCTTCGCATCCTTTGAACGATAAACGGATTTGGCAGGGCTCTTATAAATTCGAGTATGGTGGATTAAATTAGCCATTCTTACGTTCCAGCCGAACGATAGTAATTATTCCTCGCAAATTATGGTCTACAAAGACATCGGCGAGGAGATGCTGGAGCACGCTTTCGAAGGTACATAGGCGTTTAAATATAAAATATCCAGATTTACCGCCTTCGCTTTTATCATTTTTCTTTCTCATCGTCAATCTAAAAAATTATATTTATCCTGGCCTGTACGTTATTATTATTTATACGTTACTCTGCACGTTGTACGTTTCTTTGTACCGATTCCCGTGGGAACATCGCTATTCGGATGATCAAACCTCTCGCTCTTACGTTTGCTCGATAATAATGTAGGAATCGCGTGCTGCACAATTCACAAACTCGCAACGTTTAATCATTTTCGAACCACAAATCGCGTCATTATCACCCGCGGAAGACGGTGAAATACATCGATTCTCGCCTAACAGGTTACAACGTGTGTATTTTCGCGTACGGCCAAACCGGCGCCGGTAAGTCGTACACGATGATGGGCAAGCAGGAGGACGGCCAGGAGGGAATAATCCCGCAAATCTGCAAGGACCTCTTTCGAAAGATCAGTCGCACCTCCAACGAGAGCTTGAAATATTCCGTCGAAGTCAGTTACATGGAAATATATTGCGAAAGGGTGCGCGATCTCCTGAATCCGAAGAACAAGGGAAACCTGCGTGTGCGCGAACACCCTTTGCTCGGACCGTACGTCGAGGACCTCTCGAAATTGGCGGTGATGTCCTATCAAGACATCCACGAGCTCATAGACGAGGGCAACAAGGCCAGGTCGGTGGAAACCACGCTATTCTTCCGCTCCACGGCTCCAGCCTATCCGCCAAGTTTTTCCTAATCCGCGACAAAACTCATTTCTGTACTTTGCAGGACCGTTGCGGCCACGAACATGAACGAGACGTCGAGTAGGTCTCACGCGGTTTTCACGATCTTTTTCACGCAGCAGAGGCAGGATTCGGCGACGGGATTGGTCACGGAGAAAGTGAGCAAAATATCCTTGGTCGATCTGGCTGGATCCGAGAGGGCCGATTCCACCGGTGCTAAGGGCACCAGGCTGAAGGAAGGTGCCAACATCAACAAAAGCTTAACGACCCTCGGGAAGGTGATCAGCGCTCTGGCCGAAATCGTGAGTAATCCTGGATTTTTAAAAATGAACGACCTACTTATACTACGCCTAAATATTAAAATCGACCTGGTTTTATCGCTGCCGCATGATGGACTTTTAGGCGGTAAGTTTTTGCTTTACGTCCTTCCCGAGATCGACGAAGGGCACCTTTACGATCGAGAATAAGGATCGTGTTGTGTCCTTTACGTCCTTCGCTCGGCGGATACTTGGCTTTTTTACGAGGGATCCTTTTGTTCTTTCCCACAGGCCACCAAGAAGAAGAAGAAGGCTGACTTCATCCCCTACAGAGACTCGGTTCTGACGTGGCTACTACGAGAGAATCTCGGAGGTAACTCGAAGACGGCAATGATAGCCGCGGTCAGCCCTGCGGATATCAATTACGACGAGACCTTGTCGACTTTACGGTAAGAATTTGACTTCTTACGGAGGATTCTCGAACATTAGGGTTACCTTTTCTTACTCTCCTCACGCATTGATAAAGAAAAATATGAGCATCCACGTAGTACTGCTTTGGCATCGCTAAAGCTCGATCGCGCGCATTTTTTACTTTTTTTTCAAGATCAATATGCGGACATTGAACGTTGGCAGGAGTATACTACGAATACGTAACTTGCTCCGCTAATGGATTCTTAAACCTTTTGTGCGCAGATACGCGGACAGGGCGAAGCAAATAGTTTGCAAGGCCGTCGTTAACGAGGATGCCAACGCGAAGCTCATCAGGGAGCTCAAGGAGGAGATACAGAAGTTGCGGGAGCTTTTGAAACAAGAGGGTATTGACGTGCAAGAAGGTGAGTTTAGCCCTTTCCTAATGTACAGAATTGTTTCTCACGGGGTAAACGTTTTCTCGCCGTCGACGCGCCTGCGTGCGAGAACGGTTCGATAATCGTTCCCAAGGCTTTCCAAGGCGTTCCTTGAAAAATTCTCCGTCTCGTCCAACGAAAGGAGTTCTCCTTTCGTAACGAACGTCATAAGAATTCATAAAAATAATGAAATTTCTCCGAGGATGCGTACTCTGCCCTTACGATCCGTAATCAAATAATCCGTAATCGGCTGTAACGTAAGATTTCGTGCTCTATCGGTTTTGATCGTCGAGACTCTTCTCGTTCTTCCGTAGTACATCTTATATCCGGTTACGATAACTCGATATTGGTTTGCGATATTGGTCGTACGAGCAGAGCAAGGTTCGAGAAACGTGCTTCCGAAAAAGAGATTATGGAAAATAAATCTTGATCAACATTTTTCTTCGACGTATACCCTTTTTCCCATTTTTTTCATCAAAAGTTTCACGGACGCATGAAATATGTATGGAGATACTTCCGCGATAAATATACCGTGGATACAACGTTGCGAAAGAACTTTTAGGAAGTTTGTTAGAAAGGAGAATGAATTAAGAGCAGCGTTGGGGACTAAATGTAAGGAAGTAGTGCGCGGTAGTGAAGCCACTTACATAGTACTTTTTTTTTGTTTCCCTTGTGCTCGACGTAGGGCCAGATGGCAAAGTCACATATGAAAAGAAAGAACCTAGTAAGTAAAATTACGACAATCCACACAGCAAAGTATAATATGTACCAAAGCCAGGCAAACGTCACCTTTTGCGCCTGTTTATCGAAATATCCGCTTACCTCACGGCCAAGCGCATAGATACGTGTGCATATACGTGATACGTATATGCATATATCTATATATGTACCGTCTGTGTACTCGCCGATTCCTGAATTTCTCTGCGCTTGCTTCGCGAGTTTTATTGTTTTGTTCGACACCAGTATTTGTTCAGCCAGTGCCTATGAAGTACTCATCCCCTCCTGTCGTAGCTGGCACGATCAAAAGCTTTTAGCATCAAAGGCAGCGATATAATTTTCGATTTATTTTCTCGCAAATCGAAAGTGATCGGTAAAGACGACGCACCGCGCCACGTTTTCTTCCAATTTCCTTGCGGATCGATCGCAAATTTGCGGCTTATCGGCGAGTTTTTTAGTTTATTACAAGTATTTACCGCTTAACGACATCGAGACACGAGATATACCAGCGATCAAATGGCGCGTGCTTCGGCGAGAGGAGTCCTTTTTCGATCAAAAAAAAAAAAAAAACAAATTGAGGCCATCATCGGGCCTCGCAGAGGTGAAATTAAATCGACAAAGTACGCGAAGGACTTTTTTGAATATTTCATCGATCGTCAAAGATCGCCCAACGTATGTATACTTCGCGTGGATTGCAGTACATAAAGATGGATCAGAAATTCCTTTTCCTCGAACTTCGGCCAAGTAATTTATTGCGCATTGAGCTCTCACCTACGACGTCAAGCTTCTTGGTTCGTCTTCCGTCGAAATCTCCACCTGACAAACACGCATTGTTGGCCTCGCTTATTACCCACTCGCCCATTTTGTTTTTGTTACGATTGGCCTATGGACATTGCATGGCATTCGATTTTGCGAACGCATCTCGGATGCGGTTATGGACACGACCTATCATTATCAGGCAATTAATATTCGTCTCTTGATCGCGCCCAATCGGTTGAAACGCGTTTCGCTCGCTCTAAATTATTGTCGAACGTCTTTTTCCGCGGTGATTACCATCAAAGATCTTGTATGCAATTTCGAAGCAAGAAAAAGAAGTCGAATCGATCGTAGACACGTTGATGAGCATATTAATTGCAATCTTTCCATCCTTGCTGTGAAAGTTTCACACCGGGAGGGAACGTATCATACATTGCGTTTCTTTTAATACGCGTACCACATTTTGTTCCGTGATTATCTAGGGGTATGCGAGGACATTTGAACGACCTCATCTCTTGACCTAACGATCACTTACGTTACGTCAGAAAGTTTAACCTTCCATACAAGATTCAGAATAAATATTATGCGCGTCAAAAATTTTACGAAAGCATCTTATTTTGCGAAGCACAGAAAAAAAGTATGTCGCGCATGCCCCTATTTTTTTTTACTTTTCCTTACATCGCCAAAGATATGACGCGCTATATAATTTTCCGGTCCTCGTTTATTCGCGATGCTCTATAGGAGTCGGTTTTCATCGTTGGAAATGACTTCAGGAAGGAACTGCATATCGCTAACGCGAAACGACAGAAATTCCGGCGGAATGAATCGAAAGCTCTCGGTTTGAAACTGTCCTTTAAACAGTGGCGCAACTAGAAGGCAAATGCACGGGGTTAAATTCAATTCGAGCAAGCATCCCATTCATTCGATTTCAATAATATTCAGCAGAGTAATAAACTTGGTAAGCGAAACGGCAACCGTGACAGCCCTTCGCGCGTACTTTTCTCGACAACTCGGACGTCCACGATTATAATCGCGGCTGTACCCGTAATAATTATCACTCTGGAGAATATTTTTCGAAATCGGGGGCCACGAGCGAGGCTCCGCTCTGCAGGTATAAACGGTCATTGCACTCGATCGGCCATCGAACGATGTTCCTCGCATTATTGCCTCTCCAGCAATGCGAACGGTTCAAGCGTTCTCGTTATACGCGTACATGTTGCCCGAGCAAGTGTACAGCCGTCGATCCAAACGACAACCGTCTCACCGACGGTGTACACTTTTCTATCGCGCTACGTCGGTGAGCAACGGATCGAGTTAGAGAGAAAGAGAGAGGGAGACAGCCCCTAGAAGCGCGATCTCTTCACTTACGCCACTGCTTTAGTTATGGCTTTTGGTGTTCTCCGAGACGCGTGGTTTTTCACCATCCACTATTCGCCTCTCAATCTCCCCCTCGCCCTGCCCACCTCTCCGCACACCTTCCGACACGCTCTGCTTTGATCCGCAGGGGACGAGATCGTGCGGGCGAACAAGCGGGAGGACGACACGAAGGAGAGCCGCGCGAGGATTCCCTCGCACACGACGTCGACCATCGCCGAGGAGGCGGTGGATCAGCTTCAAGCGTCCGAGAAGCTGATCGCCGGTGAGTCCTCGAGGATCCACCCTCGTCTTTCTCTCCTCTTCCATCCGAGAATTTAGCCCTCGATTCGACCCACCCAAAGAGATTGCCGCTCCACGGACCTATTTTAAAAGCAAACCGCGCCACTAGCCGATGCCCCGTGTCCAAATATAATACCGTATAAATAAAACGTGGCCGGTAATGAGCAGCCAGCTTCCGTCCGCGGATCGTTTTCCTCGAAAAATCGAGGCCCCTTCGCGGATAATCGCCAATCCCCTTTGGCGCTGTGCAGAACTGAACGAGACCTGGGAGGAGAAGCTGAAGAGAACCGAGCTGATCAGGCTGCAACGAGAGGCAGTCTTCGCGGAGATGGGCGTAGCCGTCAAGGAGGACGGCGTCACCGTCGGCGTTTTCTCGCCCAAGAAGACGCCCCACTTGGTCAACCTGAACGAGGACCCCCTGATGTCCGAGTGCCTGATTTACTACATAAAGGACGGCTTCACGCGCATTGGCAGCGCGGAGGCCAACATCCCGCAGGACGTGCAGCTCTGCGGGCCGCACATATTGAGCGAGCACTGCGTCTTCGAGAATCACGAGGGGATAATCACCCTGATGCCGAAGAAGGACGCCCTGATATACGTCAACGGCCGAGAGATCACGGAGCCGGTCATCCTGAAGACCGGCTCACGCGTCATCCTCGGGAAGAACCACGTGTTCAGATTTAATCATCCGGATCAAGGCACGTATATCCGCTTACGAGGCTCCGTAATTCTCCGTTCTTCCTTCAAAAACTTCCTTTGAGAACTTTAAAACGATATTCCGCGTTATCTTTAGTTCGCGAACGGAGAGAAAAAGGCTCCCCCGCGGAGACTCCGGGCAATGGGGAAACGGTCGACTGGAATTTCGCGCAGATCGAGTTGCTGGAAAAACAGGGGATCGATCTTAAGGCCGAAATGGAGAAGAGATTGATGGTTTTGGAGGAGCAGTTTCGTAAGGAGAAGGAGGAGGCCGATCAGTTGTTCGAGGAGCAAAGGAAGGTGCGTGTCTGGAGAGACGTGGCAAAAAGTCCGTTATTAAATTGGTTGAAAATATCTTTCTCCGTTGCTCGGAACAGAGTTACGAAGCACGGATAGACGCGCTGCAGAGACAAGTGGAGGAGCAGAGTATGACGATGTCCATGTACAGCAGTTACACGCCGGAGGACTTTAACAACATCGAGGAGGATATCTTTGGTGAGTACTCGAATCGACGGATCCTTTCCGTACTCTCGATTCCTTCGTCCGACAATTCCGATTGCTGCGTATTCCAGTAATTCTTTTGGGATTTGTAAATAAACGAGTACGCTATGATCGTTTTGCCGAGATCGACTAGATTCTTTCGTTAAAAGAAATGACTGGCACGTAAAGATTTCAAGGCACACTCGGTACAAAAGTATTCTTTCATATCAGTATGCTTCTTTGGTTACGTCGATATTTTAGATACGTTCCTTCGAATGCGACTATTATAGTACACTACGAACATTCACGCAGAGTACGTCTTGCACTTTACATTTACGACGATTCTCGTACCCCGCTTCCAGCATATCGATGTATTTTGTTTATCGAGTAAAAAGTTTGGCATTTCGATTAAAGCGCGACGTTTCTCGATCGCCACGTCTCTCACGCCCGATTTACACCTAACGCAGAGCATCTCTTAGAAACGATCGTCCAATATTACGATCGACGTCGATCTTCGTAATAATCGTTTTCCAAATCTCATCGACGAGAAGAATCCCTCCGATCGGTTCCACGTACGACATTTTATTTAAATATAAGGTCACACTTTGTTCACGACTCGCTACACCGCTCGCGGCTTTCGCTTGGCATCGGATTGCTCCGTAAAACATCGCAGCGATTTCTTTTAACGAAGTAAGCGGTATTCACGAAATGCTTGGCTTCTCTGACTGTTTTGCCTGGTAATGGCTTGCATTTCAGTCAACCCCTTGTTTGACGCAGAGAGCAACTGGACGGAGAGAGAATATCAGCTGGCCGCTTGGGCCTTCCGCAAGTGGAAGTATCATCAATTCACGAGCCTCCGGGATGATCTATGGGGCAACGCGATATTCCTTAAAGAGGCTAACGCTATTTCGGTCGAACTCAAAAAGAAGGTACAGTGCTAATGCATTATCGTGCCTCTCTTCTTCTGTTCTTCCAGCACTTTCTTGTCACCACTTCGATTCTCAGTGCCGACAAAGATCTTGAACTGCACGAATGCGTATGTCCGATCACGAGCCGAGAGTTTTGCCTTTGACGGCGGTTCTCGATCCGTTAGCACGGCATTCCAATGGCATTCCTTGCCAGGCTTATTCGTCCCCTTTAATCTTACGGTCCCATCCATATCCCCTTCCACGGATGAAACTTTCTTTGTTCCCATCGAAACACGTTTTTTCAGCACGTTTTACGCGTGAACATTGACTCGCACCGCTTCCTTTGCGTCCTTAGGTTAACGGGGCGACTCGAGAAGTCAAATCGACGAGTATGCTCCTACGATCTGAGGGAATATACCGATCAATTTGATAATCCGATCGAGCATTTGGACAGCGAGGAGTTAATGCCTTTCACGACTCGAAGTCGATGAAGCGTATTATCGCCTGGCGTACGGATTGCTTTAATTTCTTGGTTTTGCCGCGGTTCTTTGAATCGTTAAATTTAAAGGGATTTTCAAGCGATGTACCCAGCGAAGAATAAATGTTTCTCGACACAAGGCCGGTGCGAAAGGGGCGAACGAGTAACGGCCTTCCGCGATAGGGCTGACAATTCTCGATTCTCCTCCCTCAGGTACAATTCCAGTTCACCCTGCTCACGGACACGCTTTACTCGCCGTTACCCAAGGACTTAATGCCCGCGATGGACGACGAGGACGAAGAGGAAAAACCGTTCCCTCGAACGATCGTGGCCGTGGAGGTGCAAGACACGAAGAACGGGGCCACTCATTATTGGACGTTGGACAAATTGAGGTTTGTTTTAGAATACTTTCTCCCGATTATTATCGTTATTATTATCATTATCATTGTTATTATTATTATTATTATTATTATTATTATTATTATTGTATTTATTATTATTACCTTCATGCCGTACCCCTTGTTTCGATCGTCCGCAAAAGCTCAACATCGAACACTTGCCCGTGTTTACATTGCCGAGAGCTTACAGCTGTATAAGCCATAACGTTTTTGTACAGTCCCATAAAATAAAGAAACGCGAGTCGAAACGTATAAAAGCGTTTTCGAGTCGCGAGAATGATGCAAATGACTTTGAACGCGACGCAAAGCGAGTGAGCCGCCATAGCGGCGTATCGTATTGAAACGAGGCAGCGCGATATGTTCGCGTATTTCCAAGCCTCTATTCCACGACGTAACCAGTATCGATCCGCGTTAAATCGGTGCCCCCGGACGAAAGCCACGTGGAGGCATGGCCACTCACGGAAGTAATACATGTTGACTTGTAGACAGCGCTTGGAGCTGATGCGACACGTGTACAACGAGGACTCGAGCCCCAGCACTCCGGAGGCCAAAGAGGATATATTCCAATGCCTTACGGTCTACTCTAATCCGAAGTTCTCGCTCGCAAATCTTTTGCCTTCGAGGTTGGTGCTCGAACGCGCGAGTCTCTCACCTTATCGCCATACGCTTCAGGCCTCCGCCTGCCACGAAGCTCCCTCGAGACTTCCTGGAAATTAATCCTCGATCGGACTTGGGAGAGCGATCTCCGACCTCGGGGCGCCTTAATCCTTTGCGGTCCTGCGCGGAATACGGCTCGACATCGCGCCTCTTCTCTATCGATCGCTTTGCAACACTCGGCTGCTTTTTCTGTTTCTGGCTGCCTCGAATGCACCTTTGAGAAATATTGCCGATCGTACGTCGCGTGTCCTGAGGAGTTACTTGAATGTGAACTGTAGTGCGAGTTGGCTGGAGGAAAACGATTCGAATTTCGCGGATCGCAAAGGATTGATGTACGATACGAAGGACTGGAAGTCTGACAAGGTGCTTTTCCAGTCGGCGTGATCGGTCTTGATTTCGAAACGAGGTTACGAGTTCGAGTTGGGTGCCACCACTCGTGCCCGATGTTTCTTCCTCGACGACGCGGAGGATGATGCACGAATACGTGTCGAATGATCGTCGCATTGGTGGCTTCGTAAAGTCCATCGTGAAAAATGACAAAATTTGCTTGGATCGAATTCCTGTTTTCGATCTCCGATATCTCTTCGTGATTTTTGTGCCTGTGGCGTAGTGGAGTTAATCCGAGAGGTTCGCTGTAATATCGTATAACAGCACAAAACTAGAGGAAGGAGTTAGGACGCAAATCAAGATTTTGCTTTGCCAGCTTCCCTATAAGTTTCCTTTGGCGATCTGCTGGACACGTATTCTCCTATTAACCAACGTCTATCGTCAAATGAAATTTGCAGATTTGATGACACGTATACGCTAAACAGCAGTGCCAGCTTTTCACGTACCGAAAATTATTCACGATCGTCCGAGATTTCTCTCGACGACGAGACGAATTCAGCTGTGTGGAATTTCAGCACAAATCGGATACAAGGATTTAAGGCGTTTATAACTGTTTAAAAAATTCCATACCATCGTAAGGTTCGATCTACGCTGGTTTTTGCGTAAAAAAGAAATGTGAAATTTTTGCAAAGTTCTTCTCGATCTAAACGCGTTAAATAAATGTACTAAAAGCAGCAAGGGATCTTGAAAGGGTTGGCACATACCCAATTACCTCTCGCTGAACACGTGTGCTCCTTCTAACGAATATTCTCTCACTTTCCACCTCTCTTACTCCCCATGCACGTATATCTACGATAATGTATTACACGCAGTCCCAGTGACGCCAAATTGACTCAACATTCGATTCGAAGCATTGGCAGGTTGTCGATAATGTTACGCTTCGACGCTAAAATCGGTTGTCCACTCGACACAAGGATACACTCGGTGTAGTAACCGTTATTCGAAAATACCTGACTGTGTGCGACCGCATGATTATGATCTTCCTTACTCGTACGTCATAGCAATGTTGTTGACAATGAACTTTATTGTAATCATGTAAAACTCACTACGCTTTGTGATACGAACGACGGTGAAGCGGGCGAAGAGATGATGCACAAACCGTGTGATTTTGCAGGCAGAGGCTCGAGTTGATGCGCGAGATGTATCACAACGAGGCGGAGCTCTCGCCCACCTCTCCGGATTTCAACATCGAGTCCATCACGGGAGGTGATCCCTTCTACGACAGATTTCCCTGGTTCCGCATGGTTGGCAGGTGAATTCGCTAAATTAATTCAGCTCCACGCGAGACGAATAAGCTCTAAAATACGTACCGATTATTGTAAACGGTGAAACAATTCGCGATCCTGAATAAAAGATCGGGCACATTAAAAGATATAGTAGTAAACCACGCGTGATATCCGTCGTGAAATACAAACTAAAAGTGATATCCAATAGATGTTTGTCCAGTTGAATAGACCGTAATCTACATCGTGTGTCTTTCCGTTTTGTGCCACGATGAAAGGTCCTTCGTGTACCTGAGCAACCTGATATACCCTGTACCGCTGATTCACAAAGTGGCCATCGTGAACGAGAAGGGGGATGTGAAAGGATACCTTCGCGTGGCCGTGCAGGCCGTGATTGGTACGTAATCGATTTCCATCTATACGGCACACGTTCAAGGATATAAATACACCGTACAAGATGCACGAGCATATAAGCAACATTGCAAAATATATTTTTTCTTCGCCCATAGAATTTATCCTCATAGCCTTATCAAAGGACACATTGCCTTCGCGCGAATATCTTTTCGAATTTCATAAATATTTGATCGATTCTTAAAGATCGATCGAATCTGCGATAGGAAGAGCCCTGTGTACGCGTAGGATGTACGTTATGAAACCTTGTTCCAGAAGAGGAAAACAGCGAGTACTCAAGCGGCGTCAGACAGTCGGCTCGCATCTCCTTCGAGGACGATCTGCTGATCTGGCAGAAGCAGAATAAACGAAATACACTGTTGGCGCAGACCCTCGAGAAGAACAGACAGATACTCCTGAACGAGGAAAGGGTGGTCGAGGGTCACAACGACGTGCAGAAGGACGTGAAGGAGGAGGACGATATTGGAGACGCGGACAGCGGCCGTGGGGACAGTTCTGTTTCGAGCGACATGAAGGAGGAAGACCTGCCGGATCATCTTCAACCCGGGGCCGAGTTTACCTTCAGGGTGACCGTATTGCAGGCGATGGGTATTTCCACTGAATACGCCGACATTTTCTGCCAATTTAAGTGAGTAAAGACTTACTTATTGAAATGATAAAATCGTACGACGTTGTACCAAGATATTGGGTATTTTTTTTTAAGCTATCGATAATTTAGGAATGCGCTAATGCCTTCTTCACGCGAATCGTTTGACTTTGTTCGTAGTTTCTTGCACAGAGACGACGAGGCCTTTTCCACGGAGCCGGTGAAAAATATCGGAAAGGGCAACCCACCTGGATTTTATCACGTACAAAACGTGAGTAATTTCGGGGGCCGCGATCGTGGAAGGAAAAATTAATGGATGAAACGGATGTGGAGGTACTCTGTTTTTTTTTTTTTTTACAGATTACCGTACAGGTAACCAAATCATTCTTGGAATATCTGAAGACGCAGCCAATCGTTTTCGAGGTTTTCGGTCATTATCAGCAGCACCCGCTGCATAAGGACGCAAAACTGGAATAGTAAGTCGAGGACAATTAAATCCGTGCAGTTTTTCTGCACGACATCGAGCGACAAATCCTCGCTCCTATCAACGATTCTCAAAGTAAACATCCTCGTGTAATTTATCTGACACACGCAGCTTCGATGCGAGGCGCGATACGTTGCAGAAAATTAACACGTGGAACACAAAATCTTACCCCGAGAAAGAAAAGTATGGAGTTCATTCATTTATATATCATCGACTTTTCTCTAACATCAGCTTCGTTCGGCTATAAAGCTCCTAGGGCCGTGTAAAGTGCAGCTAATCATCTTTCTTCTTCGCCATCATACAATCTTCCTCACACTCGCATTCGCTAACGATCGGCCCTCATAAAACTCGCCGTCCAATAGATCGGAATAAATAGGATACAAGGGACGATTCTTAAACACGCGATTCTGGCACGCGTGGCCTTTTCTATTCCAATCAATTCTGCTCTTTACACACAATTTCTTCACCGAACCGTCATGCCTCTCATTCCTATCTCTCTCTCTCTCTCTCTTTCTCTCTCTCTCTTTCACCTTTTATCTCGACAACTTCCGCGCCCATCATCACCCTACGCCTATTCTCGAACGCTTCCTCAAACCTTCATAAAATCGCCTTCAGCAGCGTGAGGCAGCCTCCCAAGAGGATGCTCCCGCCGTCCATACCGATCAGCCAGCCGGTCCGGTCGCCGAAATTCGGCAGCGTTCTTCCATCCCCGAGCACGTCCCACGTGCACGCCAAGTACGACGTCCTCGTCTGGTTCGAGATCTGCGAATTGGCCCCGAATGGCGAGTACGTGCCGTCCGTCGTCGACCACAGCGACGACCTGCCGTGCCGCGGCCTCTTCCTGCTTCACCAGGGCATCCAGAGGCGCATAAGGATCACGATCGTACACGAGCCAGCCTCGGAGCTGCGCTACAAGGACGTGAGGGAGCTGGTCGTGGGGCGCATAAGGAACACGCCTGAGCCGGAGGAGGAGGACAATGACTCGTCGGTGCTGTCCCTCGGCCTCTTCCCTGGGGAGTACCTCGAGGTGCCGGGCGACGACAGGTGCATGTTCAGATTCGAGGCAGCCTGGGATAGCTCGCTTCATAATTCGGCGTTGCTGAACAGAGTGACGTCCTACGGCGAGCAGATATTCATGACGATCTCCGCGTATCTCGAGGTAGGCGTGATTATATATAATGAAAAGAATATTGTAAACGTAATATAATGAATGATACAATAATAATAATGATATGAGAATCGATGGATTTATACGGAGGATATTATACGTGGTGGAGAATACGAGGTTTTGATATCGGTTGAATCGAATAATTACCAGCTCGAATATACTTGATCTACGATGCAGGGTGTTTGAGGATTCATAGACGTAAGCGGGGATGATGGATTTTTCTTTGTCGTCAGCTGGAAAATTGCGGAAGGCCAGCGATTATAACCAAAGATCTGAGCATGATCATTTACGGCAGAGATGCCAGGGTCGGGCCACGATCCTTGAAGCATCTGTTCAGTGGAAGTTACCGTAATCAAGAGGCGAATCGACTCAGCGGGGTTTACGAGCTGGTGCTGCGTCGTTCTTCGGAAGCAGGTAGCCCAGGTTTGTCTGGTCCACCCTTAGTGTAGCCCCCCCCCCCACTCTCAATCATAAATTTGTCCGTCCTTGTGTCCCACGTTCGATCCCGTCGACTCACTTGTGATATCAATTCTTTGCAAGACTCTATGGAAATGTTAAATACACGTTGGATGTTATACTCGAGACAGAATTAAATACGTGACACGCGTTTAAATTTACGATACGATAATACCGATTTGCATCCTCGATAAAAAAACGTATTTAACAGAAATGTGCGAGTGAGACGTAATTTTATTTAATTCGTATCTCACACATCGCGTACGTTAGACGAAGTCTTTTGGGAACAGGCAGATATGTCCCTTAGAGGCTAATCGAGATTCTCTGCCTATCATCCATCCTCACCCTTCAACTTGCAAACTCGCTGATTAACTTTATTTTTTAAAAATCTTGCAACCCTAAAAGCGTAACGAGTCCTCTTCATCCGCGTGTTTTCTCCCCTTTGCACTTTTCGTCTACCCCCTTTGCCTTTTAGGCGTTCAAAGGAGGCAGCGACGCGTGCTCGACACGAGTTCCACTTATGTCAGAGGGGAGGAAAATCTTCACGGTTGGAGGCCCCGAGGGGACAGCTTGATATTTGACCATCAATGGGAGCTCGAGAAATTAACCAGGCTCGAGGAGGTCGAAAGAGTAAGGCACACGCTTCTACTGAGGGAAAAGCTCGGCGTTGACAAGGTGCCGTTCAGCAATAAGCTATCGCACGATTTCACAAAGAGCGAGAAGGTAGGACAAAAGTTTCGATCCTCGAGTATATGCTCGACGAATAAAATCACGAGCGCGTTATCGCGACAATCGAGAATTACTCTTTGCCCGAGTCCTCGTTCGCAAAGATCACGTTTTCACGCAGGAGGTGTGCAACATGGTTGCCAAGGCCACGAACGAGCCGCACGCCAGCCCGGTGAAGCTAAAACGCTCGACGAGCAAAGACGTTTACGAGCCCTGGGAGATGACAGAGAGGGAGAGGGAGCTCGCGACAAAGTATATTAAATTAATCCAAGGGCGTATACCGAACAAAGAGCCGATACTGCTCTCGGACGTATCGCCAGGGGAGGATACGATGGCCGATATGACCGCGTCTATGATGTCCTCGGTCATATCCTCGTCCTCTCAAGAGTCAGTATACGCGAGAGCTAGCGATTTATTAGAGCAGGTAACCCTCCCCGCATGCCTGAGTGCTCCTGCTAGTAGCGGTTGTCCACGCTTCGCCGCATCGTATTCTTTTAATCGCATCAGTAGATATCCCATTACTTCCGTGGGCCCAACGAAGAAACGATGACTCTCCCATCATTCGCGATCGATCGACGAATCTGCTTCCTTCTCCTACTCGATTTATCCTCTTGGAATACATTCCGCCGACTGATCGGATCCAATATGCGAAATACGGTATTATTTTATTCGAGGAGATCGCCGCTCTACTTATCGTTTGGAAGAATACTCAGATTCCGTCCTCGATTCTTTCGCAAATCGTCGTATCGCAGCATTCCACTTATCTGGCTTTCTCACGAATTTGACCGGGAGCTACATTCGGCGGCATCTCGTCCGTAATTTCCTCCCGGTTGGAGAGAATCCGTCCACGCTTGTTAGCGCGAGGTGGCTAGTGTACGCTTTCGCAATCGCGCCACTAAATTTCACGGTGCGCTCGAGAGTTGCTCGAAGACAACCGCCAGCATGACTGACTCGTGCCAGGGTGATGCTGGAGTGTTACTTGCAGGCCGCTGGTATAATAGTATGGAGCAGGTCTAAGTCGTGCATCCTTAGGTTGAGTTCGCCGGAAAGGGCTAGGCTGCAAGAGCTCCAGGAGAGCATGCTGGCCAGCGAGTCCGCTAGCCAGGCCTGCACGGTTGCACCGGCC
This sequence comes from Ampulex compressa, assembly GCA_038496175.1. Classification (NCBI taxonomy): domain Eukaryota; kingdom Metazoa; phylum Arthropoda; class Insecta; order Hymenoptera; family Ampulicidae; genus Ampulex; species Ampulex compressa. Next base: position 137,313 of record JBCFXI010000246.1, on the reverse strand, counting down.
CCGCTGGGCTCCTCCTCGCCCTCGAAGGAGAATTTGGTGCTCTACGTGCCGGAAGTTGAGGAAATACGCATTAGCCCGGTCATCGCGAGGAAGGGATACTTGAACGTTCTCGAGCACAAGACCAACGGATGGAAGAAACGCTGGGTGGTGCGTTGCGTATAATTCTTTCCATCTTCTCTGGCGAGACTAGAAACGTACGATATGCGTATGTCCTTCTTTTCTTTTGCTCAGGCGGTACGACGGCCGTACGTTCTTATATTTAGGGAGGAAAAGGATCCCGTTGAAAGGGCTCTGATCAATTTAGCCACGGCTCAGGTGGAGTATTCGGAAGATCAATTGGCCATGGTGAAAGTGCCCAATACCTTCAGGTAAATGGTTTTTTATTCGCGATACGATGGGGATCAAAAGGGAGGGAGGATCACGGGTGTTGTTGTATTTTCGACAGTGTGGTTACGAAGCACCGAGGATACCTACTGCAGACATTGGGCGACAAAGAGGTTTACGACTGGCTTTACGCCATCAATCCATTACTTGCCGGACAAATCAGGTGCGTAGAAAACAGCTCGTCTCGAATCAAAGCCTATCGAAGACTATGCGAGGGTGTAATTACGAGCATTCGAAGTATCGCGTCTCTGGGTTTAAATTACGCGACAAGGTGACTGCGGTACATATAGATATCCTTTTCGCATGCACCCTGATGTTACTAAGCAACGCTACAACGGAGACTTACGAGCAATCGTTTAACAATTACGTACGATCGATCGAAATGCCAATGCCAGAGTTTCCTCAACGGACGCGTACTGCACGGATATAATTACCAGTTTTTTTTTTTTTTATCGCACGGACAGTGGCCCTTGCGAGCTTTTGCAACGCTCCTCGAATTTCCAAACCGATCTCCATCGCGCGGATACGATCCCGAACTTGTTTCTTCGCGCGTACAGTAGCTTTTACGATCGTTCGCGACGCGTGTACCAAGAACGTGGATACTGTGCCCCCAGGTCAAAACTAGCGCGCAAGGGGCCGACAATCGCGGCCTTGAACAACCCATCACCCGTCGTCGGCGGCCTGGTACCTCCGCTCGATCAGCAGACGAACCAAAACAAGTGAGTGGCCGATGCGCTGGCCGAGATGACGAGTATCGTCGCCAGGGCCTCCGACAGGATGCTTCACTGGTCACACTCGGCCCTCGAGCTCCACGACTTCTGTAGCTTTCGATTTTCGGTAGTCTTCGATTATTGAACGGCCCGACGAGATGCACCACCGATCGACCTCCGGAACGGTCGCGTACCAGAAGGTCGTTTCGACGATGGATACTCGCCCTTCCTGGAAGTTGTCGCGCGTTATATCGAAATGGTCCTTTCGACGGTGGATACTCGTCCTTCGTGGAAGTTCTGCGCTTACGATCGAGGGGATTCGACGGTGGATACTCGTCTTCGACGGATTTTACGTGCGTATGGTAGAGAAGATTCGACGCTGGATACTCGTCCTTCGTGGAAGTAGCGTGGATTTTATCGAAGAGCCGGCGGGGTACTCTCTGGAAGATATTCCTTCGTGTAGAATCGGAACGATGGTTTTAAGGATGGAAATCGCGTGGACGGGATCGAGAAGGATGTACAAGATTTTTCGCGTCTCTCCGCAGGTTTCGAGGCAACGAAACCTTTTTGCTCGTGACGAGACCAGCGAAATTCGTACAGCGTCCCGCGGCGTTGGTTGGATTTATATTCCATCTCGCCATCCGATATCTATGTGGGACGTGACGATCGGTCCACGAGTATTTCCGTGGATATCGAAGAAGGAACGTATTTACGCCTAATAAAACGTTTCTCATAATATCCTGGATCGCCAAAGGGTAAGCCAAGGGGTGGGAAAGGAGGCTCCAGGAAGGACGAGTAGACGTCATCCTCCGGAGCGGACGAGTAATCCCGTCGATGGTTCGATCGGGATGATTATCCACCGACTGGAATTCACATCGATATATATATATTTCGTACGAGACGATACGACAGGTTAAATCGTTGATTTATCGCTGAAAATAAAAAATAAAAAGAGAGAGCGAGAGCGAGAGCGAGCGAGCGAGAGAGTTAGAGAGAGAAAGAGTTAGAGAGAGAGTTAGAGAGAGAGAGAGAGAGAGAGAGAGAGAAAGGGAGCGAGAAAGAGAGAGAAAGAGATAAAACAGTATTCGTTTCAAGTAGATAGCCAGCTGCGATTGTCATCGAGGAAATAGAGGGACGTTACGTAAGTGCACGTTTGTTTTCTTCATTTTTCGTCCTTTCCCCGTTCTTTCGTGCCAGCGCGTGAGTCAAAGAAAAAGCCTCGGACGAGGGAGAGGAGGGTTACGATCGGGCGGAAAGGTTCTTCCACGCGCGATCGATCGGCCGGTTCTCGTTGAACGTTTTCTTCTGGCTCTCGCCACGAGGTTCAGTGTCGTAATTCGAACTCTTTTTCTTTGGACGATTAGCCCTCCGTGACGCACGGTAGCTTTCGAGCGACGAATCATCCGTGCGTTTCACTTCGAGTCGAATGTCGTTCCTTTTTTTATTTACAGAGTATCGTGAATCGACGAGCTATTCTACGATTGTCGAGCTAATCGTTGCCAATTATGTCTACTTTCCCTCAATAATACCGGGTTACAAAGGAGTCGGGGTTGAAGTACGGCTGGAGTTTTAAAGACTGGAAGGAGCGTGCACTGTAGAGGGTTCACGATCATCTTTCGGGGAAAAATGGCTTCCGCGGGATGAAGTGGGCGGCTACTTCGAGGCCTTCTAGCGATAGAAGAGCGCTTTTGACAGAGACCGGCCCAAAGATCGCGGGAACACACGCCTATCGCCATCGAATCGGTGATAACATTCGGCTGATTTCGTCGGAGATGCGATCGAGTTTTCACATCGCACGTTATTATCGTTAAATCCTTGCCACGCTGTCGTGCGATTTAACGATAATCGTCTCCACGAAGTCCGCTCGTTCTTCGTGAAATACACCGGAGAGATGATCGTATCCTCGTTACCTCACCGATCGGAATCTTTTTGCTACGAGGAACGCTTAATCGATAGGAAAGAAATTCCCCTTCGAGCTATCTCTAACGATTAACCCCCCGCGATAGATAGAGCCGAAACGCACATACGTATAAGCTCGACTAACATTGTTCGACGTTCATCCTGCGCTTTCGAGACGGGCAGAGTACGAAGTCTCGTTAATCTTTCACGTATCCTAGCGGGTATTTGTGCCGAACGAGTTATCGAGAGCGAGCAATACTCTGTCGATCCTTGGAGCGTCGTGAACGCGTAGATCGCGTCCGAAGTTTCGATCCGAAGCGCTGCGAAGGACGTGATTAGCGGTGAAAAACGTCAGGCGACGGTTCGTCGTCGCAGCGATTCGGTTTCGAACCGTTTTCTATCCTCGAAGTTAAGGCTTAAAGAAATCGATTTCGCGAGCCGATCGATCGTGTCGGTACTCATCGGCTGTTCGCGTGTAAAATAACGTTCGCCCTTCGCCGCGCGTACTCGCGTAAGTTCTCCACGCCAAGTCCGTGTCTCGAGGAGGCGTTCTATTATTAAGGAGAAGAGAGAGGACGAGGAGGAAGGTTGGAGGAACGGCGAGCCCGCGAAGGGACGATCGCGGGATCGACGATTCGGCGGTGGGGAGAAAGCGAAAATGAAGACGAAGACTAAAAACTCGAGGCGTGCCCTTTGGAATTTGCCAGCGGCCGATCGAGGTCGCGGCGACGGGGGCGTCCGGAGGCGGATTTTCTTCTCTCGTTTCTATATCCGTACGCGGAGGCCTACGCGATTGTACGTCCCCGCTTCTGTTACCGTTTTGCTTGCTAACTGTTGTAGATTTTAATAGTTTTATTTTGTTAACGACATCGTAACGTATTAACGAATTAAAGAGAGAAAGAGTGGGAGAGAGTGAGAGAATATAAGAAGCAAGACCGTAATTTAGTAGGCGTATTATTCCCGAGTTTTAAGGCCAAGGGGGGTAGGAGGGTGAGAGGCGAAGGTGCGATCTGGTTTCGCTGCGGAGATCGGTAATCATTGTTGTTATTAGGGGTTAAAAAAAGTACGGGGAGGAGGGGGAGGAGGAGCACGGAGAATGGTGAGGGCGAATGGTGGAGAGAATGGTCGAGAGAAAGGGTGAGAATGCGTGCGTGAGAGAGACGGAGAGAGAAAGGGGAAAAAATTAGAGGAGAGAGGGAGCGAATGTGGGAGAGAGCCCGAAAAGTAGAGAGCGAAAGGACGCGTTTGCTTATATATATATATACCTTATACAGAATAAAGTATATTATATAGATATATAAATAAATTTAATATTAACGTAAGCATTTTGTCAAACGTCAGTGATCATCGGATGGCGTATGAGGAAAGGCTCACGATGATTTGATCTGTACCAAGTATGTAAGTTCATGTACTTATTTGTAAGGTAACTAAAAAGACATCGCAAAAATGTTTTCGTTTTGTCGTTTGCTATGAGAAACATGCATCGATGCTGTAACTTGTACTTATTATTACTACGATTATGATTACGATTATGATGATGATGATTATTATTATTATTCGACTTTCGCTAGGCTCACTGTAAGTGGTAACGTGTAATAAATCGGTCAATAAAAAGCTTATGTGCTGAAAAACATTTACTGGGGGTGCACCATCCTTGCGATGTTCTCGACATTTCTTCTTCTCTCTCGAACAACCGCGAATCATCGCGATGTCGGAGGACGATTAAATCGGGGTTGATCGCGGGAGTTCGGATGGATGGTCGGTACCAATGGAAAAATTTAACGGATCACTTTATTTCATTTCACCATTAAAAATCCCTGTACATTGACGACGAACTTGTCGAAATTATCTCGAAACTTCAATCGGTGAATGCGATGTCCGTCTAATTCCACGTTGTTGGTTAGCCGTTTGAAGGCGCTCGCTAAATTCTGGGCGACCTGCTCATCCGATTGGGACGACAGGATATTTTGTACAAGATGCTGGTATTGCTCACTGTAGCAACATATGAGGTGATACAGGGATGTACTGGCGTACGATATAAGATCGGAGTCGATCTGATTCGACAGAATGAGGCTCAGCAATTGCTGAAAAGAAAATCAGGAGATATTTGGAGAACGTGCGTAAAGGGAGAGGACGATGAATCGGTCGTGCGGAGACTTACGTTCATGAACGGCGCCATCAGTTGATTTCGCTGCTCACCCTCGTTCGGTTTCTTGTATATGTACTCGGCCAAAATCTGAATAACGTCGCAGCACAACTGCGATACCTCGTGGCCGAACGAAGATAGGCCCAGTTCGACGCTAGCTAGAAGCTGTTGTAATAATTCACTGGGCAAATCGCAAATCTTCGCGGGATAAAATTCGCAAACAATCGTTATGGTCTTAAAATACCTGGAATAATCGTCAGATTATGGGATTAAGAATACTTCAGCTTTAGGCCGAAGTATCGTTACATAAGACGCACTAGGATGATAAAAAAGAGAAATATGGAGAAGGGCGCAGGGTGCTCCTACTTACTGCAAACAGAGAGACGGAAATTTTAAAAGATCCATAGTCATCAAACGCATGATAACATTGAGGCCACATAAGTATACGTCGACGATCCAGGGTGGTATAGGCTGATCCTGATTGGGCCTGAATGGTATCCGGTTGAAGTATATCATTTCTTTGTTCAAAAGACTCGAGAGCAATTGCATTAGTAGCAGAATATCGTGAAAACTGTCTTCCTCGGCCGTGGAATCTATGGTCACCCGATTGCTGTTGCAGCGTGCGTAATTTTGTATCGTTTGCAAACAAGTCTCGTATATGCGTACGTTATCGGCCTAAAAACGTTTTTTTTTTTTTTTTTATTAAACTCCAGGTCTTTGTTCTACCTTGTATTTTTCAACGGTGGATGAACGATACCTCTGGCAAGTACCACAGCATGTGCTTTGCGCATTCGCACAGTAGCTCGAGAATTAATTGTACTATTTGCTGATAGTTGTGATACAGTGAGAGTAAATTCGGAAGTTCGAACAGCACGGGATGGGTGTACTGAAAGATCGATTCCGCCGAAGCCCCTTGCGTGCCCTGTGCAACGCCTGTCGACCAATTCTTATATCAACATTCATTTATGCACATCTACGAGGGGCCATCGTAACAGCGTTGAAAGAAAAAAAAAAGCCCATAACTGTGCGTAGAGCAATACAGTTTAACGCGGTTCCCCTTTAAAACGAAACCTACCGATAAAGGACTCTAGGATATCGATGATCTGTACTTTGATCTCCTCCTGCTGATAGGACTGTAAGAAATATTCGTTAGAAGTGATCTGTCTGTATCGATTCTGCAAAGACTGCAAGGCCTGCCAGCAGTAGTTCTTGTTGTTCGAGTTTTTCCCCGCAGCTTCGACCTGTACGATCGCCCGCATTAATCCTCTCTTAACTACTTGTGGAAAATCGTACTGGCCTTTCGTAGCTAACTCCATAATGCGTACAAATCGTTCGGATTTCAACACGCACTTTGCTCTGAAACGTTCGTAAATCTCCTTAACTTTGGCACCAACGTCGCAATTCTATGGGAACTCGATTGTACCCGACATTATTGAAAAGTAATGATAGTACAAACGATGATTCGAGGATCGTTAGGTGTGCTGAACGAACGTCCATAAATCGTGCACGCGCATCGGTTATTTCGCTATGCTCGAAAAGATCAGATTTTATTCATAATGGCACAAACGGCGTGCGCAAACATATTTGATGCGACGAATGAAAGAAGAAAAATATTTAAATCATAGACAAGGGTGCTTCCAAAGAAACCGCCGAAGAGGGTTCGCTTCGTACGCGTGCCGCGAACGATACTCACTTGAGGGGCGTTCCGACGAGCGCCAATAATAGGTTGATAGTTTCCTCGATGAGTGCGGGCTCGCTTCTAAACATATTGATATTACAATAGATTTTGTCCAAAAGGAAATTCACAGTCCAGAAGACACTCGGGCCTTCCTCGCCGAAGGCCAGCAAGATCGTCGTACTTATTTCCCGGCAAAGGTCCTCGCTCAGGAGGAGGTAATTCAGGGACCACCTCCGGAGGAACCAGACTATCGTGTTGCTCAGTTCCGGGCTCAGTATGCCCTCTAGGTGTATCGACATCGCAGTTTTTTCTATCGCGCACAAGCGAAATATATCGGCGATAAGGCGTATCACGTGATCTACCGGTTCGTTCGCGACGTTAAAGTCCGACTGGACGTTCTCCGAGGATGCCAAGAGCTGCAGCGTGAGATTCATGTCGACGTGTTGGGCCTGGAAACGTGCATGCCTTTATCCGAAGCACCGCTCTACGACGCGGCTCAAACCCTTATTCGCGAGTCCCCCCCCCCCTTACTTTCCTCGCGAAATTTCGATAAAATCCGATCGAGGCGCGTGCTTCTGCGCGGCGTTGGGACACCAACCTGTTCCATGCTGTAGCGCATGATCTCGGAAGGTAAGGAGGGTGCTTCGCCGCAGAATTCCATGCAAAGTACGTGGCCCGCTATTAGCAGTAGCCAGTGTAAATCCTCGTAAAGTACCGTCATCGATTTCGACGCCGATGCGTTCAAGGATTCGGGCTGTCCCACGAATTTGTTCAGGCTATCGCGCAAAGTGCAAATTCGATTTTCGATTAGCTGTGCCAGCAAGGGCACCGAATGGCTCGATACTTGTCTACCGATATGTCCTGCAAGAAAGCATTCCCGGTGATTCAGGAAGGAATCGCGGATTAGGGAGAACGAGCCCGGGATCGATTTGGATTCGAAGCTGGCAGAATTTTCCGCGATCGACGGAGAGAGAGAGAGAGCGTCGAACTCACCGATCGTCTGTAGCTGTTCCAAGAACCTAACTTTATCGTCCTCTTCCTCGTTTACCTTGTCCTCCTCGAGATCCTTTCTGTGACCCCGGAAACCCTCCGGGGCCGACAGGTGGCAACGGAGATAAACGTCGAATATTTGCACAACGCTTTGCTTGTAGATCTCCGGGGGAAAGGGATGTATGAGGGGGTTAATCGACAACCAAGCCCCGAACATACGCTCCAAAGCTTCCATGTATAAACAATCTTCGGCGCACATCTATCGGTGTTTACGATCAGAGTTTATTTAACCGACCGCGCATCGAATTGTGATCTTAAAATTACGTTCGAGGTATAGGGATTTGATGTTGATCGGGGGCTACCTGGCATTGGTTGCACTTCGAAATATCGCATGTTTTATTTTATTTCGCTTTCTTTTTTTTCGAGTAAAATTCAAGCTTACTGAACTAGGTGTGGAGGAGAGGGAGGGTGGAGGTGTTAAGCGTTCTATTAAAAACGCGCATTGACACTGGAGATTTTGAAGGTTTCTCCGCCATGCGGTATACCTTACCGGTTCTTCTTGCGCTGCATTTTCTATAAATAGGCAAGTCAGTCGCGTCATTTGCTCCATGAATAATCGTAAGATCTCCTCTGGCTGAGGGCTCACGAATTTCGGGAAAAAAGTGATAATGTTTTGTACGATATTAGCTATTCCAGTCGCCTCTTCGTCGATAATATTGATACTCGAAATGAACTTCAAGAACTTTTGCATATATTCGGTGAAGTATTGAAGCTTCGCTTCCTCGGACGGCATTACCTTGCCGTCCAGACTCGCCAATCGTATTAAACTGTTCCTCGCGCGATACGCCAGTTGAGGATAAGTACGTACTTTCCAGTAGAGCGTAAAAAACAAATCTAATAACGCCGGATCTAACATCAAGTCCTTCCAGTTGGGTGTTAATCTTAGCGGTAAACTCATCGCAGAGTCGTTGACATCGTTAAAGATGAACACTAGTCTCCAGGGCAGTGCTATGGAGTTAAAGATTCCGCAGAATGAAGTTTTGTGTCGGGATGGTTATCGATGGATAACGCACTCGTTGTTTTGTGGGATTCTATTTTGCTTATATTTGGGAAATACCCACGGGCCTTAAAGGAATACTTTATTATAAAAAGGATATGTTTTGCGACAACAAATCCCCACATTAGCACACCTTCCACGATCGGTAGCAATTGCTTTATAAGGGACAAAACATCCTCCTGCATGTCCTTCTTAATTAATTCGCCGAGTATTCCGATGCAAAATTTAAAGATTCTTTTCAATGCCGTAGCTTCGAAGTACTTTGTATGAATGACGTGGTCTTTCCACGTTAATCCTATGTGAAATGACTTAGCGAGGGTTGCATATTCTTGCATTAAGGCGGATATGATATTGCAACCTAAGAGTTGCTGGAAAATAATTAAAAATGCTACGCTAAGAAGAGATATGTCTCCGCTGTGCTCGGATTACGTGCATGCCATTATTTTACTTACTTTTGGTAAATCGTTACTCGTTATTAAGCCTTCGACCTTTGTCAGAAAGTCATTTCTTTCTAGACCCATATCATCGACGCTGTTCCTTTTAATTATGATAGCGATTACTTGCAACATATGACTTCTAACGTATGGAGCCAAGTTTGGTTTGCTTATGACATAATGCAAAATGTATTCCCTCAAAGCAATTATATCCGTGTACGGCAAGGTTGACCATTCTTGTATCAAGGCTGTTTTTAATAAACCGGCGACTTCAAAGAGGATATAATCGGTTGTACTAGTTTCTAGAATTTGTCTGCATAAATAATATGGCGACTTTGTCTTTCGGAAATTTAAAAAAACCGCCTCCGCCGTTTGTCGCTGTTCTGGCGAAATTAAATTTGGTGGTGCCTAGAAAAAAAATACAGCATGTGCCAAGGAAATCATACTTCTAATTGTAAGTAAAGTCATTTTATTTTCATGTTACAGACGGGCCCATTAATTTGTTCCGCGACCCCTGAAGAGGAGCCAGGAGAAGCTGGAATATAACCGTGGCGGTGTCAGGCGGCTGGGACCAATCGGCCCAGATTTATAGACTCTGTGATCGACACGCGCGCTATTTACAAACTGCGGAGCAATGTATAATTATGGTTGTTACAATACACTTTGACATGTTTAATTGTCTAGCTTAGCATAACTTATTGCTAGTCCAAGAAGGTGGGAAAAGAGCGAAATATCTTTTAAAATTGAAAAAATGCCCTTCGAGAAGAAACTTTTGCATCAGAATTATTACAGATCATGATTTCATAATACAATTAAGCATGTCAATGTGTACTGTAACAACCATAATTATTCATTGCTGCGTAGTTTGTAAATAGCGCGCGTGTCGATCACAGAGGCTATAAATCTGGACCGATTGGCCCCAGCCGCCTGACACCGCTACGGTCGTATTCCAGCTTCTCCTTGCCCCCCTTGCGGGGTCGTGAAACAAATTAATGGGTCTGTCTGTACGTATAGTTTGTAGAAACATTACAGTTGTACAGGTACAATGCTTTCGTGAGATATGAAAATATTTTTTCCAACAATGGATAAAATAAATAAAAACCGAGTCTGTCCATACACTAAGATACATTCGCATAAAATGTCGTAAAAATCGTACCGTTGATCATGTTTAAAAGTTATCTTAAAGCTAAATTAAAACAGCATATATTTATAAACACACGTACAAGATTTGATTCGATTACTTGAAGGTTATGTTGGGGAAAGTTTATTTATCCTTATAGGTTTGAGAGAATAGAGTTTTGGGTGGTACCACTGATCTGTCTCGCTGATATTGTGGGCCTCCCGCGGAGGAACTGATAAACTTTGGAAAGAAAGAGACGGATCGATATGAGAAGCGCGTGTGGGACAGAGATTGGAGATACGAACGAATCACAGCCTAGGGAAATTTTGCGAACAATTATACGTTTCTTAATCTTGAAAAAAACACTCCATATTTAAAAGCCGAGAACATGCTTTTCTTCTGACACATATAAAGCATCTTCAAAATAAAATTCATCAGAAATCATTGTGTTTTTGATTGAGAAATCGAAAACAGGAATTCGCTAGGCTCGTCTGTTTGTATCTCCAGCTCCTGTCTCACTCAGTCTTGTCGTATCGATCCGTCTCTATCTTTCCGAAATTTAACAGTTTCTCCGCAGGCGGTCGCCAAAATCAGTGAAGGAAAAAATCAGGGATACCACCCAACTCAGTCCTGCGGACTCTTAATCACCCGCATCGGAGAAATGTATTTATAAATCACACGTCTCGGAAACGTATACAGAGTTACAGGGATCGGCTGGTATTCCGAACATCGCAATAATCTTATTCCAAAACGTCGATTCTCAAAACATACCAAACATAAAACGCAGACAGCCGCTCCAAAAGCTCAGCCCGAAATTTCAGGCTTACCGCTAATAAAAAAATATTCCACATATGGTTTATTTGCGTTTCACTTTGCGTAAGTAGTAACGTGGAAGAAACGAGTTTTTTTCCCTATTCGTTTAAATCGTAGCAAAGCGCAATCTAGCATAACCTTCTCGGCGAGTAATCGGGGAAATTTAAAAATGTCGAACTTACCAAAACCACTCTGGCTGCCTCCTCCAGCTCCCTCATCACGTTCTCCGCCATTTCATACACGATATTTATCCCGTCGGGGCTTTAACCTTCTACGTAAACAAACTGCGTGTCCGGTCGTTGAGTTTCACCGGGCGCATAAGAGGAGACACGGTCTTCTATCACGAAAAACGCAGACAGCATTTCGTGAGTTTTCTCCGGCTTGGCGTCCACTGCGCGTGCTCCGAGTGCCATCTTGAAATGCAGAATTTCGCTGGATGACTCGCGCGAGATCGCGGAAATCTTTGAGCCTCGAGAGATATTTCGCGCACGAGGGATGAAATTGCAAGCGAAGGTGGCGACGTTTCTACTTCATCATTCATTTCACTTTTGGAACTTCGTTTATACGTTTCCTTCTACATTTTGTATTTTCAGCTGATCGCCAAAATTGACACTATGTTAAAGGTATACCATAGTTTATCTAATTATAATGCAGCCACCAAACGGAGGATTCAATAAAATTGTGTGGATTACAAAGGGCGATAATTCATTCTTTAATCGCTAACCATATTGATGTTCTACATTTATATTCGGCAATCGTATGCTTAATTTATTTAAACGAATATCCTTTTCCTTCTCTATTGTGCACGAATGGTTTCTAGAGTTGATGAAACATTCTTGATTGTAAAGTAGTTTCAATTTATGCACGCCACGTCATTTATTTGTACGTTTTAAGATATTCGTCGCGTAGTGTAGTCGACTTAAAGAACTAATTAATTTATTTGCAATATCGGTCAGCCTTCATTTTACTTCTTCTGTCTAGCAATGTCTCGTGCAAGTTTCCCTCGACTTTAGCTTTCTCAAGCTCTGAACGGTCCGCCTTGTTTATCCTTAATTTTTTATCTTGAAACTTTTGAAACTTTCGTCTAGAATTATAATGTATATGATCGTTTTAATCAACGGTGAGAAATAAATGTTAATTGTATCGATTTGAAGATACTTACACGTAATTCACTTCTACATCCGCTAGAGATCCCTGTTCCTCTTTGGGAATACCTTTATTTGGATCGTCGGTTCGCTGGACTATACTTCTCATAGTAACATATTCTGAATTACCCGCTGTTTTGCTCTGGCAAACAATATCGTCTTCGTCCGTCACCGATATAAAGCATCCTGTGTTATTCAGAATAGCAAGTTTGTTATCCTGATGAAAAATTATGCACGTTACAAAATTGATATATCAAATTCAATTTGACACTTTACAACTCTGTATAGTACCTGAAAAACTGGCTCCCACTGTTCGATCATACCTACTGCATCGCTACGCCCAACAACAATACCTTTTTTATCTACGCCTAAATATTTTCCATATCCAGATTTTAAAGCAATTTTTGTTTCGCTTATGGGAAAAGCTGTTAAAATTTCCTCTGGCGATGGACCTTCTCCTTCTGAATGAGGAGCCCCCAATGTAAACAACCCGTTGTCCAATGCTTTCATATATGTCTGATGACCAAATTCAATGGCCACCGTACCAGTAATTTCTGATACATCCATAGTTTTCCACCATCCGCCTATGAAATTTTACGTATTATCGTAAATGTTAATTATGCCTATAAGACAAATGTTTACAAAAAAATACTGTAACATCTAAGTCACACCATGAGCTGTCGTATCTTTATTATCGGTAGTAAAGACGTGATCTTTTTCTTGCTTCTTGGATTTTCGTTTTTTTGGTCTGAAAGATCATTGATTTTGAGATAATTGTAAGATAACGATTTAATGGAATACAAGCTAATCTTTGATACGGTACCTCGACTTCTCGCCTTTCAAAACAAGCTTTCCGGTTCTCACTTTTTCATACTCTGACATTCTTGTATTTATCTACTGAATGGTAAGGACGAAGGATAAATACTGAGATTAAAGGCGTAGATTGAACCCTTGTGTTATTCTTATATTGTGTGTACGCTGGAAGTCACGGCATTATCTTTGGGATGTTAGGTTAAATCAAATCAACAGACGCCTTCGAAATATCTACTCAGTTTTCTCGATGCGCCATCAAGTGGTGCATAGTGAAGTCGAGATTGGCGGGTTGTGTTTTACTAACGAAAGGATTAACTTGGCGAGTTTTCTTTAAATAAATAAACGAGTAAATGTTTGAGTCTATTGTCTTCCCCTTTGCGGGTCATATTTAGGATCAAAGGTAAGCGTGCACATTTATGATTTATTATGACTAATACGTTTTATTAGCTTTAACATTAGAAATATTACAATAGGCCACGTTGAAACATATCATAAACATCTTCGTGTATATACAATACAAAAATGCAAAAAGTTTCGAAAGACACAGTACCGGGATAAAGGAATATACGAGAATATAAATATAGCGAGCTTAAGGTTAAAGAATAGATCTTGGAAAAGAGTTAAATGGAAGTATAGATTAGTAGGCAGATCCCATTAAGATTCTTATTGCTTAAATATTATATAGACAAATCAGTATAATACATGCAAGGAAGAGGAGAGAATCTATAAAAATGTACAAATATACCGCCCCTTTCCTATTCGTACAAATGCGATTCCTTCAATACCAGATTGTTCGAGTTAAAAACACGATTTTTATCTATTTATCGTGATCTATACGGCTTACAATTACATACATTGTTAAAATTCTATTCCTGGCTGCCTGGGAGTGGACATAGGCCCAGCAGAGAGGAATTAGATGGTGGCACAAGTTTAAAGACATCGTACAATGAGACAAGTGATAAAAATAAATAACATTATTTTTCCCATTTGACAATCTACAAGGGAACAGTTAAATATTTTTCTAAGAACTTCATCATCTTTTAACTTGATTTTATCGATTTAGAAAATGGAATACCACCAAACTTAATTAATTCTTACAAATCCAGTCATGATCGCTCATACATTTGAGCTCATAGAACGGAAGGAAATATCGTGGAACGTTTAATACAATGAGATAATATAGAATATTATAAAAGTTTTAATTCGAGCGGTGCGAATTAAATATGATATCAAGCATGGCAAATCCTTCGATCGGTACGGAACGAAACCATGCTGAGTTATGAGATTATGATTATATTAGTTTTATGTATATTTAAAATAAATAATTTTTTCTCTGGCGTGGATAGATTGTTGTAAAAACCTTTCTCTTTCATCATCATTATGTGAATGTGGTTTGTTTGGATGTAATGCCCCTTTTTTGTTTAAAGTACGAGGCAGGATTTAATCAAGCATTCATTTGAGCCTTCTTGGCCTCCTAGAAGGTACAACTATAACAGCTCCAGTTTCTTGGTTCGATTTAGATGCAAAACACAATTGTACGAATCGTTACAGTATTTGTGCGTAATCATGATCAATCAAAAACCATGGATGAATAGCATCGCGTATAAAATCTCTTATTCTCCTTTATGCTAGTGTGTAAGTTTTGGTATCGCCTTCGGCATCCATAAATAGTACTCACTCTCCGCATTGATAAACACACTGACATAACGAAGAACAATAATTTACAGTTATTTTCCAACGCTGAGCATTTTTGCGTCACCTCAACACGGAGAACAGATGCTACAATGGAAGGTTGAAACACCTTCGTACAGATAATTCTGTAGCTTTAAAAAAGTTTAGTAATTCGTGTGCCTGGGAATGGGATATCGAAGTACTAAAACACTGTCAGCCGAGATAATTGGTAGTACGTTGTCGCAGTGATGATTCACCAAGTGACTAACGCTGTCAAATACCCGATCCTTTGTGCGAACCTGAGAATCGAAAAATATTCATGATATTCGATCGACAATTTGTTAACATTCAATACTTACAACTCCTTCAGGATCGATCAGCAATAAATGTTTCGGTGTGCCGTTGTTCATTCCTGTCAATACATATTGACCGGGTGAACCTTGAGACTCCCTGACCAGAAAATCCCCATCCTGGCAAAATGCAACAAATTATATTGTGTTTTATTATGAATAAAAAGTTCATACATTTGTGCTACAAATTTATCTCACCCTCGCCAGCATAGATTCAGCTTCAGAACGACTGACACTCCCATGGAACCATATCTCCTGCTTCAGCTGTTGCTTCTGTGAGTGTGGACTTAATCTGTTCATGTCCGATATAGCGGAGCTAAACGGTTCTAAAAGAAATTAATAATATTGCCTTAGACTAATGCAAGAATTCAGAAAATACAATTGATACTTACGCATGTCAAAAACGTCGAAAAGGGATGTTTGCTCACGATGGCTGTCCCTACTTGCCGCTATGATGCTGTCGTTTACGTAATTATGTTCGGATGCAACGTTAAAGTTGGATGTTGTCGATACCGTTCCATCTGAATTTAAGTCTATTAAGTTTCCTGTCTCTAAAGTAAAATTATCATTAAATCTACATTGATAAAGGTTGGACTTTAATTGGGCTACTGCAGAAATACTCGGTTATTAGTGGTGAATGCATTACCTGCCCATTGCTGATGCTGTCTGTCAGAAGTGGTGGAAAAGGAGTCTGGTAGACCGGCGCTTTGTACATTGTTACGCACAATATGATTTTGGACACTGTGATGATGTTTTAGATTAGGTAAGGTTGAGGCTGCAGTTGGTAAAGGCGGTACAGGTGGTGGGCCAATATCTGGTGGTACTTTTCCAGGTAAATCATTGTAATAATCCCTGTCTGCTTCTCTCATACCATTTAGCATGGGACTACGAAGAAAGTAAAATTAAATAAAGGGAATAAAAACATTCATGCAGCCTTAATCCTCTTTTTATAAAAATATACTTACTGTAAAGAAGCTGGCTTTGTAAGAAATTCCTTGAACCTTAGTTCAAAAGCTTGACCGATGGTGGATATAACATCCTGAGCTAAACCGCCGCCGCATTCTAATACATAACAAGCACGCCACTCTTGCATGTTTTTTGCCACATATGCAACAAAATCTAAAATTTCCTGAAAAAAAAATTCTATCGTTATGGACAATCAAAGTCATTTATCATACTACAAAAAACAACATTTTTGCGAATCTACGAATCATCATTATACACAGTATTTTACCGTATCACCCCCTGAAGCAAACGATATTCGCGGCATTTCATGTTTAGCGATTATATAGCCATTTTCAATATTAGTTAGCGCCAAACTGCAGCTACTTATAGTCAGGATAATATTAGCCCCGGTATACTCCATACGAGGTTTGTCCGCTATTGCTCTCAAGACTTTTCTGTCGACCTGTGTAAGAAGTAAAATATTATCGTACCGTCATACAGGCACAAATGCTATGTACATTTTTATATATGCACCCTTCTTTTTTTGTCCGCAGATTTTAATCCAGCCGCTTCGCAAACTCTGTTTATACATTCTCTGGAACGAAAGTAGCAGATTATAGAACGATGAACAGCTTGCCAAACGTAATAATTATTAAAAAATAAGGTTCACCAGTATACTTACTTGGCAACACACGATCTCGTTTCAAAATCAAGACTCTTCATAGAAGTATATACTTCAAGGCATCCTATATACTGAAATTTGCATAAAACATTTCACATGAATATTTTATTATACTCTCTATACGTAGATAATATACCAAACACATAGAGATTGCAAAGTACATCGAATATTTATTTATTTATAATATAGGCAATAAGTAATTTACCTTAACAGTATAAGTGATTCCCTCCTTACTCACTAAGTGATCAGGGTGTAACCACCCTCTTGCCGGTTTACTTATAAAGCTACTACCCCCTGTCGCCATCCCTAAATCATACGTATGCGCATATAACTGTAAAATAAACAATGACAGAATACATTTCAAACTTATCAAAAATTTACCATATACATCCAAGAGAAATCACAATCAATTTCTCTACGTACACAGTTAAAATAAAATCAGAATCGTAGTTATATCCAAAACTGTCTCCTCGATCTAAATTTCATCGTCAACCTTATTTATCTTTACGCCTCATTGGTATTAATCATTGCTGGACGGCCGTGTCATAGTTGCTTTGTAAAAAAAAAAAAAGAAAAAAAGAAAAAAAAATAGTACAAGAAAGCTTTAAGAGGAACATAAAACTCGCACTGTCCGTAAAGCCGCGCTCTCGTTTAATATCGCAACGACGAAGAATCGAGTGCAGGGATGACTCCGTTTTTGTTATAGAAAAAACGAAGGAAATGACATAACTCCATCAAAGACAGTGGATCCGAGTAACACGAACTTGTTAATCATACTTCCAACGAACAAACCGGATATGAGGTCACGCAGTCCGAGTGCTTACCGGATCATATGTCGACTACTCGGTAACGTCGCCTACCGTCCGAGCATTTCGTCGTAACTTGGCTGGCATTTTACGAAGCACAGTGCAAGCGTAGTCGTTTCTGCGCTCCACGATCACCGACGAAGCGCAGACTAGACTTCGTCACTACGAGGCTGAATCACCGTGCCGGTTCATTCATAAACCGGAGCGTTGTACGTTACCTCATGGAAACACGATGCCCGATGGAAATGCAGCCGTACGAGCCGCGCTGTTCGTTCATTCGTTTCCCGAACAAGCGATAAAAGTTGTGTTGAAACGATACAAAATATTCGCCTGTCAATTTTTATCGTTTTACTCTTTGCGTTTGAATTTTTCAAACGTGCGATATAAGCACTGGTGTATTTAATTGGGTACTGAACTTGGGTCGTCATCACGAATTCATAGAGGCTTACCCATCTGACGTTCTCAACATCGATGGTTGTACCCAGCTGTGGTTTGTGTTTACCAGTTTAACCGGCACGTGATTATGTCATGTGTCAGATTCGTTCGTTTTTGTCCCTCCGTCGTTAATGAGGATATTTATGAAAAGTTTGTGCATAGAAATTAATTTGCGCGCTTCACAAGATTACCTTTCGGCATGAAGAGAGTTCGGATAAAGTACGACAAGCCCAATCCACTGTTCGAGCTTTGGTTGGAGCAGTGGATGAACGAGGCGGTTTCGAAAAATTCCGATTTGCGGTATCACTTTTCGAGAGCGTTGGAATCTTTAAAGAAATATCCTTTGCCATTGAGAACCGGAAAGGACTGTATAATATTGCAGCATTTCGGCTCCAAACTATGCTCTATGTTAGACAAAAAGCTTCTCGAGCATGAAAAACAAAATTCGATATCCAGGAACGAGGATCGCATAAATTCTTCCGCTGAATGTAACGTAGAAACTAATGTTATGGCTAAAATAAAATACAAGAGAGTAGAAAGCAGCGAAACGGAGGTGGAGCTTATCCTGGATCACGTAAGTTGCGTACATTTATTTCACCAAAGAATACGATATATTTTCACCATGTCATAAAGTAATTCATTAACTATATAAATAATTAATTAGCGGTAAATAATTCATTAACGATAGATTTTTTTCGGTCTGCATTCAAATGCTATAAAACAAAAGATGACGATTTATTTAGAAGGTACTTGTTACATATATCAATTACATATATCGTAACTGAGTATTTTCGTGATTTTTCTTCGATACTCTTAGGACACAGCGAAGGACGACAAAATCGCACGATCGGGTCTCGAATGCGACACGATTGTTTCGCTGATCGACGATAAGAGTCCGTGTAAAGCGCAAAAGAGTCCAAAAAAAACTTCGTTGGCATTTTACGAAAAATCCATCGATCGGGTCGAAAATCTCAATGACATTCGCGATAAATCTTCGTCTGGTACAAATAATATTTCGAAAGAGGAATCTCAGCCGGCGTCGAGAAAAGTACAAAATGCTAAAAGCAAAGCGTCTAAAAAATTGGCAGAAACGAAGGAAAAAGATACCCTCGATTCTTCGAGGGACTTTAATTTAGAGGCCAATAATTTCGACGTTATATTACTCGTCGACACGCAAGAAACTCGGGGGTGAGTGTCGAGAGTTCTTAACAGATGCACGCGTAAAACAGTCTTTTGGGTACGATATCCGCAGTATCGTAAAATAGACGTATTCAGTATCGTATTCATCCGTGAGTACTCATCCACCGATCCTGTATTCGAACGTTCTTTTAGCGGTAAAACGAAACCCCAGCACGATGCCACGGTTGTAGAGCTGACTCGATTAGGGGTACTTTTCGAGATACGTCGCTTACACGTCGGGGATTTTGCTTGGATCGCTAGGTGCAGATGCACCAGTCGAGAATTAGTCTTACCTTACATAGTCGAACGAAAACGAATCGACGATTTGAGTTCGAGCATCAAAGATGGAAGGTTTCACGAGCAAAAGGTATTGCGATAATAGGATTCGTCTATAAGAGATTTGCATGAAAAAGAAAGAAAATGATTGCAGTTTCGTTTAAAAAGATCCGGTATCACGAATCTTTTGTACGTCATCGAAGATCACGAAAGCAGTCATAGATTGGCGATACCTCATTCCTCGTTGATGCAGGCTGGGATTAATTCATCGGTGCACGATGGTTTTTCAGTGAAATACACCCGCAATCACAAAGACTCTATGTTTTACTTATCCTGCTTGACGAGAATATTGAGTCGCGTATACACGGTAACGCTTACGAAAGTGAAACTCATCGCGTGCTTTTAACAATTAAACGGCTGTAAACGATTTTGTTCTGAATTTAGGAAAAGCATTTGACCTCGTGTAGGAAGGAAAATCTTGTTCACACGGATATATCAAAGGATTATCTCGGGCTAATGGAATTCAATGAGTTCAACAAGGCGTCGTGCAAGCAAAAAGTACGTGGCAAACGTATTCATCCTACTACGATCTGGAAAAACGAATTTTGTTTCACGAATATAGTTTCTCGTGTTTTGTTTAGAATTTCAAAGTGAACCAAATGTTTGTCCGACAATTACTGCAATTAAAGGGATTGTCCGTGGACAAGGCTGCGGCGATTGTCGATCGTTTCCCAACGCCACGGGCGTTGATCGATTCTTTGTGCGAATCCGGATCCGATGGAGAATCATTGCTGGCTAATATACAATACGGACGTAACAATCGACTCATCGGTCCAGCGCTGAGCAAAACGATCTGTCAGCTATACACCAGGAGAGAACTGAGCTGAGCTTAGGATCGTTTCATTTTCACATCGCATTAAGAAACGTGCAATTTGGAATGTAACTTACTGGAGGTGGAATAAAGGATCTATTTTAGCAACTAGGGACTCCCTTGTTGTAACGTTGAGAATTCTATAATATATTCTCATACGCTTACTGAAAATTTCCAGAGGTCCGAGACTTTCTTCAGGCGGTTACGATGAATTTCTCGCGAAGTGAATTTTTTTTCTAACGCGTATTGGCGATTCTTCGCAAGTGTGTTAGAATACATAATAACTCTTTGTAAAATGTGTCAGCTACACTCCGGAGTATTTTTCATTCAGTTTCGAGCTATTAATTATTACGTAATCGAGTGCCTTCCTTTTTTTCGCGATTTAACTGAAATCGCCCCTCGGAGGGACCGATTTCTTTACGATTTCATGTCATTCCTTGACATACTGTCATTCTTTGGACGTCATAGGGAAGTAAGTGTTTTGTATTATTAATCAGCAGAGGAGATAGACATGCTTGGAAAAAAAATGAATCGTTTTTAGTATCCCTCGAGTGTTCTCGGAAGATGGAATTTTATAAAAATTATTATTTTAAACTAAGTAGAATGTTATTCGTAGTCGCTGGTTTGTGGCCGTATCAGGAAGCACAAAAAAGTCGACTTTACAGATCGTTTGCATTGCTGATTTTGTGTTCATCTGTCCTTGGACAAGTACGATCTTTACCACCATCGCATTAAGATGTTAAAGCCTTCGTAACTTATCGTCGGTATTATTGAATGAAAATTTCAATTTGATCTTTGTCCACGCACCGTTTGACAGAATACCGATAAAGAATGTTGGACGTAGTTAACGATACGGTCCGAGACATTTGAATGATTAAATTTTTTAAATGATTTTTTAAATATCATTGAAGTTCTTTTAGTTATCGACCCTGCTAACGAACGAGAGAACGGCGGAACTCATGTTCGGTGTCTTTATTGTAATTATGTACCCGGCCGGTGCCATCGTGAAAATAATTCTTACGTACGTTACAGTCGATAAAGTAAGTTATCGTTCGATGAACCCTCTCCTCGTTATGCAACATGATTTTCACGAAGCACAATCGTACCGATAACATAAAATCTGATAAAGGATACGATACTTCCGCGGTGAATCGTCAGATTTCATCAAATTTCTGTGCAGGACACGTAGCGAGCTAAATCGATCAAATCACGAGTTTCATCTTCTAATCACGTTACGCGCAATGCCATGCTGCTTACTAACGGGAGATGCTTTCTAGATAAGGGTATTGTTGGATCAAATCAAACTGAATTGGCTATCGTGCACGGGAGAGCAGGAAATCCAAATTATGAAGGAACATGCCAATATGGGAAGGATATACACGATGTGCTACGTTTGTAAGCAGACGATCTGCAGCTACGACAAATGACATTTGGTCGAACTTTGAGCTATAATCGCTGTAATTGCTCGATACGTCGTTAAATCAATCGATGTAATTTTTTAGATTATTCATTCACGTCACTGGCCATGTTCATGACGATATTAGCCGTCCCTAGCTTTCTCGATGTAATTATTCCACTCAACCACACGCGATCTCGGAATCTACCGTTTCAAGTTGAATTTTTCGTCGATCCTCGAAAGTATTATTATCCGATTTTCATCCATTCTCTGCTAACCGGATATATAACGCTGATCGTAGTCTGCGGCGGCGAGAGCATGTTCCTTTTGTGCATGCACCAGAATTGCGGAATGTTTACTACTTTAGGGTAAGATTACCAATTCGTTTGGTACTCGATATAATGAAACGAAAATACTGTACTTTTTTGTCTTACATAACGCATACTTTGTACGTATAATACTTATCTTGGATGGTATGGTATTTGTTACGTTAAAATTATTCTCGTAGGTATCACCTTCAACAAATAATGTATAAAAATTCTTCCGAGGAAAAAATGGTTAGTCGGAAAAGCGAAAGTCGTTACCATTCCGTTGTGCTTTGCATTCGAGATCATCACGAAGCTATGCAGTTCGTATTAACAATCCACTTTTTCTTGTCATATATACGATCAGTAAGTAAAATACGTAACCGTTTTTAATACTCCGTACAATTTTGGGGACAAAGATTTGCGCGGCTCATCGAATCGTGTTATACGCCACATTTCTTTTTAGAAGTGGTAGGAATCGTTGTTCTAATAAGCTGTACCGCTGTGCAAGTAAGTACACTTTTTCTTCTTTCTCTTTTTCCGCGATGCATCGTTTTTCAACAATGCCCTCGAATCGTAATTTAGAGAATTTAGAGAATTCAGATACAGGAAGATCGCACCTTGATCAGAATCGAGCGATTGTAAATATTCCAGTTAATGATGTCCTCTTGGAAGTCGAACCAGACGCTTAAGTACATAGCCCTGGTCGGTGGCCAACTGTGCCACCTATTTATTAATTGTCACATCTCCCAGAAGCTGATCGACAAAAGTTCGAACATATCCGCAGAGATGTGAGGCTTTGCAGTTGCTCTTTATCCACCTTTAATCGTACCTCCAAAGCTCGTGTCTCGATGCCAATTTTCAGATACACCGGACGTTGGTACAACGCTCCACTACGCGTGCAAAAGTTATTGTTATCAATGATGATCGGCAGCTCGAAGCCATGCGTCATAACTGCGGGAAAATTCTGGGTCTTGTCAATGGCAACTTATGGCACGGTAAGAAACTGTTCCAAGACGAATTACGAGCCGAGCCGCTAATTATTATATTTCCTTTTAAGTTGCTGGAAACAGCCGTCTCGTACTGCACGGTGCTATCTCAAGTACGGTAATATGCGTTAACTCGTCGCAGCGAAAGTAACGAAATAATGAATCCTCTTCGTCGATTTTCGACCGAGTAGCTCTAATGTAGTAAATTGATTAAGTAAAAAATCATAGGTCTTTGCTAAATTCTACATCTTTATTTATCCTACCCTCTGACGGAGAAATAGTCTTCGTGAATTAATAAATCGGGCAGACTTCGTTGGTCTTCCTCGAAAAATCGAGGAATAAATAGGTGGGGTTTTAAATACAGCGCCGCTCGATAATAGTATAAGAGAACTTCGTCGAAGGCGTGCATAGTCGCTTTGTTGGCGAGAAAATTTTTGTTACAGCTTCTTATCTCGTTGTTCGCCACGATGCCAAGGGGAGTTTATAACGAATAGCAAACGGGAGTCTCGATATGTTACGAAACAGACCATTAGAATTTGTGAAGCTTCCTTCTTTCACGTTAGACAGCCAATTGTCCAAAATGGGAGAACGGAGGCGCCGGTTCGTTTCAGAACATGGCTTCTCGGAGCGACTTAAACGGAGATGCTTGCTTTCAGGATACCATGTAATATTTACATTACAATGTAACCTATAACGATCGAGGATCGGAGAAGGGAAATAAAAGAGAAAGGAGAGGCAATTTGTAAAATCACTAATGTACCGTACGGTATGTTAGACGCTGAGTTAGACCTGGTGTAAATTTTATTACGGCTATCGGCCCTTCTACCGCCTTTGCGATGTTCGTAATCGTGTATTGTGTAATTATTAATGACCACGCGCGCTGCGTACTCGTTACTCGAAACTCCTTCAAAGTTTGCGATAAAATGTGTTTGGCTCTTAAGAGAAAAATACATATATCTTTGCCGGCCTCTTGTTTTTATTTCGCATAAACGGAGATAGCATGTATGTTATATATCCGTATAAGAGATTTATTTGCGGTATCACTGGAACCAAGGATGATGCAGTAGTTATTTAAGCTTACACCGTAACGGATCAACCGTTGAAGAATTTTATTCTTACGTTATATCCGTTCTGTGCAAAGAGCGGTCTTTTATTTCCATTATATACCGGAGTAGAAGTAGCGATAGAAATGATTATAAGTAAAATATTATGCCGATTGTTTATCGTTTAATTGCTCGAAGTACGTGCTATTTGTATGCTAACGATGTGCTCCGATGTGAAATCTTTTTCTACGCCCAATTCCCGATACGCATAGTTTGCCGTGGGTGCCGGCTTCCATTAGAGCTAGATAGAAGTCATCAAAGATTATGCAATGATTTATCAGAAAGTAAATATTGAATTATCCAAGTTCTATGGACTATTAATCTAAAGTATCTGATATCGCTCGTCGGTTTTAATTACATTGACAGTATACGATTTGGGGAAGGGGATTCTAAGTTTACAGCCATACCGGCACGTGGCTAATGGTGTGAGTTCAACGCGGAGCTCGCGATAGTACACAACGTAGTATACGTTTGTAATGGAAAGTTAGGCACTCGCGGTGCGTATATATCTTGTTCCATTAGGTGGAACAATTTAAATAAATAGTCGTAATTTATGTAGGTTAATTTGAGGAAGGAAGAGTACCGAAATGGTAACGCTACAGGATATCAGCTATAGGCTAATGCAGCCAGTAAAGGATCTCGCCGATTGGAATTTTCCATTGTCTCAGGTAAGAAAAAGCACGAAGAAAATTTTAGCCGAACGTCGTCAAGGTATCGTTCTACGAGCAACGCATTTCTGACGCAGAGTTTCTTTCAGGTTTTGGAAGAATATTACGCTTTGCTGGAGAAGCCATGCGACTTAAACTTTGGAGAGGCAGCATTAGTTTTACAAAATTCCACAAACGTCTATGTAAAGCGAATCGAATCCCTGTTCGACCAAGCGGAACTGCTAAAGCAAACGTACACTAGCTGCGAGTGAGTTCAAGATTTCAGCACATACGAATTAAAATGCCTGCCCTCTAACACCAATTGTAATAATATGTTGTAGGAAGGAAACGGCAAAGAAGGATTCGCGGAACGAGAAAAAAAGCAATAAGAATTCCATAGATTTTGGTGATTTTCAATATCTTGATCTGAGAAATGAGGTCGGAAAAAATATCGATCTGAAGAGCGACAGTCAAAAAACTGTTAAACTCATTAGTCGACGTTTCACGCAGTTGGAAAAGAACACGGCGCTATTAGACATTCCGATCGAAATATACGATATTTACGGAGAAGTCATCGGGAAGAAGTACGATTTTCGGTACGTAAAGTTTAATGCACGAGTAAAACGTCGGCCTTCCCAAAAATACGCGCAAATTTTAATGCGGATTTAAAATCATTTATACGTTGTATTTATCCTGCTTACCTTGATTCAATCGCTTCAAAGAAATTACGTCTAATGCGAGTTTTATTATTGCGTCTTCATGGCCTCCGACGATCCGATGTATACCATACGAATTTCGCAGTTATTCGAGACAAAAAACGATGAGTTACATCTTTGCGGAATATTATTCGATATTCCTTCACCATCAAACGTGCGTAAATCGACGAAAGATCGATCGACGAGACGTTCGATCAATGTGGGTTATTCGCAACCGACGGAAGCTTTGAAATTCCACAAACTCGGTCCCCGCATTGATTCTTATCAAAACGTTGCTTTGTTATTACCTCTTATTAGGCCGTCTCGACGCGCCGTATTTTTATACCGAAGCACGATTCGAGATTCCTCTTGGCACTTTTGCAACACATGTCACGCACTTCGCGTCTCACGTGCGTCTTAACGAATAGGCGCGCCAAAGGGAACTGATTTCGCGTACCAGCGCGTTAGGGCACCAAGAGAAACCATTTTCTATGTCCGCAGATATTATTATTATTATCTAGAATTATCTAAAATATCCGCGATCCTTTTTACGTTTTAAATCATTGACTATTTTGCATTTCATACAGAACTTCGTATCTCACATCAGCCTGCGATATATAAACTAAATAAAAATGAATATGCAATGTTCCGTAATGAAAAATCGTTAAACCCTAATTCGTTATCCATATAATTTCCACTGTCTTTATATATATAGAATTCAGAGTACGTCATTCTTTCAGGTGCAATCAAATTATGAACATGAACGGTGTGCTGGTTGACGAGCTCACCCCCGAAGGTACAAGCAGCACCGATAAATTTCTTCGAAAGGATTTAACCCTCAACCCCGTCGGAACTTATTCAGCAAAACTTGATTTCCAGATTTCAATGATACCAACGTCTCCTCCATAGAGGAGAGACGCAGCTCCTCGTTTGCCTGTTCCGAAGCCGATCTCGAGAGGACCGGTACCTCTGGTTACTATTCCAATGCCTCGACTTACGAGAGCAGCACGAACTTCAGTTACAACAACGGCTGCCCCGAGGAATCCGAGGAGGACTGCAGTCCGTCGCCCACCCAGGACTGTTATTGTGGGGATTCGCCAAGCGTGGTGCAAAATAGCGCGACGCGGATCGTCGAGGAGAAAGGGAAGAGCGTGAGCAGAACCGAGAGTCCGATCGAGAATTTTAGGGGCGCCGACAACGCCATCGACGTTCGCTCGCCCTGCTCCTTGAAGGAGAAAGACAGACTGCTTGAAAGCTGCGAGGAACGGAGGAAGGACGTTAGTCCTTCCAGCGACATGTCTCAGGATAATCTGGACATCGATACTGGTTACGTGTCCGGAAATCCCGAGGATTCACCGGAAGTGCAAAGAAGAAGGTATCCTCAAACTCTTTTTTTCCCTTTGCCTTTTAATCCACCGAATGTTTCGTCTTGTCTTCCATTTCGACTATTTCTCTTCGAAGATTAAAGGTTGAGACTGTTATTATGAATGAAGCAAAAAAAAAAGGACGATGAGTCTCAGAGGTTGAATGATATTCAAGGCGGAACACATTGTGGAGATGTTTCTCGATTGCACGCTGTAATGGAAAATATGATATCGTTTTAGAAGCGAAAGGATTAGGACGTCCATGCGCATAGCGAACGGTGAAAGCAGAAACGAGCGTAAATCGGATAGCGATAATACGGAGAATAATAGTTGCACGAGGTTTAAGTTACCGGGCTACAGTTTCGTGTCGAAATCTAAGTCTGAATCGGTACGCAAAAATTCATTAATGTGATTAGAACTGTTGAACTCAGTAGCCTTCGAATGTACTTTTTTTTTAACAGAAGAAACGTAAGAAAGTCCGAAGGCGGGAGTCCCTGACGAAGTTCGCCTTAAACGAATTAGATTTCTCGCGGAAGAAATTAAATATGTTTAGTCCAACCAGGCCAAAGTTTCCAACACTGCCAGCTAGTAAGTCCATCAACGATTATTACAAAAAG
Source organism: Ampulex compressa (assembly GCA_038496175.1). NCBI lineage: Eukaryota > Metazoa > Arthropoda > Insecta > Hymenoptera > Ampulicidae > Ampulex > Ampulex compressa. The sequence goes on along the minus strand of JBCFXI010000246.1, from coordinate 109,793 downwards.
TAACGCCCGCTTAAAAATCCAATTAATCACCCCTCGTTATCCCCATTTACTTCAAGATAGAATAACATTTTTTATTCGCTCAACGTCCAGTCGAATAGCAAAAGAGCGCGATAAAGAAATGCTCTTCTCCCGCTTGCCTTTTGAACGCTAGAACCGAGAAAGCAGTATAAATATATTCTATCCAGCAACAAAATATACTCACAATTGTGCGTAAAAATGTTCGAACCGAGGAGCACCGACGGTGTTTTTCTTATAGAAGAATTCGAAGAGTTCGAAAGCAATTACAACACCCACCTCAAGGGGCAGAACCTGGACCTGTTCAACTACGAGGCTGTTACGAACATCACGATGGACCTTTTGGGATTTCGTTCATTCCTGAGGAAGCAAGATCCAGCCACTGACGATCTTCCAATGGACGAGTCCATCGATCATACTTCCTCACCGGAGCAATCTCGCGCCTCTTCGCCGTTCGTTTCGCGGTCAAAGTCGCCCAGCGTGCACGAGGAGTGGATCAGAAGGGACTGCTCGCCCCTGTTCGACTACCAGAGGATGATCGAGGACAGGATGAAGGAGATCTTTGCCGAGGCGGACGTGGGCACGGAGTTGGAGCACGCCGTGGCCAAGTGGCACGAAATGTTGCAACCGAAACTCACGGAAACGGAGCGCAGGCCGGCCTTTCGCATTCACGACTACTCTTCCAGAATCGTCGACACCTTGCGGACGTTGGACGAGAGGAAGGCCGCCTTCGAGTCCATCGTCCAGGGCGAGCCTGCCTGCGAAGTGGCCAGGTACTTCCTCGCGTCTCTCCAACTGGTGAGTGTTTTTCGATAAGTCAACGAATTTCGCGCCGATCGAGCCGCGCGATCGAGAGACATACGGTCCCTCTGGCATCTTGCGCGGAACGATACGCGTATCGGAGATATGTTAATGCGCGATGTAAGAATAATTAGGCGTAGAGATAAATTCATCTCGATTACGACACCCGAGTTATTTTACCGGTGGCTTGACGTCACGTGACATTTGCTTTCGTCGATCGTTTTTATGGCTCCCGGAAAGTCAGCCTATCGAAACGAAATCGTTCCGTATCTTTACGGTGCATCTTTCTCGGACGAGTCTCGTCACGATTTAATCGAGATTGCGATTGATTTCATTTGACGATGAAAATGAGAAAAGGTGCGTCCTCGCGGTGGAAAAGACGATCCTGGCGAATATTCGGAGTCGCGCGAGCGCATACCGGTTTATGCGCCGATACACTTCGAAGCGTTTATCAATAAAATTTGATCGAATCCTATTTTGTGCAGGCAAATATGTACAACGTGGAAATAAGCATGGATAAAACTGGCGACAGCCAGATCGAGATTGCCTTACTCGACGGATCGCACGGTGATTCAAGCTAAAATTGGCGCGTGACATCGCAGCGCGCCGTCGATATTAGGAATTTAATTATAACATTGTTCCAAATTTGCACGGACTCCGATGTCGCATCGGTTACACCGATTTGGATGCACGCTATCGATTTTTTTTTCACGTCGAACGTTAGAGATACCCGAAGAAATGCATCTTGCACCGCTGTAAATAAAAGAAACTCCTTCCCTACCTGCCACGCATCTCACACATTCTGTATTTATACGACACCTTGCAAGAGTACGCATATTTTTCACGTTTTGTACAAATATAACGTTAAGTGTAATTACTCGCCATTGATCATTAACCCAGCGACGGCAACACCGCGTCTCGCGGTGGTGCATTGATTCGCGCCAAAAGATAAGGCGATACCCGAGAAAGGGAAGCGAAATTCAATCGTTGCCCGAAAGCGCACGAAGGAACGCACTATTATTTTATTTCAAAAGTAATCGTTAAGCGAAGCATCGCGAAGAATTCAAGTTCTCCGAGCGACCCCTCGCAAAACAGCGCGATCGACGAGCGTCCAGGGTGGAGCGCCTTTCAATAATATATATATATATATAGAGCAATCCCTAGTAGCGTTCCAAGCGATATCAAAACCAGCGATTCAAACTCTATCGCCATTGCATCTCGCAAAGGGTCCAGTAAAATCAATCGCATCTTAGAAAAAGCGAGCACGGATCCAAACATCATCCACGATCCGCATCTCCAACGGCGCTCGGAGGCAAATCGCGTTTGGACGATACCGAGGACGATCCCCCCTCCGATAAGCAGCCAATATTAGAACGAGCGATACAAATCCGATTAGACGTCGAGTGGCCGGTGTATCAGGGCCGGTAAATGCCTCGGTCCATCAGCGTCCGCATTCGGAGAGCCGCTCGCATGGATGCCAATACACGTACGCGTCAATTGTTGCAGTTAGCGGTACCAGGCGACGTGCACATGCCACGAAACTTATGTGCCACCGCGATGTCGCCGCACCGGGGGCACATACCAGGCGAAAAACCATTGCGCATGTGCGCCGCCGAAGAGATGTGACACCGGTCGACAGTTTACATTAGCACGATCATCTTGAACGGTCGCGTCGCCCGTCGCCTCCTCGCGCGCGTCCCTCTCCGCTGATCCTCCTCGGGCGGAAAAGAAAAAGAAAGAGCCCAAAAGCGCGATCCCGATCGAGTACCTCTGCCGCCCTCCTCTCCTCTCCTCTCCTCTCCTCCCGGCCCTCCCCCCGGCCCGCCATCGTGCCCCTCGAGACCGCGAGATCGATCGATCGGCATCCCCGATTTCGTTATCGAGATCGAGCCGCGGGAGAGATCGGCGTGGAGGTCGTCAATGCGTGTACACGAGGAGCCTCACCTGGGCTGGACCGTCGCAAGATCCCGAAGTGGCGGACGCCGCGGCGAGGTAAGGGCGGAGAGACGTCGAGGGGCAGGCGTCGCGGTGCTTCGGGATACACCCGGTCAACGCCGAGCCTACCAGCGGCTCTCCGGACGTATTTAGGTATGCCGCGTGTATCTTTAAAGAGGAGGACGAAGGAGGGACGTCGATGAGTCGATGGATCGATCTCAAAAATATCCCCTCTCGGAGTTCTGCGATGCTTTCGAAAAATATCACCGACGGATCCTTTTAAGCGCTTCGGTAGGTTTAGTGTTAATGCGAGTTGATGACGAGCAATCAGCCGGCTACTGGGTTCTACGGGGCTTGGCCCCCTTCTTTGACGCTAGAACTACCGGCCACTTTCCAGATACACTTTCCACACGTGTCGTTGATGTAGCGAAGGATGGAAAGGAAATTATAGATCTATACATGGATACCGGATCCCTGGAAAAGTCGCGACGCGTTGTTCGTTTCTTAAGGACAAAATGCGTCGTGGTTTGTCCGATTGCTCGATGGACCGAAGCGATGGTCTAGGTACCGTGGTCGAATCGTGGAAGATCTCGGAGAGTGCATCGTGGTAAAGATGTGCGATCGTTCTGAGTCGCGAAGGAGCCCTCGTTTCGAAAGGTTTGGTAGTTCCAGCGTTAATGGATCGGAGATACTCGAGATTTCGAGCGCCTGGATTCTCTCGCTGGTAACGCGCTCGTAAGGGTTGTTCGCGCTTTTCTCGGTACTTGGGAACAAAAGATAAAAGGATCCGCTCTCGATTCATCGAGGATACGTTTTATTCTTGTCTCCGCTGATCATCGAATCCTCGTTTTCTCGCGTATTTTGATATTCCCGTATCTTTATATAATTCTTCGACGCAGTTGTAAGTTCAAAGTATGATAAGTTCGTCCCGTACCTTTCACCGAACGTTCTTAAACGCGAAGAACGAAATTCGTGTCGAACGAAATCTCCCCTCGAGAGACTTTATCCGAGCTCCTTGTTTTCACCGGGGGAATAAGAACGGCGGGGTTTCGATCGTAAGAAGGGATAACGTTGCTCGCAGGAATAAAATCAGCGGCGATCATGTACGAGAAGAGCGCCGTGTCCTTGCATCGCGGGATGGTGCAACCGCGGATGCTGCTCGTTCTTATCTTGATTCAATTTCTTATACAATTCTTCACCTCCACCTACCTGTATACCTACATGGTAAACGTCGAGACGGACCTTCGTATCCTGCAGAATAACGAATGCGGGAGACACGCTGAAAAATTCACGCGTCGAAAGAGAAGCAGCGCATTGCCGATCGCCGAGGACAATGCGGTTTCCGACACATCACGGGTACGTATGGAAAACGGACGAGAGTCGTGAAATTAAGCCACCTCGATTCTCTTGCTCGCGTTCTCATGGATATTTCTGTGGTAACACCGTACGCGACGTCAACATCGTCGAACGAGATTAAAGCATTCTCAGTATTGCGACACGAATGAATTTCTGATAAAATTTTCTTTCCGATTTCTCGAGGCATTTTTTGTTTTATACCGACGTATATATCGTTACCTTTATCGTCGAGTAATCGCGAAGTACCTCGAATCGTTCGTTGGGCATTATATGCACGATCGTTTATGAAAAGTAGCCTGGCTTCGGGGAAATATGAGAGAGGAGTATTAAATGGTAAATAGCGATCGTCGAGCCGAGGAACAGGATTTTTCTCGAACTGTTCCAGCTGCGCGACGACAAGGAGATTCAGAAGGAATCGAAGAAGATAACCGTGCCGCCGATCGTGGTATCGGGATCCGCTTCTCCGCCGGTCATTCTTGGTGCACAGGACTGGGTCTGGTTGAACGCGGACACTCGTATACAGGTTAATCGAGAACACCGCCTTCCACGAACCAACAGTATTTCCATCTCGTATTCCCAACTTTCCCCGCGAAAGCAAGAATTCTCCTCGTAAAACCTTCGACACGCTCGCGCGTACCGCATCGATCGTTAATCATCGACACGATTCGCTTTGCACGCTGATAAATGCCCCCGGTCGATACGCTTATCGTACTTCGAGAGAAAAAGAGAACTCGTCGTTTGATAATGCAGTCAAAAACGACGGAGAGATCTGGCCCGCTTCGGTTCGACGCGATAAAGAACCAGTGTTGGTCCCAAAACCCATATTATTCGGCAATACTGCGGAGATTGACAAAGAGACTTGGCTTATTTTAGTTCGACGCGATAGAGAACTTCTGTCGGTCCTCCTCCAAGTATTGTCCGCCTGGAACTCCGGGTACTGCGGGCGAACCTGGAACTCCGGGTTTGCGCGGTTTACCGGGTCCCAAAGGACCGCCAGGTTTGTCGGGGCAGTCTGGACCGAGAGGGCCAAAGGGCGACATAGGACCTCCTGGTTTCGAGGGAAGGGACGGCGTACCGGGTGAGCCTGGATTGGACGGTATTCCTGGTCGTAGCGGTTTGGACGGTCTTCCTGGGATCAATGGAAAACCAGGCCTCAATGGTTCACCGGGTCGACCGGGAAGAAATGGCACAGACGGTACGAGACGGTCGGAAAGCAGTAGATTGAGATATATTTAGTGAAGAATGTTAGTTTAGTGAAAGCAGTTTAGAATAAAAATCCTTTTCGCGTCTTTTGTGAGAGAATATATTCCAGAACGCACGGATAAATTCCTAGATGATACGCAAGTCGTGGACTATGAGTCCTTTAAGATTTTGGACGGTATCATTGTTTTATTTAACGAGCGTAGAGCGTAGATTGGCCGACGCGTTCTTTGGAAACAACGCGCCGTGAATCTCCCTTCTGGGTTACAGGATTCCCGAGTCGCGAGGGGCTAAATCTAGCCCCATTGATTTCAATAGAGGCCGTATTGACCGCGTGTAGCGTACAATGGGACATGTGGGTGATGCGTCTGGGGGTTTCTCTTTAAACGGTTTTCACAAAGTGCACCCTTCTCCCCCAGAATCCATACCGTCCTTTCTTCTCCGTCTTCTTCTTCCGCTCGTTCATGCACGTATATACGATCCCTACCAACAATCTACCCTCATAAATTTCATAGCTTACCGATCATACGTGTATGCGTGAGTGTATATTTCACTTTGAGATATTGAATACAGGCGTACGACAGGCATATCTAAATCTTTATTCTGCTTGCTTAGGGAGGCCGGGTCAAATGGGACCCCAAGGACCACCGGGGCAACGTGGTAATTTTACTATCTTATTTTTTATCAAAAAAATACTTCCATGCTATACAACTTACTACCTTCCAGTTTGTTCGATAATAATAATTTTATAAATCTTCCCAATCATCGAAAATCTCTAATTCAAATGTACTATACGTTTCTTTTATCAAAGGAAGATTTATCGATGATATGTCTCCACTCGTGTCGATCAATTTTGAATCGTTTATACGATCCGATAAAGTAAAGAAGACTGATAAAAAAACTAGATTGTTTAGTAGTTATTTAACGATTTTTCACGTTTCGAGGTGAAATGGGCCCCCCCGGAAGACCAGGAGCTCCTGGCCAGGATGGTAGACCGGGAATATCTGCCTGGAAGATTAACCTTACCAGTTACGATATCAGCGATCTGCTGGTCCCGCCGTCTATTCTTGGTCAGCCCCGTTAAATATTCCGCTCGAACATTTTCCCCTATCGACGAGCGTCTGCGAATGTAGTAACGATTGTTTCCTGTGTTTAAGACGATAGCGCAATGCCATCGAACAGCACGTCATTGATTTCTATATACGAGGGTAGTAATATCCGGTTGAGGTGCGCAGCAGCCGGGAAACCGGAACCGGTCGTCCAATGGTCCAAAACCGATGGAAGCGCTATATCCACCGGTCTGTGGCACGGTAATATCTCGGTATAATGTTCTACGATCTCACCTTTCCTTTATTGTCTGCTCCGAGAAAAATAAGCATCGTTTTGCCGAGCATATGCACCTATAGATAAATCGAGTAAATTTGATCTTCCTGTCTGCATGCTCTCGACGAAAATGACTGATTTAATATTTAGGGATTTTCGACGATAAATATAGCGGGACATTAGCTACGAGTATTTAATGGAACTTACGGTCGAACTTATTGCATAGTTATCGCCCTTAAACTAAAATCGCGCGCATAACGGAACGTTAAAACTGTATAAATGTCATTTCGCTCAGACGGTACTTTAGTTTATATTAGAGATACAGAAATAAATTTCTAGGTTCGGGATCGATATGCTGCCACTCGGCGTATATTGGCTGGTTTTTAAATGTTTCGGGTATATTTCGACGAACTGGAATGGTTTGGGAATTGTTTTATTTCCACGAGAATTTTGTTTGTTTTATTAGTGACCGCGGTGATCGGCCACACGTACAATATCAGCGTGGTGAACAGGGATCACATGGGGGAGTATACTTGCATAGCGGATAACGGTGTTTGGCCACGCGCATTTAAAAAGTTTCGACTCCATGTCAAGTGTAAGTATTTCTGTATTAAAATGTACGTTTAATATCACGGTCTGGATATGGTGATATTGTTTGCGCAGCGAATGAAATGGAGGCCGATTATAAAATACGCACTCTATTTTTACGAGCACCGGAGTATGCGATGTACTTGAAAGTAAATTAAAATACTGAAATTTTATAGAAAATCGATACGAACATTCGGTATAAAATCCTAGACTCCTCTCCAGTAATCTTGTCGTTAGTCTATTGTTTCCTTTGGGTGTATAAAATACAAAATGATCGTAAATAATGATATACGATAGTAAATGGTGATAAATGAAGTAATTATATTTCGTAAGAGATTCGTTCGATAAAGATCGTAGCTTTACAAATACTTTTTAATTCCATTGCCTTATTTTTTACCACTTGAGGAGGGATTGATATGTTGAAAGGTTTGTAAGAATCGACGAGCCGTGGTCTATCTCAAAGTCCGAGGGTAGATTGAATGGAAGTACGGTATCCGAGACAGGCGACAGTCCGTGATCAGATATGTTTTCTAGCGATACGATTCATCCTTTCAGTTCCGCCGTACATAAAGATCCGCAATCAGATGGTCCTGGTGCGAAATCAAAGCACCGCTACGTTGGAGTGCGAGGTAGAAGCGTTTCCTGACCCGATGATGATGCATTGGGAGCGCGGTGATGGTCGGCGTCTTAAAATGTCGGACAAATATAGAATGGAAGTTTACGACAAAAAGGACATTTACAAGGTATTTTCACGCATTCACTGCGGCTAACGAGTTATTTCTACCGCGACACGGATCGCCGGGAATATTTTACGAGACCGCATTTCTTTTATCGAGGCACATATGTGACTTTGATTCGAGAATTTTTATTTCACAGATTCACGAACGAGATCTAAAGGATTATTAAAATAGTGACAAAAAATTCATTTAAATTTTAGACTTGCACGTAAAAATGTACATTTTTTTCAGTTAAAGATGCGACTGAAGATCATGAGGATAACTTCGTCGGATCACGGAGTTTATCATTGCGTCGTGAAAAATGAGGTTGACGTTACCAAAGGTTCATTCATAGTCGACAGTTAGTACTCTTACCATATTCGATAATCCACAATAAGTATTTCTTCTCGTATATACGTGGATGTCATTTTGTCATAGATAATACGAAGAACTTCGAGAGATTGGGACTTGGCAAGCAGCAGCACGTAACCTACGGAAAGCCAATGCCGCAGATGGTGGATTTGGAAGAATTGTGCTCGCCGCAAGAAACCTGCGCCACATGCCCGGTTCTAAAGTGTGCATATACGGATATTGCCGAATACGTGAACGTGCAGTCGCTTAGAAACGTCAACGCCACAAAGCTGCCCCCTCGACAAGCCGGTAAATTACCTCATAAGCTATTCCAATAATTTATTTAATACCAGATGTAAGTAATAAGTAAAAAAAATTATCAGCGGTATCAGTTTTGGCTAACATTAATTTATAAACGTACCTAAATTGGCTGTGATTTGAGCCGAGAACGGCGTTATGATTGGAGGAAGATTAAGTAGCGGTGCTACAACAATGATATATGTGTATCGTATGCCTGCGTAGATGGTGTGATAGAAGCCGTTGGAAAGCCGGTTCTGAAAGGGACGATGGACGACCATTATGGAAGCTGGATGTACGACGCGGCTTTGAGTTTTTCCGACAGACTTTGGGTCACTCGAAAGAACGACACGTCGCACATTTTCGAGTACAAGTCCAAGGATTATTTTAAAAACGGAACGTCCAAACCCATACGATTGCCTTACCCGTTTCAGGTTGAGTATATCTCGTAAACCGATCCTAGCACGATCGAATAATCGTTTCCTTAATCGGTAAGACGACGTGCAACGGCTCACTCGTATTATAGGGAAATGGACATATAGTATACAATGGATCATTCTTCTACAACCCCATAAATCGTTCCTCCATCTTTCGATTCGATCTCTATTCCTCCTCGGAACACGAGTGCGAAAGGGGCTTTGGCCAGTGCGAGTTGCAGCTTCCAGGATTATTCGTCAACAATCAAAATTTCCTGTTCACCCCAAATCACAATTTCAATTACGTCGATTTCAACGTCGACGAAAATGGTGAGCGCGCGATTTATCCCAGATTTTGCGCAATATCGACGCGAGCATTGGTTCGATGACTTTACGTTATTTTCCTTCGTCTTTCAGGATTGTGGGTAATTTATGGCTTGCAGTCTAACAACACGGTGGTGGTGAAAATGGATCCTGTGCACATGACGATTCAACACGCGCTGAATATGAGCATCGATCATCACAGATTCGGTGAGATGTTCATCGCCGGTGGCGTTTTGTACGCGGTTCACAGCGTCACGGAAGAAACTATGAAAATAAGGTACCGTTCGTGCATAAGGAGTTGAACTTGGTATTGGTACACGAATCTTAAGCATTTGTTACGCTCGATATTTAACAATTTCGCAGATTGGCCTTTGACCTCTATAAGAATACGACCGTGATCGTACAGTTGTCCTTCACGAACCCTTATCATAAAACCACCGCGGTCAGCTATAACCACAAGACCAAGGTATGTGCTCTATCAAGCCTTAATTCGGTCTACACGAATGTATATCGCTACGAGACACGATTTTCTTTAGGATCTTTATACTTGGAATAAAGGCAACCAGTTGGCGTACCCGATAAAGTATCAGGGAGTTTCGAACATCACTATGAAGGAAGATATGAGGGACATGGAAATGGGCCACTGAGCGAACGTTACTGAAACAATCTCTTCCGAATTTATATATATATATACATATAGGAATATATATTTTACGACACGTATCCACCGAATAGAAGACACTCGCATATATACCTCTTCTCCCATTTTCCCCGCTATTCGAATTTCGAAGCAGTTTTGCGGAACGTGATTTCTTTGGTATTCAGTGGAAATTTATTCCTCAGAGTTTTCCGACCCGACGACCATGATTATATACCCTAGGGTTCATTATTTTAAACAGGGCTGGCAATTATTTTTAGTCGATGCAGAATGTATATATCGCGCGGAAAATTATCCAGTAATTATATATGGCTTTCGATCCTAGGTGCATCGCGTCGAAGCTCCAGTTTCCATTCGTCGCAAGGCCTTCCTCGCGTAAGCCCAAGTTTCTAACCGCGCAACTCCCCGCCAGTGGAGTTTCGAGGCAACCTGGCGCCGCGATCGTCGACTATCGAATCGGTACGCCTCCTCGAAGCACATTCTCCCACGATTCCGCTCCAGTAATCCGCATTACGACTCATTCAGAATCGTTGTATCCGCTCAACGTGCGGCCGTAATATCCTAACGAGGGAAGAAAGCCATTGCCAGGTGCAAAGGCTCAGGAGAATCGTGGAAAAAAAGGGCAAAATGCGGAAGTAACGATCGTCGAGACGAGGACCAAAGCCGTACTGTTCCGTTTCCTCGCGACAATGCCGTCGTGCCATTCAGTCGCGCCTTTGCTTTCGTCTTTCTTTCTCCCCGCTCACCCCTCGCTCCCGTCTTTTACGATCTTTGCCTCGCTCTCTCCCTCTCCCTCTCTCTCCTCTTCCACAGTTCCCCCGGCTTTTACACCCTTTCTCTCTCCTCCAGCAGTTTCACTAACTTTTTACGCCCTCTCTCCTTCTCTTTCCGCTTACAACACCAACGGCTTTTTCTGCCATCTCTAACTCTCTCTCTCTCTCTCTCTCTCTCTCTATCTCCTTCTCTCACCCTGCAGTTCCACCAATTTTTTACGCTTTTTCCCCATCGTGCCGTAATCTTATCATTTTCTAACATTCCCTCTTTCTTCCTCGGTAATTCCACGAACTTTTTGTACATCACTCTCACCCTCTCTCTCTCTCTCTCTCTCTCTCTCTCCTTCGTTCTCGGTGGTTTCACGATCGTTCCCTCCTTGTCCTCGTCTCCTATTCTCTCTTACGGCCGTAAGACGTACTCTCGCCTGTTTCTTAACCGCTCCCCGTCTCTCTCGCTCCACTGCCCTCTCATTCGTCTCCTCCTTCTCCCTCCTGCCCGGCAGCCGGGACTTTTATTCCCATACGTTGCATCGGGAAACGGTGCCGCGACGAAACGCTGATTCCGCATTTATGTATTCTATTATGTTGCAAGGCTCGTCCGGCCGATTTTCTCGCCCGCCGATGTTATTGCAGGATTTAACATAACAATAAAGGCCAGGTTGTTGCGGGGGAAAACGCTGTTCCGCCATTAGGCGTACCGTCACGTAACACCGTAGGCATGCGATTTCGGTCTCTGGCGTCGTTCGAGCTTCCAGAGGTTTTAACGCTTCTCCTACTTTAGTTTCGTTCGGTTTCGCTACTCGAGTTTCCCAAGAAATAAATCAAATTCGGGAGGACGATGTCGGTCGTCGAGCATCGAGTCGATCGTATCGTTTCCCTGCGCGATACGATAGCGATACTGTTACTCGCGGTTAACATTGCGTTTCGAACGCGTTTGTAATTATAATTCAAGTTCTTAGCCGCGCGGTTTGTATCTCCAATCGACTGTCGTTAATTGGAAATTGCGCGTTCATGCACGATCGAAATGGCGCGTATAGCCCTTTGTGCCTGAAAAAATGCCATCCATTTTGTACAGGCGAAATTTACATTGCGGTCCGTATTGGAGTTCTATTAGAAAATGCACGGTGAATTGCCAGTCCTCGATAGTCGAAAAAATGGGGAAGCGCTTTGTTCGGTTCGCGCGCACGATCGATGCGAAGCAAAGAGTACCGTGTCGAGTCGGGCTCGACAGAGGATGGCAAAGGGTTAATCATTTATGAATATAGGTCAAGTCGGCTTTAAATAAACGCATATCGGGGAGAATCTGCCGCGGTGCTTATTTTCATTTATCTTCCTGCTCGTAGACATCTTATCCTCGCGATGCTAATGTTTTTCCTTATAAATGCGACTTTCCTTTCCCACCGGTGATTTTCCACGAAGACGGAGTACCCCGCGGTACAATTAAGGGTCGCAAACAATGCCAGGTTTTTTTTGCTCTAGTTACGAGGCATTATGCACCGTCCTCGCTGAGAATTTTGCCAACGATTCTACGACCGCTTTATTATCGCGATTATCTCCGCGGCCGCCGTCCGTATTGTCATCGTTACAATCGATATCCTTCATTACGAATAAATAAAACAGCGGGCGGAGATGGGTGCGTGCGGATGAATCGCGAAAGCGTACGGCTAATTGCGATACTAGCGATTTAATAATTTAACCACGATTATACGTATACGTCTTCACCTTTTCCCGACATCGATCGTCACTGTGAGAGCGTAAAAACGTGCCGCGTAATTTTGTACTCCGTAAGGTCGGTTTTACATGCAGGAGGATGCCGACAAAGTTTGAGGAAATCCTTGATCTGGGCCAGTCAACTCTCGGCCGGGCAGGTCACGTTGGATTTCGGGTTTCTTTCGGGTGCAGCCTCTCCGAGAGGTAAAAACACGGCGGAAAGAGTTCACGTAGGTCTCTCGATGTCTCGGCAGCTTCTTAAGCTGGCTTTATTGTTTGCCACCCGAGTAAGGTCGTGCCTCCTTGTTATGGACCGGTCTATTTATAGATATTGCGCAAGGGATCTCGACTTTAACGTGACAGGGTATTACGTAAGGCACACCTTGTTACTTATACCTACCGTCGGGTTTATCGTTTCAGGGATCGCGTATATACGAGTTGTCACTCCCGACCCCTCCTGGTGCAGGCAAATACGACGGTTCTGCCTTAAACCGACTCCGTGACGAAGGTCGCCGCTCGGCTCAATTCCTGGAGCTGCGATTATCGTTACCGCTCCGTCTCGGTTTTTTTATCGGTGACCTCGCATCGGACCTCCTTATCGCCCCTCACCTTGCCTCACCCGCACCCCTAATTTTCCTCCGCCCTCCGCCAAAGGGTAGGGCTGAATTCGACAAAAAGTTGGGAAGGAGTAGGCATAAATTATCCGCAATGGATCCGTGGTTTAAAGAGACGCGTGCCGCCTGTTGATTTATTAGAATCTAATCGTCGATTCGTACTTGGTTTTATCGTATAATCTCTCCAGTGTCCTCGCGTACTTATGGCGATACGAACCAGTGGTTTTATGGATCTGTACAAGGCTGTGTCGCGATACGGATAGTCGTGGGATGATTTCGTGGAGTTGCAGCGATAAAAGAGTTTATTCTTAAACGTTACATTCTCGTGGTATCGTCGTATCTCCCCTGGTGTGTGCCAGGACGTGGATATATTTACATAGTTCCATGAGCACGCTTGATAACGCAAATCCGCGGGCACCTGGTGATCTAGCCGCAGGGGCTTACCTCGCAAAACTATCCGTCGATCCCGACGCACTCACACACCTGAAACTTTGCTCACCTTTGGTTTCTCAAAGCAAGAGAGCACGGAGGCCAGGTAAGAAGCAAACTTCAGGCGTCGGAGTACCGTCGAGCGTGTGTCTCGGTTCCTTCACCCTGCTCGATGCGATGCTCGGTGTCTCGAGCGAATCTCGAGAGATGCGCGTATCGTTCGACGATTTACACACCGCAACCGAATCGTGGCAAATTATGGATTTTGCGGATTTTGACAAAAAATATTACGGACGCATCATTCGAATGCTCGTATCCTAATTCGTAATCTTAAAATAACTTCGCTATACAACAGCGTGAGATCTTTTGGGTAAAAAAAAATGATAGACATCGCAATCGGAATGCTTAGGTAGCTCGATCGTTGACTCGAGCGTCTCAAAATTACTCTATCGACTTATATAAGACGTTGGTTCCTCCTGTGAATTTTTCATCGTCCTTGGGTCAATGGTCCGGGGCGATTTCCGGGGAGGCAGAGCTTTGGCGATGGGTTCTTTAAGAGCCGTCGCCCCACGGAATTTCGTCGTGGTCGTGAAAATCCTTACGAAAAAGCAGGCGGCACTCGACGGGGACGCCATGCGTGAAATTCAAGACGGTAGAATGTCACGGACATACCTGAAACTTTGCTCACCCAGGGGCAAAAATACGGGCAGAGCAAAGAGTCAGGCCCGTCTGTAACCTTCGATTTTTATCTGCAGCGGGAGCCCACGGCGCACGGCGTTCCTCTTCTCGGATGTGCTGGGGAAAAAAAATGTAAATGTAGAGCAAGGATGGTCGAGGAGGTACGCTTCTCCGCCAGCACTTTTCTCCTTAATCCCTGGCGGTCCTCCGTCGAGCGCGGCACGACATCGTATGCCTTGATAAAGCAAATAAACCCTTGACTTCGTTTTCAGAGCAGCTCGAGCAATGGCTTCGATCGTACAGCGCGTACTTCGAGGCACGAATCGTGTATCGATTTGACCAGCGCGAGGCAAGTGACATTCTTCGGACCGAAAGGGATTAATTATAATACCAAAGTTTTGCTCGACAAAGGAACGAAGTACGGGACTCGTCGGTCGTTGCTTGGACCTCTCCGTGAGCACGTCTTGCCTGTTACAGTAAAGAAGTTTTGATGTATATCGAAGCGCGTTACACGACCGAAAGATCGTTGGCGTTCTTAATATTTTTTCCAACATCGTATATCGTCTTACTTCTAACTTCCTTTGTTGCAGTTCTCGAACGTGCCTTCAAGAGGATTTAAGAAGGCGTCTGGCGTCCGTGGAAAAAAGAAGATTGGCGGTATGAAAAAAAGAAAGGAAGGGACGAAAAGTGAGCGGCAAGTCAGGATAACAGCAGTTGGTAATCGGTAGAGATGCTGCTACCTCTCTCCTTTGTTCACCACGGTAGACGCCGATTTCTCCTCTCCGTTTTCCACCTGAAACAGAACGAAGACGGTTATAGAGGATGAAGTTCACGAGTGCCCTTGTTCGATGCGCGAAAGTAAGTAATTTTTGCGCTCCTTTGGAGAGTTCGACGATACAGGGATCTACATAGCGGAATAAACTTGTGAAAATCCTCGGAAAATGCAGCGTCACAGGGCTATGCGAGTTTCCTAAGAAAACGATCGCGACCCCTTATTCCCGGCATCGTTGAAGAAGCAACGAAGGCGACGATTATTCCGGAAAAAGTCTCTTAACTCACGTTTACAAGATCTTCCACCCACTTAGACGATCTTCCGCGCATCCGTACTTTATTCGGTTTGGCCGCGTATCGGAACGAGGCGTAATCCCACGGTTACGTGCACTTTACGAAATAGCCGATCGACCGTGAGGAAGCGGCCCTAAGCCGATTATCGTAGTTTATGCTCAGGCGTATTAACAGCTATTCGTATAAGCGGCACCTAAATGTCTCGCGTGCGAGCCTGGCCGCGATCGATTCGATTTGAAATTAATCGAGAGAGGCTCGACCTTTCGTCTTGGTCGCCGAGGGGGGCTGGAGACTCGAAGGGATGACATCGTGGAGGCGTACGAGGTGGTAGGTTCGTTACTTACATCGAGGTACCCTCCTCGGGGCACCGCTGATTGCCGTCTGATCGCGGAAGAAAGGACCGGGGGCTTCGCTAAACGAGCAGATTAAAGGGCTCGCGCAGTTATCAACGGCCCGGAAATCGATAGGCGCCTCTTTCGAGCTCCGCGCATATTTGCATTCGTCATTTAATATCAATTTACATCCGGAACTGTCAACGTCGCAGACGGTTGCCCCTCGTGGTTTACGCGCGATTAGTCTCGCGCTGCTAATTAAAGCGCGACGAGGGAGCGCGGTTTGATGCGCGAGCGCTGGAAACCGCGTAGCTCTGTTTCTAGCCGGAGGATGGGAGACGCGATTTTTGATCCACGATTTCCGATCGGTCCGACGACGGAAGATCGGGGTATCGGATAAAATAACGCGTCGATCGCTCTCGCGGTCTTGCAGTTGAAACGAACGCGAATAGAAAATCGAGCTGGGTCGCCGGGGAAAAAGTATCGGCGTTCGAGGACATTGATTCTCGCGAACGTGGAAGTAAAGAATGTTAGTTTCGAGAATGTCACGGCACGGAATAATTCTCCTCTCCTCGTTTCCGCGGCTTCGAGCCGACGAAGGACTCGCTGCCAGTTGTATTTTCAGGAGCAACGTCGTAACAGGAGGCGATCCTGGCGGCACGAACCTCGGCGAAACTCCGTGATTTATATACGGTTTGCAATGTATACCCGGCATCGTAACGGCCGCGCAGCTCGAAAGGCTATATTCGCTGCAGAGTATTTTCTTTTACGCGCACCCACGTCCTTGTTATCCAACGAGCCTGGGAGTGAAAGGTACAGAAAACAACATTAATGGTGTCCCCCGCCTTTTTTCCTCCACCTTCCACCGCCCTGTATGACGCACCGATGGGACCTAAGACGCCCAACGATATAAGCATTGTGCATCGAGCGTCTCGCGAAAACTTCCAGACGCGCCTCGCTCGCTCGGCGATGCTAACCATCGAATATCGAACACCTCGCGATCGGATAAAAAGCCCACCTTTCTCTCACGGTGTACGAAATGGGTACTTTTGCTCGAATCACTACATTTTCCCCTGGATCGAAGATATACATGTATTATTATATAAAAAAAAGGAGTAGCATTTGAGAGAAGAATAGAGGAATGAAATTCCTCTTCCTCGATATAAGACGTCGTTTCTTAGCCAGTGTAAAAATCCTCGATTCCTAGCGTTAGTACTTCGCGAAGAGAGGCCGGGATAAAAAACGGATTAAAACCAGTTTGCATCCTTTTTTCCCCAAGTACACGAGAGAGGGGAGGGAGGAAATGTGTTTTACATAAATCACGTTGGTTTATCTCGTGGAAATCGGGCATTTTGCTCGGGCCTTCTTTCGCGAGGACGAGCGTCGAGAGTTAATGCGACTGTCCGTAGAACTGGAAGGAGAGCAGCGCGATCCGCGAAGGAGGCGGCCTGTCAGAGGGCAAGCCCGGTGTCCAGGAGAGGAGGATGCAGCCTTTACGGCCGGAGGATGTCAGTGACCGGAGCATGACCCCGCGATCGTTTCAGCATTACGGCCCTCTTCCTTCGGCCTGCTCCTTTCGAACCGCCGGTAGAACCTCGGCGTGGGTGTCCATCCGACCGTTCATGCGAGCACCGGCACCTAACTGTCCCTAATCGCGAGCCCGTCACAACTTGTGCCCGCTGGAAGGCGCGAGAGCGAAGGAAAATTAAGGATATCCCTCCACTATCCCAGTTGGTCTTAGTGCATCTTTGTACCAATGGTAGTCGACGAATTCTCTTCCGAAAACTGAGACTCGCGATCTTGAGTTTGGATACTGACAAAGGAGAATATTTGGAACCGTTCGATTCTCTAACTCCGTGGACTTGGTTTAGCCGTTTTAAACGCGCGAAAGGGAAAGAAATCGATTTAAACGCTCATCTTCGTGAATTTCAAACGAGTCGGACTCCTCGTTTCCGATAAAGGGGTTAATGGAGCATTGTCACGGGCTCGAGGGTGGAAATTAGGACAAAAGGCTTATTATTGGCAGGGCTTTTAATGCGAATCGCGGGGACCATCGTCGGTTAGCCGGAGAGCGATGTCGATGGGGTCGCACCCCAGAAATTTCAATCGGTCACGAGGGCTCGATTTAGCCGCTTTGCTTACCGCGGATTATCGTAGAAGAATTCAGATTCGAAACCGGTTTTGCGAGCGACGAGGTATTGGATAGTCAGGCAGGCTCATTAGTGGCGATTATTGGAAGATCAAAGGTGGTCTTGCCTCAAAGGAGTGGATGCGTACGATTAATTAGCCGGGCCAAAGTTTAATGATTTTTCAATCGTGCCAAACGCGGAGGATCGTAGATAGCCAAGGAACGAGTGGTAAACGAGCCTCTTCATTCGAGATCTTCGATGGGAGCGCATCGTCTATCCAGAGACACGTCGCCGAATCGCTCCTAGAACAACCTTCCCACTATCTTCATTCGCGAAGAAGTCTTCCCTTAAGACACTTTTCCATTCCATGCGTACTTCCGGCACGTCATACTTTACCTCTTGCAATTGAAAATCCAGCGATCCACTGCTCGAAATACCAAAAATCTCGATCTCGGTACGAGCGAACGGGCTCTTGGGAAAAAGAAACGAAGCTCACGGAGGATCGATAGACGGGCCACTCCGCGACGCTTCGAAGGCTTCCATCGAGCCGTTAGGCCCCCAGACTAAACATTCGATGCCGAAAATTAAATAAACAACGGGAGAAGCCACGGAGCCGTTGAATCTCGGCGTGACGGAGGGTTAACGACCGCGGGCAGTTTGGCAGCGCCGGTGAAAGCCTTCTTTCTTCGCGGGACTCCAGCCGGAATCGTGCGATGACGAGAGCGATTATGGGAGGACGGAGGAAGACAGAGTGCCCTTTCATTTGGTATGCGTGAGCCAAAAGGGAGAAATAGGAGGAAGGCTGGAGGGAGGAGGGGGAGGGAGACGTGGGAGGAAAGGGCGGGAGGAGGGAGGGAGGAGGACTCGAGGAATGCGAGCGCCAGGAGGGACGGGAGGTTACGTCAGGGACTCCATTTAAATGCCCGGCATCGTTGAAATTGGTTTGAAATGACCTCGGGACTCGTTGTCACCTCTTTGTCGTGGCCTCCTCTGGTCGGACACCGCGAGGTGCTCGGACGAATAAAGAGACGACACCCGCTAGGGAGGAGGAAGACAATCGGCTGGTGTGTGTGTGTGTGTGTGTGTGAGAGAGGAGGAGGGAGGAATACGAGAGAAAAGCGGAGGATTCTAATTAGCCGACGCTTTGGACGACTCCCTCCTCGTTCTCTCTCTCTCTCTCTCTCTCTTTCTCTCTCTCGCTCTCTCGCTCTCTGTCTTTCCCTCTTCGCCGTTTGTTCGCTCGTTTTTCGGCACCGTCCACGTCGGTCCTCTGGACCTGTCGTTTAACCCTCCGCCAGATGGGCCCTTTATCTTTGTACGGGAACACCTGATGAAACACGCTCTTGATTCTGTAATGCTAAATGGAAGGGAACGGCGCAGATCCCGAATGCTCTCCGCTAAATCAAAGGCGATAGCCGTCCGCGCTTCTAATGTAATACGTCAAACGCACTGCCTTCGAATATTTTGTACATAAGCTCCGCTCGTAAATCGCCGTCGAGTTAACCTTATCGAGGAGCGAATATCGTTTCTTTGAGAATTAACGGATTATTCCGCTGTTTTTTTTGTTCCTTCCTCTATAATACGAGGATGGAAGGGTCCGAAGGTGAATCGGAGAAGACACCCGGGGTGTAGGGGGATAATGAAAATCGAAGGATGAGATACGATCGCCGGTGACGATCGGCGCCTCGGCGACGTCCACTCGCGGGGGCGTAAATCATCCCTTTTCCCATGATTTATTTATGCCGGTATCGCGTGTTACGAGGGCGTGGCATGGGCGTGCATCCTTGGTGCCAGCTCTTAATTTAATTTATCGCTGCCCACCCGACGCAACGTTACACGCCGTGATTACCATCGGATACGACCGACCGTCCGCGACAGCGTTAAAGAGGGTGCGAACCTTATGCCTCCCCCTACTTCTCCTTGCCGCCATTTTTTTCCCTTCCAACGCGCACGATACGCGGAAGATTTTATCCGGAAAGAATTCGCGATCGCGTTACGCGCCTGCAGTTGCATCGAATAAGTCGAATAATTTCATCATCGCTGGGATAACGAATTACGATTTGGCAAGGGTTGCTCTCTCAGGCTTTGAATTTTATTTGGAACCGCCGCTTTGGCTTTTCGAATTTTATTCAGAGTCGCCCGTAGGATTTTCAACTTCGTTCCAAGGCGCTTTTGAAGCTCCGGATTTTATTCCAAGATGGCCTTGGCGCTTTTAATCCCATTCCACGGCGACTTTGGCATTCCAAACTTGATCCCGCCGCGGTTTTGCCCCTTCGAATTTCATTCCGCTGGAAACTCGGGCGTTCCAAATTTCGTCCCAGAATAATTTCGGCCCTCCCTATCCCTTTCTTAGGTATTCGAAATTTTGTCGGCGGATTTTATTCCGAGAGGACTTTGCCACTCTAAATCGTATTCGAAGGCGTCTATGGCTCTTCGAATTTTATTCGTATTCGCGAAGGAGGGCCGTCGTCGAGCATTCGTTGTAGGTGCAAAGCACGGGTGACACGGGGCGGAAAATAAAGGAGGGGCTCGCCGAGACAAATGGAGAGCCGCTCGGAAAGTTTCAATGAGGAGCGAACGAAACTGCGCGCCCTTTTCGTGCGGGCGCCGTTCGTGCGCCGCGGAAGAGAAGGAGAGAGGAGGAGAGGCTAGAGGGAGAACGAAGCAGGAGGAGGCACTAAATCTAATTGCCCGCCGACGCAGCGGCGGAACCATGCGACAAGACACTGTTGTGCAAACCAGTGCCCTTTGGTGTAATTTGGCGCCCTCATTGTAATAGTTTATCAAAGCTTCTTCAAACACTCCCGCGCTATTCAATCTATCGCATACAGAGATAACGTCTCCGGCCTGAACGCGCGGCGCGTTTGGCGCACTGATAAATCGAAGAACGAATTGCCACGTCGCGTTCGAAAAACGCGCGTTCGTTTCGAAGAATCGCTTTGATCCTCGGCCACCTCTACGATTCGTGTTTTTTCACCACAGCCCGTTTTAAAAGCAATTCTTTCTTTGAAACGGCACCAGCCTTGCTAATTCTCGCAAATTTTTAAGTTCCAATAAAAGGAAGGGACGGAAATGCTTCCTGCGAGATATAACTCGAGGATTTCAAAGTGCGCCACGATCGAGTCACCCGGGATTATTTTTCCTTTGCTCGCAACAAAAATGTTGATGGCAAAGCGGTTTAGGAAGAGAGAAACAGAGAGACAGAGAGAAAGAGAGAGAGAGGTGCGGAGGGTAGAGGGAGAAAAAAGGAAGAGGAGCAATGCTCTTATACGGCTGGGAAATTGATTTATTTCAGCATCGTCTTCAAAGGCACTTTTCCATTCCGCGTTTTTTTCAGCCTCCGCATTTCTCTTGCGCCCGGCAAAATCCCCGATTTAATTAATTCTTCTTTTGAGTTTCTTCGGGGTTTTATTAAATACCGGGCAGTAACATTCCCCGGCGGTATATGGAGTTAAAAAATTACCGGGCGACGGTGCTGGCTCAGCGGCCGGTGCGCGATTTTAAATCCCCGCGCGACATAAATTGTGTAAACCGCGGAATATTGCGGAGCCCCCCTTGAAAAAAACCATTTCCCCGCCGCGGCCACTCGACGGAGTTCCGTGGGAAGGACGAGCCGGAGGGAAAACACAAGGTTTATTCGCAAGGACAAGATCGTCGAACGAGCCAAGTTTGACGCGCTCTCCTTTTTCGCGCTACTCGTATTTATCAAATCCAGGACATTTGGTGGATCGTCCTTCTCCTCCTGGAACTTTCCCCATTTAAATAGTCGCTAAAATAATAGCGACTCGCCCACATCAAAGCGACCCTCCTTGCTCTCGGGGCTTCGATTCGAATAGCAAAATTATGAAGCGCAGTGGTCTCGAGTAAAAAAACTTTTACCGCTCGCCAAGACCACTACGTCCACTTTCATTTCATTTAGCGAGCAAGAAGACTAGGAGTATCGTGTCTTAAAACTACGAGGGGCCACTCGGTACGTCGAAGGTGCATCGATATTTCCTCATTGGTACGAAGAGCGGAAAAAATACTCGGGAGGAGGAGGAAGAGGAAGAAGAAGAAGGAGGAGGAGGAGGAGGGGGGAAAGCGGAGGAAGAAGAAGAATCGGTCGGTCGTACGGGCACTCGTGACTCGTGTCACGATGCTCCAACGGCGGCCAACGGCCACGGCCCTAATTCCTCGCGTCGCCGGCTCATGACCCCGAAGAACCGTCGAGACTTTTTCTCTTTGTTGGCAGGACTGAAGTAGGTCAAGCCTACTTCCGCCTACCGGCCTGACACGCTCTAGCCGACCATTGGCCTCGGCACCGACGATCCTCCTCGATATCCTCGGCCTCGCCAAAATCGCGCTGCGTGCGAGCTTTGCGCTTTTTCGAAAGCGGCGCGAGTCCAATTCGGCTCCGTTCGGCATTAGGGCTAAAATATTACGAAAGAACAGCGACGCTTCGATCGCTCTCCTGAATCGAAATTCTCGATTAATTCGAGTTTAAAAATAGGCGCGTTTGAAGATGAATCGTTTAATTCACGACGATCATCGTTCGCTTTTCGTTGATTTTCACGAGAAATCGGAACGATGAGAATCCTCGCGACGGGCCGTAGGTTGGAGACCCCTGTTCTAGGTCAAACCAAACGCGGCATGCCAGTTAATTTGAGGAAATACAGTCGGAGCACGTTGAACTTAACCGATAACCGGTCAGGCGAGATGGAATAATAGCGACTCGAGTTCGTGGCTATGTTTGTTTTGATTTCCCACGCCAACCCGTTGTGGTTTCTTAGATATCATTATTCGGAGATCAATCATGAATCGTCGTAGTCGAATAACGATGGTTTTCAATTTTAAGTCAATTTTAAACGTGTCTTAATAAGCGTTCAACTTATAATCGCTTCGAGCGCGCGTGTATATTTTTGACGTACGATTGGTTCCAGGTAAAATAATCGTGATTGGAAGCGGTATCCTTAACGCGGAAAGCACCGTCCACTTTCCGGAAAACTAGAGAACGGCAGGTATGTTTGAAAAAAGAAGAGGGCAATGTGAATGGATCAATTGTTTGGCGAGTCTAGCGTTCAGGAGGAGAGTCACGGTTA
Source organism: Ampulex compressa (assembly GCA_038496175.1). Taxonomy (NCBI): domain Eukaryota; kingdom Metazoa; phylum Arthropoda; class Insecta; order Hymenoptera; family Ampulicidae; genus Ampulex; species Ampulex compressa. The sequence continues at coordinate 87,005 of JBCFXI010000246.1, read as the reverse complement.
TTTTTGCAGCAACCCGATACCGTCTACGGCGATATCGATCCCACGTGGCGAGCGTTTGGCCGCTTTGAGACCGATGGATGCTTTCTAACGTTGGTAATTCTGGACAAAAAGTGTCCGTAATGCGTCTGGCAAATATCCCTTTCCTTTCCGAAATGGCCCTAGTGTTCGAGAGGGTGTTCACCGGTGCTCAGGGCACTTGGGCGTCTTCGAGCTTCGAGAAGGATGTTCGATGTGCCATTTCCTATCTCGTGGAGCTCCAAGTAGAGGCCAAGGGAGCAAATCGGTGCAGCGAAGAAATTCGTCCGTCGAATTCAAAGGGGGGCCACCAAAAACGTCGTCTCGAATTCGAGCGTCGACCTTTCGACCGAAATTCGGCGCTTCGAAAACGCCGGGCGTAAGTGCAAACGTTGCGTAGGATGGCGCACGTCGCGTCGATTTTACTTTTGCACGGTACAATTAATTTTACAACATTATAAACGAGGCAGTCGCGCGGATATACGATTTACGTCACTCGGCATTTGATGCCGGGCGCTTTTACATTTCCACACCGACGACGTGATTCATCGTTTACCGCCATCGCTCTCAAAACACGCTGCACAGCGTTCAGCCTCAAAATTACTTTCCGACGCGAGATATAATTTTCAGTTTACAACCATGCGGCGTAATAAAATTACGCAACTCCCGACTTAATGTTCGTTACCTCCGCGAAGAGTGATCTGCGCGGAAATTCAATTACCGAAAATGTAATAGTTGTACGAGCATGCGAATTTCTGTAAACGTCGTCGTTAATTTTGAACGCGATTTTCACTTGCCGCGGGCGATCTTCTTGAATGCGTCCTGCTTCAAATCCCCTTTTGTTCAAACGCCAACGTTACGATTCACTCTTCATTTTCGCATAGTTTTGTTGGTGCTCGATATTACTCGAGGATAAATTAATGTACAAAATCGCAAGGGGGAAATTTGCTTCGAGGGAATAAATTAAAGCGGAACTCGGTTGTCTCTTTGTATTACCAGCTGCTGCTTTAACCAAATTGTTAACTTTTGCCATTGTGCGAAATTCGACGTCCCCCGATCGAGGTCGGTCCATCATTCGCCGTTTGTTCGGAAATTAAATCGAAAATTTTTCGGAGAACATCGCCCTTTCACCGTGCCAATATTTCAACCGAGTTAGCCAAACTGCCATCGTGGAATTTTGACTTTCCCGACAACTCTGTGCGGTATAATCGACGTAACGATAACCCGTTGGCACGAATTTAATGTTCCTACTTCAAAACGATCGGTTATAAACACTCGACGTCCTCATACTTACGATACGCGTGCGTGCTCGGCATGCTCGCGATCTTCGAGTGGCCTGTAAGAAAGGAAAAAAATCTTTATTCCAACCGCATCGTAACCAAACGGTTGCCTTCTGCTCGTACACATCGCGATCGCGATCGTTAATATTTCCCTCGACTTTCGCCGAAAATGGGAATGGCGTCGCATCAGATTCGCGAATATTCTCGCCGTTAAATATTTATCGCCGGCGCTCCTGTAGCTCATTCGCGCGATATTTACACAAGTACGAGTTATAATTACCGGACAATCGCGTAAACGACGTTAGTGCCAAGAGTAGGGTGCCTGTCCATAATTGATTCATTAAATTACCAACGGTTGCGCGGAATATTTCACGAGTGGTGTTATTTGAATCCTATTAGTCGAAGCCCAGAACTATATGCGCTAATGATGCCGCGAACATTATAACCGGCGGTTTCTCTCCTGAGCCCGGTATACAGCCTACTTGTGTCGGTAAGTCATACGTTTCGACCCTAATTACAGATCTCATCAGCGGTCATTAGCGGGACAGTCGATAAAGCTTGACTCAGACGTACGATCGACAGGCGAAATTACACGAACCTTCGTCTTCGATTATTTGCCAAGGAAAACAGGGAGAATACGGGCTATGTTTACGCTCTTTAATCCTCCAGAGGTCGCTGACACGAACGATTTTTAAATCCCGGTATACGCGTTTTTTTTTTACCATCGAGGAGATAATCGTGACCGATCGTTGGAATAGCCGAGACAATTGGGACAATTGGGATAATCGTAGAAAGGGTCGTCGTCTAAAGCAGCGAATAGATGGACGAAGAGAGGAATCGTGTCTGTAGGTTAATCTAAATACGAGTTGGAACACACCGAGGATTAATAAAGGAAACTTTCGGAAGCGGAGCATAAGGGATACGATGCAAATGGCCGTAACTATTTGCTTTCAATTAAATTTCTCCAGGTCAAATTTCCCCTCGCCGCAGGATTAGATACGAAGTACGAAATGGCACTCGCGGTGCGATTGAAATTATACATAATTAAAATCATTCCCGAGGCACGATCCCCCTTGGCTCAGGAATACTTAAGTAATTGCCTTTCCCTCGTTCGTCGAATAATCCGCGCCCAACGCCCTTCCGAACCGCTGTAAACGATAGCTTACGTCCTCATAAGGTCTACCCTTCGGATGGAAATTCCAAAGTTTCGCCTCCGCCGCGCAAAGGAAACTTTTAACTTTCCGGGGAAAAAGTGGTGAAACGACGTAAGGCGGCAAGCGCGAAGCAAATTGCACGATCTAATCTCTTAAATTTCCAAACGCGAAACTCCTTTGCGAACGTTGCTTTTGGATTCGGTCTTTTTGCGAATATCGCAACATCCGGCGCAGCGGGATGCCCGAATTCCATGCGCCTTACGATCTGATTTTGGGCATCGATCCATAAGGTCATTAACCCTAGGTCCATTGTCCGTGGTGTATTAGCCCGAAACCTCGAGGTTGCCGGCATGAATATCGCATGGAAAAAAAATGTTCAAGTTGACGCTCACAATCGAAGCCGGATATCCAGGCTGGAAATTCAAATTTCCATTCGTCGTACCGCCAGAACCGTGCGCTCCTGTAGTGAAAGCAAACACGGCATTCAGGACCGACGATAAAACTCCCTTTAACTCTTTGACCTCCTACTTGTCGTTTGATCCGCTCAATAGTCGCGGGTAATTACCGGGAATTATTGAAAGGGAAGCGGAGAGGAGCTCGGTAAAAAGAGCCGTCTCTGTCATCCCTACGGGAATATACAGGCGTATATAATACTCGAATTTCTGTGCGTGGCTACGTTACGAGTGCAGCGCGCTTATGCAAATGAATTTACTTCGCGTTTGCACGAGCGCTGTGTCAAATCGTGACGAATTAAAGCCACTCGCCCGAGCGCGCCCCTCTTGACCCATCGCGTCGTTTTGGTTTTGGGGAAGTTAGGTTCGAGGTTGAATTCGTAGGATGAACCGAGGGACGCCGAGGGAACGTTTCGACTGCGATACGCAGTTCGTTGAGCCATCAGAATCGCCGGCATTCGGAATATTCGCAGCCGGACGAAACCTCATCTCCCTTGCATTTGGAATTTCGAATTATCGGGGCATTTCTCCCTCGTGCGCCGAACAGTCCGTTCCTCGGCTGCAATCGCGCCGAGCAGACGGGACGAGCTTAATTTTTCGCGACCGCGCTTCCCTTAAATCGCCAATAAGAAGGAGAACTCGTGCTATAGGTTGGAACAGGGATATTAAAATTCGATGATACTCCACGTAACTCGAACGATTTCGATTTCTATTTATAAACCGATAATAAAACCGCTACAAACATACGGATTTCGTTCTGGAAGTTTATTGAAATATCAAAAATTTCGCTTTACAAGTTGGGTCAGAAGTTTTCATCGCGTTTGCCTCGCACGAAAAAAAAAAAAAAAAAAAGTAGAGGAACTCTATCCTACAGGATGAAACGTAAAATCGGCCTCGAGGAATCCAGGTGGCAATAGTTCGTCGAAACTCCCGGGCAGACTTTGATGTCACGTCTGCCGCGGGGCGCCATAAAGCCGGGGCCCATATCGTAAAGGAAATATTTTCGACCCCGGTAGGTACTGCGGCATCCACGACGCCGAAATCGGCGCTGTTTGCTCGGAAATGTTCCGGGCCAACCCTAACGTCGCGTCTACCCCCAAGGAAATTGGCTTCACCCAGGGCAAACATTTTATATTATAGGGTTACTTTGTCAACATTCGAGCCAGTGGCCTACCCTCCTTAAAACCAAAGGCACCGCTCCTGATTACATCTCTCTCTCTCCCTCTCTCTCTCTCTCTCTCCCTCACTTCGAGAAAGGCCCTCCGGTATATCGCGTAGCTAGTCGAAGAGTCGGCTCCGCGTTCGCAGCATCGACGTTATCGGCGTGGACGCAATAAAATCGGCGAGAGTGCGGGTCTCTCATATCGTCCGGACAAATGTCACAATGCAGCACGAGCCATTAAACATTTACCGTGGCGCATTCCGGGTGCTTCCTATTGGCCCTTGGCAGCCTTCAAAGGGCGCACGATCCTTTTATATACGTATACATCGTGAACGGGGCTGACGCGGCGGAAGAAAGGGCGCGTATACCGTGCGCTGCCGATGCATTCGCTTACTCGAGAATAGACGTAAAAAAGTTACTCCTCCGGGTCATCGCTAAGAGGCCTGGAATACGTAATTCCAACTTTCCTGCGATTCCAAAGCCCGCGCGACTCTCTAGACGAGACATGTCGAACGAGATTACTCGAAGGCGCGAAGCGTCGCTTTATTCGCGTTTCAAAGAATTGAGAATATCACGTCCATCGCCTCTGCTTTATTCACGCGATATATGTATATACCGTAGCTCTGGTGATTCGGAACCCACCTTAAATGGTAGGTCCTACGCCGAATGACCTTGGCGGTCAGTACCGAAATTGAATGAAAAAAAAAAAAAGAGTCGAGAATAACGTATATCGATTTGAGGGATACGGTTAATCGAAAGCGTTGCGATGGAAAAGGAAGAAAAAAAGGGAAATGAGCGAGCGTTTGACCGTTCGAGGTGAACGTTCTAATAATTAATGTGACCGCGGCCGGTGGTCCGTTATTTGCAATCCACAGAAGCTCGGTTTGTAATTCATCATACAGGGCGCGAGATCCATCCGTCCCTCGAAATAGAAACGCTGCCGGCGGCCACGAGGGCCCGCAATCTATTTTATCTATTTTATCGAGAGCCCCGGCTATTCCCGGCCCGCGGCCGCTCCCCTCGCGCAGGACGTTTTATCCACTAGAGGCGAAGGCCCCACGAGCTTTTCGAGGGCCAGTGAAAACGCTCTCGTACCGAGATTCGCGTTTAAAGCCTTTGAAGTGGAGAAAGGAAGCGGTCGTATCGACGATCGACGATGGCCGCGCCGCCCGGTTCATCGCGATTTACCATTCGTCAGAAATACGGCGCAAGGATAATGGCGAGAGAGAAAAAATCCACGGGGAAATAAGGGCGCATTGTTTTATCGCGCAAAGCGAGCAGGGGAGTGGATGTTTTGCTCGTGGAAAACGCTCGCCTCGTACTCTCGCGGCGCTTAACTCGAAATTCGGCGCAAAAAGTGTTCGTTCGGAACTCGGATTATCTTCCGGCGCGTTCGCGTCGGGTTATCATCGATGGAAAAAAGCGGGACAAAAGTTTGCGGCTGGAAAAAAGTCGGGGGCTCTTGAATCGAGGAAGAGAGCGCGCCGAGTCTCGGCTCGTCGGCGAACGGACCGCCTCGAAATATTAGCGTATTTACCAGGGAAATTCCACGTAGCTGGCGCAAAAGTGGTAAATATTATCGCGGGGAATTGCGCCGGTTGCCGGCGCAACCTGCGCCTCGGCGATATTGTTGGGCGCGATCTGAAATAATTAAGGGCCGAGTTCTAATTCGCCGGTGCTCCAGCTTCGAAGAAACTTTAATTATCTCGTTGAATAAATCCTGATAAATGGGGAGCTAAACTGCGCGCGTTTTGATGCTCCCGTAATTGCCGCTTGGACCGCTTCTTCGTGTTTTATGCGCTTCTTTACTCTTCGCACTTGTTACGGCGGCTCGGATTCCGTCAACTCGCTTCGCGCATTTTCGTCTTTATCGCGGTGTACGCCGCTACGATGCTTCGCGCGGAGTACGACTTTTATCATCGCCGATCATAAATAGCGCGTATTTGACGGACAATATTTATCTTGCGATAAACGTGTGCGCGGTAAGCAGGAGAACGTATAAATAGCGACGTAAACCGTTGATTTAGGAAATGTGAATGGACGAAGGACGGATTCAAACTGGCCGATAGTATAAATTACGTGCGAGCCAATTTGGGTATATAAATATAGCGGCGTAGGACGGACGATTCGCTATTTTATACTTATCTTCGCGATACTTCTAATTATCCCCATTTCGCGCCGACGTTGATGTTTATTTACCGGCTCGGCAGCGTCACGGTAAAAACACGAAATTCGCGAACATCCGTACATTCCAGATGGCCGATAATGGCACCGTTGAAGCTTCTCACCGGCAGCGATTAATCTCGTTTAATCGACGGACTGATTAACAGCCTTTTTCGATTAATTGGGCCGTAATTCTCACGATACGCGCTCGAAATTAATCCTCGTTGTTCACCTAACCGTGCTTTTATCCTCTACTTCCTTCACGGTATATCGGTACAAATGTGTCCGCGGTTCTATTCGAAATATGCTTTAGCTTTCGATCGACGAGTATAGAATTCGAGGTGTACATTAACCGTACTCTTATACCTATACCATTTAACGCTAAACCTACGGTACTGATCGCGGTCATTTCTTTGAAAAACCGTAGAACATTTGAACGTACTATTCTCACGATTTCCTCGCAGCGTATGGTATATTCGATGTATTCGTCCATCCACATTTTTCCCTCGTTCTCCTTGTCTTCGACGATACCTTTGGTACATCTAAATACGTCCGGAATATTCTCGACGCTACACCAGAAACTCGAAACGTTTGAAATCCAACCCAGGATACTCGGAATTTTTCCCGGCGTTTTTCGTCGAAACACGGTTGACCGCAGTCGCGCTAAGCAGGACAGGAAGCCCGGCGTATCGCGGCGCGCACGGACGACGCCCCTCGAATTAATATTCCTTCGTTTACCGCGCTGGCCCCGAAACCATTCGTTATGCCCGATGCCTGACAAAATCGTGGATGCCTCGCAATATGCGTATGCCCATATACATTCAAGGGCCGTCCGTTATTTTCCGTTCGGATGTGCGGCCCGGAATAGATAAGGAGAGGCGGCGGCCACGGCTACGCGACGGGGGACGCGCCGACGTTTAAATTTTAAGCACTTCCGACGATAAAGTAGATTCAAAACTTGTCCTTCCAAACTCTCCTCCACGCTGACACTACCGCCTGCCCCCCTTTCGTGCTCCTCTTTCCCCCTCGCCCTTCCGTGCCCCTCTCTCTCTCTCTCTTCGTTCCTCTCCTTCGCCCTCTCTCCCCTTCCATTTCTTGCCTCGATTCCGCCTCTCCTCCCCGCATCTTTCAACCTCCAGCCGTGCCAACGTCCGACGGGCACATTTGTGATTTTAACTTGTCGCGAAACTTTTAATAAGACCAACAACCGGGAACGACGTAATTGCGTTTCGTTATTAGCCCCTCAGCGCCGCGGCTCATCGGAACTGATAAACGGATGAACGACGTAATCGAGGTCCTTCGGCTATGGGCGGTGAGCATTTTTTTGCCCCTCGCCACGAGTTTGCTTTTATTTGGAAAATCCAACTTCGTTTCGCGGACGACTCGGTCGCGCGAGAAAGGAGAAATTGTTCGATCGATTTAAGGGCGATTCGAAGCGGTCGGAAGTGTCGGTCGTATAATCGAACCAGAGGGGCCTGGTTTATGCGCGTCGAAAAGTTTATATCGGGAGACACTCGTGCCGGTCGAAATAGTCGCGAACGACTTCAGAGTTGGGCTATCTATCGCGGAGATACTTTCGCGCTATTTCGTATTTAACGCGCTGCCTACCTGCCTGAAAAGCACGGTCTCAAATACTCAGCTATACACCGCGAGTATTCCTATAGGGTAAATAAGCATTTTTAATGTACCTGCGCGAACCTTGCAAAGCTATGGATACGTATCGAAAGGTGGAAAAGCGTGGGAGGATCGAAATCCGCGATCCAGGCACGTCGCGTTACCGTGCTGAGTGATACGTACTGCGGTAAATACGACGCGTATTGTCCGACAGGGTGCAAAGGAAACGACCGCTTCGTGCATAATGGATACGCGAAGTTAAAGTTGCGCCATCGATTGTCCCGGCGCGTTACTTAACGCGATATTTAACGGCCCATTGTTGCGAGGTGTCACGCGAGTAGTGCAGGGTCAACAGAGAGCCGTGGCCGGCCACTCGATCGACGTTATATCACGACGATAAGCGTTATCGCGATGGCCGATTCATAATAAGCGTATCTTCCGTCCGTACGGAAGCCCCGATCCCTCGTTGGCGATACGCTCTCCGCCACGCTCGAGCACGCCAATCCATCTCGGATCATGAGAAATGGACGACGATAATGATTTCAACGATGCCGCGAACGAACGCCGTGGAACGAAACGATCGGCCACCGCCAAGGAGAACGCTCGAGCAGTGCTCGATACCCGTTCCTCCCAGTCGACATCGCCTTTATAAACGTCGACGATTTGTACCTGCAGCGAAAGAAACTCCGCTCAGGAGCAGAGACCCGCGTCGTTCGTTTTCCGACCAGCTTCCAAACCTCCTCTCCGTCGATAGGGGAGGAGGAAGGAAATTCAGATCCTCGACAAGGCGCATAATAATCACCTTGAAAAGTAGTTCGTGGAATATATTCGGGGGAAATTTATCGGGCACGGGAGAGGGCGGCTGGGAGAAGAGGAAAAAAAAGCTCGAAGGGAAAGAAAGAAGAAGGAGCTCCCCTTAACCGTGGCGTCGCTTTTCCACGGCTAAGGGGAGGAGTGTAAATTACGCTCTCGTTGCAACTACCTGCCAGGCCTCGCAGAGGGGCGCGGAGGAGGGGCCTGAAAAGGGGGCAGTTTTCACCCCGTCAGGGGATATTTATGTTACGAGTTATTAAGAGAAAGTTTCAGGTTTTACGCCGGCTAAGGTGGCCGCGTTATACCGGCGCGGATCGTAAGGGAAACATAATGCCGGCCTCGTCGTGGACCGATATTAAGAGCATGGTTTAAGGGCGCGCTAGCCCGTGGCTAACTCCCCTCTTTACCCTCTCGCCAGACGTACGCGCCATTTTCTAAAGACACGAGGACTAGGATCGCGGTCGCAGGTTTAAATGCCTCGCGCTCGGGGATTCGTACGACGCGGATTTTACGCAACGATTATCTTCGAACGAAAAAGCGCGCTCGTCGTGAACGATCAACGCTGTGCGCTCGTTATCGTGGCTAAACGCTCCGCGGTGCGATTCGCGTCGCGGTGAGAAAGATCGCGCGGCAAAGGGTTGATCTTATTTATCATCGCCGATGTTTTCAGGGGATACGTATTCCATTACGACGCCCGTATTCCTGGCGCTCCGGCCGCCTCCCTTCCCCCATTCGATCCCTGGGCTAAATGAAATGTTTCGAAGCCGTTTACGGGCCCGTTCGTATGTGTCATCCGTTTAGTGCCCCCAAGACTCCCTTGTTTTACGGACGTTGCATTTCTGCGATGAGCTCGCCGCGCCCCTACTCGCCGCTCTCCTTTTTTTCCTCTCCTTTTTACAACCTCGCCGGATAGCCGCAGAGCGGCCGACGAGGGGTTAAGAGTGGGAGGGCAGCGCTGGGAAATATTACGCTCCGTCATTTTGCGCAAAACGACGTGGACGCTGTATTTCGCGCGACCCTGGACCCGGCGTAAGGTTCGAAATAACGCGCCTCGAAAAGCTGCTCCAACGCGTTAAGCGATAAGCCGCATTTTTAAATCGCCTCTTCGCCGCGAAATTTCCCGCGATATTGAGAGCTTAACTCGTATCCGACATTACAGGCGTATCCCGGAGACGATGGCGCGTTTCTCCGAGGAGATTTTTGATAGAGCAAAAGACGAAGAGGGGAGGTTGCCTTCGTTATCTGCGCGGATGTCCGGTCTTTGCGAAAAACAGGCGTAGACCTTAGCGCGTAACGGAATCTGCGCTTTTAAATATTCAACGGCAGGCCGCCTCGCGGTATCGCTCGACTAATGCGCTTTCCTCGACTCGCCTCGGAGGGACGGTGCCGTTTTATGTTCCACGGTAAACGGCATTATCGCATTCGTATATTTTCGTGCCGATCCTCGTAAACGTTACTCATTATCGCAAATGGCGCGCGTCGCGGGGGGAGGATCGTGCGGCTATGAGCTCGCGCGATAAAGGTAACGCGCCGGAAAATATTAGGTTGTTGCGTGACCGATTTTACTCCCCGGTCCATCTTCCGCGGAATATCCCGCTCTTCCACGAACGAGGCGTCCGCTCGTCTACGATACTACTTTGTCTCGGAATCATACGAATTATTTCGTCGTTTAGGCGAAGGAAAAAATCTAACGGTGCAGCGACCGCGACATATCGAGATACCGTATAATGCTCTACGTTATGTAAGATAATAACGGTGATTATCGATAATACCCCAACAGTGACTTTAACGAGCACACGACAGTTCGACGTAATCTTTTACCGTACGCTGTGACGAAACTTGCAGCGTATACTAACGAGCTCCGGGAATCTCGTCCGAGTCGAGGATATTCTCCGCTCGTATGGATATATTCTTTTAGCCGGTTACACGAGTTCTTCCACGAATCGACGTTACTTCGAACATCGATCACGGGCAAGGATTATAAACATTTGCGGATCCGAGCCCGGGTTATTATCTCGTTAGCCCATTAATCGTGGAAATAAAGTCGTCGCTCGGATAGAGACGAATCGTGATTTAAGGGCCCAAACGCCACAGGGTCGAACGTAACTTTCTTTCCCGCCGTAAGTCAGTTCCCCGTTAATGCAATTCCACCCGCGATTTCACAAATCGACCAAGAAAGTTTCCCGCTTAACTGCGATTTAATCCGATTTCTCACATAATCCCCGATCCTCCCTCAAAGGGGAGACACGTCGTGCCGCGCTGATTTATAATACGAAATAATTCATTCGCGGGATCCTGGAACCGACGGAGCGCTCCTGGATTCCGCGATACATTAGCAAATTTAATTTTCCTTTCGAGAGATCCGCCCCGAGCAATATCGCGCTTTTCTCGGAGGAAAATAAATAACCGATCGGGAAGAAGGTAAGCGTCGAGGCGGATTCACTCCTCCGCGAGGTTCGATTCACATTTACGTCGTCCAGGCGCGATCGTCGGCCGTGGCCGCCTGGATAATTGGAATCGATCGAGCTCATTTTTCTTTGAGATATTCATCGTTAATAACGGTGCGCGATTAAAATCGCACGAACCAGGCCCGATGCTTCATCGAACATCCATCTATCGCCGATAATTGTTGTGGCACGATAATGTCCCACCGCAATATGCAAGGGCGCGACGCGATAAAAGCAATCGGAATTGCCGGCGAGGCGCGAACGAATAAAATAATACGACACAGAATATGGGGAGGTTGATGGGGAGGCGGCGTTATCGCGGCCGAAGGGAGTAAGGAGAGAAAAAGACCCTCCAGTCGAGGATTACCCCTTGGAAAATTCCCTCGAAGACGCACTTTCGGTTCCCCATTCGCTGTCTCAGTGCCGCTATCAAACGTCCGGCCGTGACTCAGCTCTTTCGATCCCCTCGCCTTCTTCGACGCTCGATCGATGCGCCCAGGACGGCCAGAAGGGCCGAAGGGATCCCGAAGGAAGGTTCGAGGCGCGAGAATTTTTGCCCGCCGGGATAAGGAGCGATATGGTCGGCCAGGAGCGGATACTGGCCGATCAAGTTCGAAGGGAATTTCGGAAAAAGTCGACCGAGCCCGGATAAGGATCCGGACGGTCCGGATGCGAGCTCAACGGTTAGGACTCGGCGCAATGGACGTTGTTATCGGCGAATGTCGGATCTTGGTGCGAAGAAATTTCGGGGTTTAAGCCTCCGTGACTCATGGCGACTTCGAGCTTGAGGATCCATTCACGGCCTGTGCCCTAAGTCGGCTGTCCCCTTCTCTTTCGATACGTAGAATATTGCAAATCAAAAGACTCGGATTAATCAACGTTTAAGTCCCGCTCGAGGTACCCCTTTGAAAAATACACGATCTTTTCTTCAACGAGCCGAATCAACAGGCAGAAACGTCGTTCGAACAGAGACGCTGGATAAAACCAGAATCGGACGATTCTCGAGCTTTGAGCGCGAGTTTGGAAGCAAGACTAGAACCAAAACACCCTAGGTTCGATTCCCAGAGGTGGAAAAGCGACGGAACCGCCGCGACCCTTTGGAGGACATTGTATTCCCTTCGAAAGGACACCGGAGGTTCTCCTCGAGTTCCGCAACGGCAAAAACAAACGTCCTAATTGAGCCTCGGGGACACGGTCCGTCGCTGAAATGGAAACACTTATCCGCGTCCAGGTAGAGGAGGGTGGCAGGGGCGAGGGGGAGGAGGGGGGAGCCAAGGCAGATCGTAGAGAAAATAGCGGCGGCGTCATTTCCCGCCAGGGTGCCGTTAAGGGGAATAAAAGGAACGAGGAGGACGAGGACGCGCCTGCGATGAGGACGATGGGAACGAGGATGACGATGACGGAGGTACGGGAGCAGCGAAGCGTCGAAACCACAAGCTCGTGCGATTTGATAGTCGTAACACGCCGGAAATACATTAGAACCGGATGTTGGCACAACTTCCTGCCAGCCGAGCACCACCTTGTCCACACTCTGATTTTTCTGCTTTCCCTTTGCTCGCTAACGATCGCGGGACTTCGACGGTTTTCCTTCGTGGAGCCTCGTTATCTCCTTCTTAGAAAATAAGGTAGAGGCACGAGTCGTTTTGACGATCGATATTTAAAAGGAAACGAGGAGAAGCTAGAGTCATCGATGGCGAGTTTTCGGATAAGTCGATCCGATGGTCGATCCTGGATTCGATTAATTCGACGAGCGATGTCGAAAGTGAGATAAACGTAAAATAGAGTTTAAGAGGTGATTCGGCGCGGGGGAAAAGCAGACGTCGAACTGGACTAGACGAGTATTCCTCGACTTCTCCAGGTGCGAAGAGTTCATCAAATATTCCGCCTTTGTTCCGACCATCCCAGCCTTTCACCGCGTCCTGGCTATCCCTATCGAGTTCTATCTCGTGCCAGTTTCCACACGGCTACTTTTACCCGCGCTTTCGCGCTGCAAAACTCAGATAAGGCATACGCGCACGGTACAACCTGCGATTACGCGCATCATTATTTAAACAGCCACGTTATTTAAACACCGTGCGCGACACGTGGAAAGGTTAACGACGCCGGCTGAGTCTGGAAATCGCATTTCGGCCAGTGCCGCGATCTTTCGTCCCGCCTTTATGGCGGGGCAATCTCGTATTTCAGGAGTTTTCCGACAAAACTCAACTTCCTAGTTTCATCATCGTATCCCCCTGAATCGATATACGCGTATACCTATATACGTACATCGTGGCGGAACGTTGAAGCAACTTTCCTTAGGCAGGTATCGCGGATCTCCTCCTCGCTCTTCTCATCCACCCTCTCCCTCTTGTTCCTTCCTCGAGACGATATTCCTTGTCATCCTCGAAAATCCAGGGATGAAATTTCGAATTGCCTTTCGTCCATCTCGTAAGCTTTTCCTTACTATCGGGGCCTGTGGGCGCTTCATAAATAATTCCGCGCGATGCCAGCGGAAGTTCCTCGCGGCCGAGGAGTTAATACGTTATGTCGGTCTACCTCTTTCCTCGTTTCATCGATGCTGCCTCGAATTTTCTCGCCCAAGGTGGAGTCGTTAAAAACTTTCCACGCACTTCGCTCGATGTCCCTCGTCGATCCGCCTGGTCCCGTGTCTCGATACTCGCGCGTCCGCCACCTCGGCTTCCTTTGCGTTTACATTTATGATTGCGCGGAACCTTATTCTCCTTTTTTCTTCCCTGCCTTTCACTTCCACGGAACTGGAGACGAGATCTCCGTGGATCCCTACGGCGGGTCTTAATTAAGGTTCGGCCGGCGTACGAACGTCGTTTCCCGGATTTTTCTCAAAGAGAAGATCGGCGGATAGAGCGGTCACGGGTGAGTGTTTGGAGAAAACACGGCGATCGGCTGATTTAGAGCGGCCCCCGCTAAAGGGCGGGAGGGGGAGGGAAGGTTGGCGGCGGTAGGGCTGGAACGGAAAATTAAGGCTGTCATGGCTAGCATGACAAAGGACCGGCCTGGGTTAATGGCCTTATGCCGGCGAAAAATACGAGCGTGGATTCCGTGACCGCAGAGTTCTTATTCTTGCCCGAAGAAAGCCGCCTCTTGATCCCTTCGAGGATTCTCCGCCTCCACTCTCTCTCTCTCTCTCTCTCTCTCTCTCCCTTTCTCTCTCTTTCTCTCTGTAACCATTTTCTAAGGCGGCCAAAGTATTACGCCGGTCTCGGAGCTTCGGAACATTTTTTAGCATGGAGCAGATTTGGCGAGAAAAAAATCAGGGTGAAGCGGCGAGCAAGAATTTCACGATGAACTTCGATATCCAGGCCGTAATATCCAGAGGGTGTAGGTTTCGCATATTCCAATATCGACGTCTAAACGCGCGGAGTTGATGTATGTAATATTCGACGATCGATACCCCATGGAGTTGCGCGAGTAATACAACGAATCGTTCTTCGAGCTTACGAGGACGAATATCTCTCGTGCCATTTTTGTCTTTTCCTCGATGGTGGCGATTGCGTCCAAAGGGAGGATGAAAAATACGAAGGCGGCCAGGACGAGGAATAGCCTCGCGGGTGTATCCTCGTACAAAAGAGCGCGGAGGAGGAGGGGAGGGGAGTAATAGCATTGAAATCGTACCCTAGGAGCTATCATAGAGTGGCGTCGAATCGAATCGAATTGAAACAAGCCGAGGCCTGTCCTCGAGCCGTAATTAAAACCAGGATCGATCTTCCACCTTCTTTAAAAGTCAATAGGAAAGCAAATCCTGGGCGGAATCAAAGAAAGCTTTCGAACGGGACACTTCACGGCAGACGGCCGCTCGTTCGGGTAATTCTTTTGAGGTAGAAGTCCAACGTGGCTTCCTTTGAGCGAAAAATATCGCAGCGCCGCTTTGGTCCCCCGCAAATCGTTATAAGCACGCGCTGAAAGAACCTCCGACAGCATCGAATATTGTTGCAAGTCCAAGACTCCTCCTACCGGCCCCTCCTCGAGCGACTTTCAAATTATTCCAAGATCCTCAAAATCGCGGAAGCGCGCGGACCGCGCATTTAACTCGATTCACGCGCAAATCTACTTTCCACCATCGAGACAAAGGCTACTTACATCTCCGATCGGAGAACCCCCTTCGTTACGAAACTTCCAAGACGTGCGAGCCCTCCAGAGCCTCGAGATCCGTCCTCAAAAATCTTTGAGACCATTCCCTTCCTGCCTCCTTCCTTTAAGACCCCCCGGTATCTCCCAGCTTTCGAGATTTCCAAGGAGCCCCCGACTTTTCCAAATTCTCAAGCTCCTCCACTTCGACCTTCGCGATCAGCCACGCTCTCGAGACTTCCCTTTTAAAACGCCCGATCGGTATTCCGAGCAGGATAAGGTTGCGCAACCACTCTCCAAATCGTACCTTTTAAATATTCAATCTCCCGCTGAGTATAGATTTTAGTCGATTCCACGTTAAAGCGCGCAGCCTTTGCAAACGTTCCCGTAATAAGCAACGATATTCACGAGTCTTTCGAGTCCCACTAATGGTTCTCGTACGTTCGACAAATCCTACGATTCGCACACGATTTTTCTTACGAGGCACCATTCGAGCATCCTTACCCCGAGTTCCAAGCTCCGCCGCGCTCGCCTCTCTCCCCGGGCGAGGGGGAGGCCTCTCTTCCGGGGACGAGAGGGGGGAAAAAAGAGGAGACAACGAGCCACGAGGATGGTAATCACGTCGTAATCGTATCCCGCGAACCGACTCGACTGCGAGGCCCCGGCGAAGTCACGGCTGTCGGGATTTTTTCGCGGAGGAAGGAGTTAGTTCCGAACTGAAACTAATACCGATGACGGCCAGTGGCGGAGGAAAGGAAGGAGCCGCGGAACGGGAGAGGGCAATGGATCCAAAGTGCCGGAGTCGTGGAGGAGTAAGAGGAGAACTACGACTCGGTCGACTATACGGGGTGTCCGATAAACCGCTCTCCGCCTCGACCGCGACTCGGAGCGCGCGTAATGGGACTCGAGGTGTTGCGTCCATCGCGAAAGTTTGAGACGAACAGCGATCTCGCATCCGGCGTACAGCGAGCCCGATCGAGACGAATGAGAACGGACGTGTCCTCGTCGAAATAAAGGACGAGCTCTAAACGAACGATAAGCCGAGTTCGATACTCCCTTTCCACGATGTCGCGGCCGAAGAAAAGTACCAAAAATATGCTTCCTCGTTGAAACGGACCGGCGTTCCAATCCGAGAGCCGCCGGTCCAATACGGGCAAGTTCTCCTCCATCTCTATATACGCGTATGCATACCGTGGGACTTTGACGACAGGCTCGACGAATCTTTGTTAGGGAAACGTACGTCCTTTTATTCTTTGAAAAAGGAGGAAGACACGAGAGAGGGGGGCAAAGCCGTTATTTCGCCCGAGGTGGCTTTCCATTCGCGACGAGGCGTCTTAGGGTGGTGGAGAAAAAGAGAGAGAGAGAGAGGGTCGGTGCGTTAGGTGCGAGGAGGAAGGGGCGAGGATTGGAAACCGTCAGAGGTGGGTGACGTGGAGCGGATGGGACACCCCGTATAGCCCCGTAGCACCGCAGAAAGTCCGTACAGCGTGTACAAAGCCAGGCCGAGCGAGAAAGCGGGAGGGAAGAGTGGAAAGGGGGCAGCGAGGTGGCGGGGCTGGGGGAGGAAGGTGGAAAGAGATAGCGGACCGTGCCCGATAAAAAGCCCCGATTCCCACGAGCGTGGATAGCCTACGATGAAAACCTCTCAGCTCGCCGACCACGGCGCGGAATTAGAACGTCCGCGAAGTACCATGTCGGATTTTTCGTCAGGAGACGCCGTCGGCCTCCTAGGTTCGACCTACGCGTACACGAACCTTCCCCCCCCCCCTCCCCCACCCTCCAGGCTCGGTTTTTTTGCGCCCATCCCTGAGGCTGTTTTGCTTAATACCCAAAAGCCGCCTTAGCGCTCAAAAGCCGAGATATCGACTCGAGGGATTTGTCGGGAGTACCGCTGGCCCGGCGCTCTGCTCTCCTGCGGGGACTCATTTTGTACACACGAGGCGTCCTTATGCGCGCTAAAATTGTATTATGCCCGAAGAGCGGATATATCGGCTCGAGAGATTTATGGCGAGGTCCATCGCGGGGGATCCCTGGCAAATTCCTCGAGCGAATATATTGGTTTTTCGCGCGCCGTGTATACGGTTTCGGGGCGCGTAACGACGCTGTACGTTTATCGGATAAATGCTTAGGATAGAAAATAGGGAAGATCGAAGAGTTGCGAGGGACGAGGTAGCTTTTAGCGTGGCAGTTATTTGGACGACGTTGCGGAGTTTCGAAGCGGGTGGTTTTTGTTCGAAGCGTCGCGCGGAGAATCCCGCCAGAAGCGATGGTCGGGATTCGAACCCGGATCTTCCGCGTAGAGATCAAAGCCTCTGGAAAGGTGGTCATTATCGACGGTGCACCGTGAATTTTTTACGGCAACCTTGGGTATTTTGGAGGGCTAGTAATGTCGGTCTTCCTGGCCGGAGCGCGTCACGAACGCCGCGCCGATGACGAATGCTTCCAGGAAGCTACGGCGGCCGTTTGTATGCCAACCGTTTCTCACTCGAGGTATCGTAAACTTCGATAACGTTTATCCGCGTGTATTTCATCCACGATTCGCGCACGCACACCGCGATGAGTTTTGCAACGCGATGCTCGACGAAAGGCCGGAGAAGGGAGGAGGAGGGAGGAGGAGGGAGTCGGGACAAGGCGCGTAAACGGAGTATCGCTTTAAAGTCGATTCCGGATCGCGGAGAGTTAAGCGCGTTCCTTACGTCGGTCGAGGAACCTCGACGAAACCTCGCGGAGTAAGAACGAATTTACTCCCCTCGATAATTCGATGATCCTCCCACCGAAGCTGGATCGAGTTTGCATCTGTAAAGCCAGAGTAGACGATGCGATTCGACGATTATCTCTTCCGTGCCGGTTAAACGATTCCATATCCGGCAGGATCGGGAATTTTCGTTCGAGGTTTCGAGTACACCCGACTCCGTCCGCTGCACCGGCGTAATCGCTTTTGCCCCGCTGTTTGGGGCTATAAATTCCTAGATAAGGTAGTACCAGTAACGACTCCGGCGACTGGCGCGAGCGCCGGAGTCAGTGCCTTATAGGAATCGCTTCGCACTCGCGCTCGAGGCCCGGATCCGTTTAAAGCGGCCACCACTGCGACGAGTACAAAGCGATCGATCGTAACACGATAGGGGATGTACAAAAGAAACAACCGCGACGCCCACGTAGCAGTTCCTCCGGGGGAAAGAAATCCACAAAAGAAATCCGGTACAGTGATTACGGGCAGGCGCACTCGAGGAATTGGAATAGCACTCGGGCACGATGGAATAGTTTTTCTCAATTCCGTTGGAAATAAGGGCTCTGGGAAATTTCCTCGCCCTCTTTGCATCGGGAAAATCAGGATTCTTATACCTGCGCACCTCCGAGCACCGCGGATTCGAATTCTCCTCCCCCTCCGACGAAGCTCCAATCTTTAGTCGGATCGTTGCCGCCGTCTATTTCGCGCATGAATTTCATCAACCGACAGACCCGTCGAATCCCGGCCATCGCCTCTGCTTTTTCCACGCGATACGTGCACCGTAGCCCTGGTGATTCCTACAACCGCACCCACTTGAACGTAACGTCCTGACTTGGTGACGCGTTACACCCTCCTTGGCGATCCCCTGGATATATTTTACACGCCTGAAAAATCCGTCTCATTTCAAAGTACTGGTTAGAGAAGTCACGATTCTTTTTCAGAGGAAAATAATTCGCGATCGAAAGAGCCGAGTCGTAGGGCCTAGGCCAAACGACCTTAGCAGTCGGCGCCCAAAGTGAATTGAAAAAAAAAGGAAAAAAGACACTCGGAGAGCTGACGTGCGAAAGGACGATCGGAGCCGCCCGCGTGGAGGAGGAATGGAGAGAAATCGAGGAGCTTTGCGCCGAGGCGTTGGGCCTCGATGTTGGGGAAAAACAAAAAATTCGTCAGCGCGGTTATCGGACGGGCACGATCGAGGAGTTGCAATAGCCGTGGAACACGGTAGGATCGTTCTTTCTAATCCGCGACGAGACAAGAACCGGTCGATAAGCCCCGCTATACATCACTGGGGCGGCCGGGGTGAGAAGGCCGAAGAAGCCGGCGGAAAAGGGCGCTGAAAATTCCCCGCCGTTTGCCACGTCGAAACTCTTTGACGATACGTTCGCTCGACGATACTTATGTCTCCGGGACGCACGTCGATAAATCGACATTGCCGTGACGCACCGAATCTATCAGGGATTTACCGCGATCGGCTTTATTCGCGAGGAACGTCAAAATTTCAATTCGCTTCCGCTCGGTCGGGATGGAAGCCGCCGGTGCAAGAGGAATGTCTGGAGGGATATCCAGTTATCTTGGCCAATGATTTAGGAAAGGTCGGTCTTTGTCGAAGGAGGATGAAAAGGGCGGGGTAAGGTGTGGTATAAATATCGAATATATTCTTTGGGAGTGCCACGGGGTCTTGGACGATACCGTGTTCCTCGCTCGTCCTCCGCGTAGATCATCGTAGAATGCTGGATGGCGCTGAAGCTAGTTTCGAACGTGGAAGCCACACTCTGTCCGTCTTACGTCGTGCACTATCAATCTCGCGAAATATTCAAGCGCGGCTGAAAGTTTGACACGTTGCGTCCGACAGAGTTAAGGAACTGCCTTCCTGGCTCATTAACATGCAGATTATGCCGATCATTAATGCCGAGACGTTAAGAACTACCCATTGGAGATTTATCCCCACTTCGTCGAACGACGATGATTCGACGATCGCTCAAAAGTACGCCAACGATTTTTGGTCAACCCGATTGGCAAGATCCTAAACGCGAAGCTGATTCTTCGTGGACTTCTTCCAAATCGAGGCGCCCCTCGCGCGCTTCGCAACCGCCATCTCTCTTACATCCTGACACAGTGACCATACTTTAATTTCCCTTTCCGAGCAACCTTGCGCCTTTAAAGGGAAAGAAGAGCGTCCAACCTAATTTTATCCACGTACGGTTACGCGAGAACGGTTCCCCACGGGGGAGAAAAAAAGGAGGCTCGAGTGCAAAGGGTTAATATTGTTTTACGAGATCCGTGGAAAGGAGGCTCGGCGCAGGTTAGTCGCGGGAGGGAGGGCCGCCCCTTCACCCTTTTCCTCGCTTTTGAACGTGCACTTAGGGAAGCGTGCGTGCCTGAACCAACCTAATATCGCGGAGCCGCGGTACTTCCGCGGAGAGGCGCATCAAAAAGCAAAGCGAGGAGGAAGATTGGAAGCCGCCTCTCGTATCCGGAAGGAATGCGATGCCTGTGAACGAACGTCATGAAGTGGCAGTAGGCAACATAGCGTGAAGATTGTTAAGCGACGGATGGATCCTGACTAAAGCGCGCAAACATTTTTTGAGCGAGTCGCGATATCTCGTTGGGAATTTCAACGATCTTGGAACATGGCCGTCGACGTTTCCTCCCCTCGCCCCATCGAGCACCCCCTTGTCCTTAGGTTCGAGAAGCGAGGATGGACTATTCGAGTATTCGAGTCGATGATCGATCGACCAGGAGGAGCCTCGAATACGAAATTATCGTCTCCCTTTATAATAGAAAGGTTTAAGAGACGATAATCTCCGCGTCGTTGACCGGCTCTGTCCGGCTGGGAGCCTCCTTCCGCAAATCCAGCGCTCTGTTTATCGAAGAAAAACAGCAAGATCGTTGGAAGGGACGCTCTCAAAGGGGATCAAAGTTCCTTTGAGCCTGTCACCGGCTAGAAACCGCGGCTGAAGGTACGAGGCGCGCCATTCGTGACTAAAATGACACTGCTATCGGGTCCTTTCCGGTCTTTGGTTTACCGCAGTTCAGGTCTCGCGCCACTTAAAGCTCGCGTTTACAAAAGAGCAACACTCGCGGCGAGGGCGACAAAAGCTTTTTTTCCCCCGGCCAACAATGAGGGGGGGGGGATGGTGGGTTTAGAAGGGGAACGAGGGTGGAGGTTGCGTCGCACAGCGCGTCGGAAGTTTTCGCGAAGAGATGCAAATGGGTCGAACGTCATCGGGCCTTGGATGAAAATAATGCGCGGATCGAACGTTTTGTTCCTCGTTTTGAAATTGGCAGACGGCGCGTTAACCCTCCGCGACTCGTCGCAATTTCCAAGCGACGATCCTCCGTTTGCAAGCGACCTCTTTGTCGCGCTTTTCCTCCGTTCCTTTTCTCCGGGTTCTTACGATGAACGAAACTCGGACGTTTTTCTTCCTTATTCGCGCGGCACTGTTCGCCGTGTACTCGTCGGCTTTCGAAATACGGGTTTTCAAACGAATCATTCCGAACAACCCTGCGTATACTCGGAGCATATTTCAGAATACGACGTCTCCCGAGTCTGTCGAGAAGGTGAATAATAGAGGCGCCGGTAAATCAAGGCGAACGTGAAATATGGCGACTTCCTGAACTCCCTTTTTTCCCATTTTCACATCCACGGTGCTAATGAGCAATAGAACGTTTCTCGCCCGGAAAACCCCGAGTGGCTTCGTGGAAAACGCGTATCGTCGCGAGATCAATTTGCATTTGTTCGCCGGTAACCGTTCCTCCCGATTGCTAACACGAAGCATTCAACCGCGGTTTGTCGCGCTGAATGGCACTAGAAATCGCAGTCGCCTTGGGAAACGAGCGACTCGTTGCTAATTGATCGACAAAGGGCGTAATTGTCAGCGGCCATTGTTGTGCACAATTGTACCGGGTAGCCGTGGCGAAACGATATTATTTTTCAAAGTGCACGACGATTTCCAGAGCTTACATCCGCTCAACCCATTTCCTCTCAATGCAAATTCGAGAAAATCCAACGCCACGCGAGCCTTCGCAACGTATAAAATATGAAACGTAGCGCTAAGACGAATCGTGAAAATAGAAGGGTAACGAGGAAAAAGTTGCACGCGTTGGCGGTGAGAGTAAAATCCATTGGCGTGGAAACTTGTCGGAGAGAGGGTGTTTTCTCGGATCTTGGAATCATCCCGGATTACGCCTGGTAAAAAGGATCGATTGTATTACGCTTCCCCTTTTCCCTCGAACGATCCCGCTACTGCGGGACGATGTCCGTTTTTGCGAACCAAAGTATCGCCTTGTCCCAAAAGTTTCTTTCGTTTCATCGAGGAATAATACGCGCGCAACTCATTCTTTGTTCCATATTATTTCGTTGAATTATGTACACGCCCAAAGAACGAGCACGGTTCACAAATTAGATTTCGCGTTTGTATAATCATTTTCAGATAAAGCGGCTGCCCAGGGATGGCGAAAGACACTTTTAGGAGGACCCAATATTCCCGTGGATCTCAGGGCCAAGGACTTATATCCGCGCTCGAATATCAATGCCAAAGTAATAAACGGAGCTCCATCGCGGGATTAGGAAGCGAGCCATCGAGGTTTATCGGCTCGCGAACAAACGCACAGACGCTGCTGCACTTTCGATACTCGCCCCCGAGGTTTTCGATCTCCCCTCGCGAATTACGCCCGCGCACCTTCTCCCTTAACCTCCAGTATTTAAATCCCTTCCAAGCTGTCCCCGGGGCGGCCTTCGAATCCTCGAAACCTCGAGAGATTCCCGGGGCTTCCGCGGAATGTGCCATTTTAATCGCACGCGAGTCGAAGGAACTTTCCATCGGCGCGAACGAGGATTCTCCGTTGGCAATGGACGCGAAGGATTTCATCCTCGGCTCTTTCGCGCGCCTTCGCGATCAAAGTATAATCGTCGCCTCGACGTTAAATCATCCACGCTCTAATGGATGCTCGTGGATTAAGAGCTGAACTCCGATGGAAGAAAATCCGATTTCTCATTTCCTATCTCCGCTAAAGGGGGGCATTAATGTTGTCGCTAGGAGCATCCACGATATAAAACGACGCGAGGAGAAGAACGAGGAGGATATTGTCGTACTGCCAGGAGAATCTTCCGCGAATGAGGTTACCTGTCAGCGGATTTGAAGCGACGGGCTTAATGCACCGTGTCGGGGCTCGGAGCGGAGAGAAGAGAAAATTACGTAGGCAAAGATAGCCTCTGAAAGGTCCGACGTAAGGAAGTATGCTTAACCCCGTATTCCAATTTGGATGATTTAGCCGGAGCGGAAAATTGGGGTCTATCGGTAGCACGGGGAGCGCGGATTTGCGAGCGGATTGCGTTGACCTCCGTGCAATTTCCAGGATGTACCGGGAGCCGCCGTAATTCCTCGCGATTAAACTACGCGAAACTACGCGAAACTACGCGAAACGCACGCGAGTCGGCGAGAGGCGCAAAAATATCGGGCATATTTAATCGATCGCGAGTGTCTTATTCGCGGGACAGCGATAAATTTATATTCCAACAGCCTGGTTGGGCAAATGGTAGAATTTGGTAAAACCAACCCGGTATGGCCAACCTATCCTCCGGTTTACGATAGATCAATATCGAGGAGCGATCGAGGAAAAATGGATTTCCACGTCGAAAGATCCACGCACCCTAACTCCGGAGAAATTCAATTATCTCGAAAGGAGCATTCCACGGATGCAAGGTTGATCATCGTCTTTGATCGAACCTCTCGAGGGACGGATTAACGGATGCTTTAATTAAATGTCGTTTGGCAACCAGATTTGCCCCCGGCTCGGATTTAACTTTCGAAATTTCAAATTACTCCGCCTCGATGCCGAGCCGAAGGCTCGAGTCTCCGGCTCTGTCGGCGCGCCAAGAAATAATAGAGCAACGAAGAACCTCGGTAAATAACGTCGATGTCCTTAAACCGCCTCCACGTTCGGTATTGCGCGACTCTCCGCAAAGTCGTCCGGCGGAAAAGTAATATTTTCTTGGCCAAATCGAAACCTCGCGCTTAGGATCGCTTTGGAAGTTCCGCGGGGCGCGCTCCTCATTCCGCGCTTCCAATTTGCGGAATAAGAAAAGCAGCGTGTCATCGGGCTCGCAAAGTTGCTCGAGCGATAAATCCAGGCGATGGAAATGGGAAATAAACCGGCGACAAAGTATTTATGGAAACACGCCGAAAGGGCGGTTTGCGCAGTCGAAAAGTAACTTCTCGGTCAGGCTGGGGGAATACCTCGAAGCCGGATGTACCGGAAGATAAATACTCGAGGCAAAAGTACTCTACAAATATACGTCAGGGTTCTGCTGTACTTTGCAGAGAACAAATCCCGGTCTTTCCCGGTGACGCGGCCCGGTTAAGTTTCGAAACTCGATAAACTCGTGGCTCGAGCGTGCATCAAATGATGCGAGCACTTATTTTTAGCCGCTTAGAAAGCACCGCGGAAACCGGAAAACGGACCGTGAGATTTTGTCCCTCGGCCGCATTTGTCGCGAGAAAGAGCATCGACGAGTTTCGCTTTGTTTCCACGATGGAACGATTCTCTTCTCTCGCTCGGATCGTACTTTATCCCGTAATATTTATCCCGCGTAATAAATACTGTGGATATTTTCGACTCCCAAGATCCTTACCTAAAACAGAGCTCGTGCGATCCAGAGGCCAGCTTCGAGATGGGCGTCTTCTGTAACAGAAAATATAAAGCTCCTGAAGGGTCGTTCCATCGTTTTTCGAGGCTTTTGCAAAACCCGATTTCACTCGTCGCTCGCTCCTACACTTTTCCGCCGCAAGCACATCCGCCGGAGGCTTATATCCGAGGACCAAAGGTATTTTGAATTTCCGCGAAGGCGGAGAGGGAGAATTTTCGAGGCGCGTATTCGCGAGCGTCTCGCGATCGCAAAGGCAAACTGCGAGGAAACGGGCGAAAGGGGGGAATAATTCTATAGGATTGGCGTCGCGCGGCGGAAGGGCTCGACTTCAGAAATATCCGATTCTGCCTGGAAGTAGGCCGAACGCTCGTCTAAAAAAAAAGTCCGATGTCTTCTCGGTCTTTCTAAAAATACGGGTCACTCCGAGGTAACGGCGTCAAAGGGATTGGATTGTGCTCGTAATTGCGGGCGTAGAGCTCACCGTGTCAATGCACCGCCGATCGTTAATCGCGAGCTGCGCCAGCACTTTACGATCCCCGCATTATTCCGCGCCTCGCGACCGAGGAAGTATCGTGTATTTAATTTTCACGCCTTTAATGAGGTATCGTTAGGACGTTGCGAGGCTCGGGGAAATTTAGGCCGGAGTTTTCCCGCGCGTATCCGTTCGCCCTTGATTGAGAAATGGATTTCAACCGAGACGAGGTTTTCGTCGAGCGAATACAAAGCGATCTTAAATCAAAATTTCATCGTTTCTACGTGCGCGAACTTCTCCTTTTTCCTTGAATTCAAATATCAGAGATCGAGAAAAAACGCTATAGAAGCTTCTTTTTTTCCTCTATTTGCCGATCCTGGACGATCAACTTACAAGCGTGAAAGTAAATTCTGCATTGTTATATCGGAGTATATTTCTAGAATACTAGCAGCCTTCTCCTTGGGCGCAGCGCAATATTTTTATTACCCGGCGCGTTAGCGGGATCCGCATAACGTTTCCTTCGTACTTTACTCGACGGGTAGGACCGCGAGACAAATTCACCGGCGGGAAAGGGCGGCAGCAAGAAGAATGAATGACTCGCGGCCGAAGAAGCCCTGGTAAAAAAGTGGGCGAGATAAAAAATGGGCCTCCGACGAAAATTTCCATATCTGTGGCCCTATCGCGGCCCACGGTAGCGGAGTGAAAAATGTTTCGGGCGACTGCCCTCCTCCCCTGCCCCCTCCGCGCTGCCGGGAGCCGCGTCTTCGGGGCAAACAGAAATGCCGCTTTGGAAGGCAAACGATGTACGCGTGCACGAGGCGCAGCGACATGGACGACGAGTGAATTTTACATTCGTCAGCGCTAACGGACGCTGCTCGGAGAAAGTTGCCGAGCATTAACCGTCCGTGCACCGTTTGAAAACCCTCTTCTACAGCTTCACGGATCGTCCTATGGGGCTCTCTGGCAACGATAATGGTCCATAGCGCATCGATCGAAATATCGCGCAAGGACCCTACGCCCTCGATGTTCTTCGCGATCCTCGGTTTATTCGACCGGCCTGTTCGTAGATTGGTGCGAAAGCACGAGAGACGACGCGCATCCCGAAGGTAGCCGAGAAATACTCGATCGAGTTTTCGCTCGGTTCCTCCCTCGTTTTCGATATGGACGTGCGAGCGCTTCGATGGAAAAAATATGGAAGAAAGGGAGGGAAAAGAGAGGAAATCCAGGGGTCTTAATCGCGTATCAGACGGGCGAAAGGGAATACGAAACGTATCGGTATCCACTTCATATTTCGAATTCGCTACTTCCGCGTTACCAGTGTTCTTTGTCTCCGGAGATTCGATATATTTCCGCGTTGCCATGGAAAAATTTCACGGGAATACGCATAGCGCGTTGTTCCACGGCCCCGCGGAAATGGAGAGAAAAATCTGGCTTTTCCATTCCACTGGTGTCCGCGTGTGTGTGTGTGTGTGTGTACGAGGAGAGCCGGGTCTACCAAAGCTAAGTTCAAATGTGCAGCTTTCAGTCGGCCTTTTCCCCATTCTTTCAGAGTCCCCGTCGCCCTAATGGATCTCATTCTGGCCGTTATCCGAGCCGCTGCTACTTTCGGTAACCAAATTAAATGCGCAATTCCCATTTAGAGGTGGCGGCCGTGTTTTATCCAATTTCATAATACACTCCTAGGTTTTCATTATTGTTATCATCATTATTATTACTTTATCAAGAGGCCGCTTTAAAGATACCAGCGATTAATCGGAAATCTTCTAGAAAAATTCTATCGAGAGACAGAGAGAGAGAGAGAGAGGGAGGGACGTCCGTGGTGGCGCAAGTGCGTAAAATTGCACGTAGATGCACGCTCAGGTCGATCCCATCCCTTATTCCTTCCCCATGCTAAACAAAAGTACGATTAATGGCGCGCAGCGTTTGTGGAAACGGAATCGTTCTTCGCACGTGCCCTTCCGATTGCTTCCAGGATGTAGACCCGTTATTTACGACCATCTGTGCGCCGTAAAATCGCGAAGGGAGAGGGACAACTTTGGGATAAAGTTCCTTCGAAGGAGAAAAAAAAAAGGGGGGAAGGAAGGAGAAAAATACGAGACACCGTTATCATATACTCGAGGGAGTATGCAGAAGCCGAAAGATTTCTTTCCCATCCTCGGCAGTAGAATTATTTCGATCTTCGGGTTAAAAATGATTTTGGCATCGGTGCCCTCGAATGTTTCTCTTATACGGGGGCCCCGAAGAACCGTAACTCTACGGGGTTGTGGGGAGGCTCGTTTCATTAAAGCCCCTCCTGCCTTTCGGATATTCATATTCGACGATTCCTTGTAAAATCATACGGCGCACGTGCTCTTTCGAAGCTCGTAAGGCTCCCTGCTATTATTTACGGCCTCCCATCTACGTGCCGCCGTCTCACCGACGGATATATACACGTATGTACACGTGTAGGTACGTAGGGTGTTCAAAAAGGACCATTCGATATTTATACCGTACACGAAGGACAGCGCGGCGAGTGAAAAAGCCCTGCAAAGATGTGCACATATCTCGGAAGCGGTCGAATCTCCTGTTCATTGTTCATTATTAAGGCGTGTTCTGCAATTGCAGCGCCGTTCTCGGTTATCCTTGTTTAGATTCGTGATAGGCAATTAGGCGCACGTCGGCTAAGCCGCTCTCCATATTCGAGACGCGTAGAGGCGTTGCGATGTAGGACGCGACTTGGCCGAGCAAAATAACCGTCTTTCGTTTTTCAGCTTCAATTACTCCGTTGTCGAGTGGAGAAGGGCAAACATCGGTCTTTCCGGCATATTCAAATAAACAGTTTTGAATTCCTACGAGCCCTCGCGCGGATCATAGCCGCGCTCCTCCGAGCTTTTTCATTCGACACGGCGCGCTCCGTGCGCCATACAAATATCGAATTTGTTCTTTCGTATAGCCTGTATATACGTTCTGTGACGATGAAGAAAGGAGAGTCTCGGCGGATGGAAGAAGCTCGAAAGGAAAGAGGTGGGAAAGAATGGAACGGTAGCTCGCGCGAAAATCGAGTTTTCCCGAGGCGTCTCGGGAGAAACTGAAGGAAACAATGCGAGGGACCCTCGCTCGGCGGAGAATAAAATTTTTCGAGACGTCGATGTTTATCGGATTTGTAACTACTCCCACTCTCGAATAATTTGTCCACCACGCGAGTCTTGCGCTGTCTCGCAATTCCTTGCAAGTGGAGATCCTTCCACGACTCTTCGTCGGCTCGAGGCTCCTCCATTCGTCGAATAGAACCGAGGAGTTCCCCGATGACGTTTTAGAATCAACATCGGAACGAAGCGATGCACTTCGTTTCTCTTCCAAGCGGAAAACAAAAGCATCGCGGATGAAATTCCCGACCGTAAATCAAACGATCGATATTTCGATACGCTTTCGCCGTCCGTATTCCTGGGAAAATATATCGGCATCTGGAATTCTTCCACGACGCCGGACGTACGATCGAGAAATCCGGTTGGCATCCCGTCAAAGAGACTAACGATATTAGCAAGGCAAATAACGAAGGGGGTAAATTCAATCTCCCAAATGTGTGTTCAGCGTCGAGGAATTTTTTTCTCCCCCGGATAAACAAGAGGGACGAAAGAGAGCACCGGTCCACCGTATTTCTCGATTATGTGGGCCACCAGCGATCCTCCGCGATTTGCCGGGAAACGCGGAGTCGAGCAGTCATCCGGTAAAATTAGGCTGGCGTACGAGTCTCTCAAGGTGAAATTCCGGGAATCGCGAGCGCCTTTTCGACTATAATCCCCTAACCGTTCCATTACCCCCTATCCCAAACCGTTTCTATCCTCGGCCCAGGCCACGATTTTAAAATAGAATCGCCTTCGTGGAAATAAAGCTGATTTTCCACCTCGGCTGTGCAATCCGCGTTATTGTTCGCGCGTACGCGACGCGTCAAATTTTTCCACCCGCGAAAAGTCGATCGAGGAAGCGGTGGAAGAGGTATATTCGAATCGCATTAAGAGGCCAAAGGGAGATTTGCCGTATCGGGAGGAGCGGCGCGATTCGGATCGAACTTCGGAAGCGTATCGGGTGGGAGGAAAAAAAAGGAGGCTCCTCGGTAAAAATGTTCTGGAGATGGCGGCCGGTAGAGCCAGATGTACCCGCAAAAGCGCAGTTGGATGGAAAGCACTTTCAATTAATCGACCGATCCGCGCACCAATCCGTCGCCTTGATTACAGGAGTGATTAAAAACCCCTCGGAATTTGTGCGTTTTCCGACCAGCCTCGCTCCCCGCCGTGCTTTTGTTTCTAGCCTCCGCCAGGACGAGACGAATGAGGATCTTCCGTCAGCGCTGCTATTTGTTTTTCCGCCCGCTTGTCCGCCACTAATAAACGCAAATATTTCACCGCGGAGAATCGCGCTGTCCCCGCGCGGAGGAGGGACATTCCCGCTTCCACGGCTCCGCCGTTCCTCGATTATGCGAATGGTACTCGGGGCGCAGCCCGGGACAGTTTTCCTCTCTTATTCAAATGATCTTTTGCCGCGAGAGAGACTTTTACCCTGAATAACGAGCATCGTCCGGCGGTGGGGATCGATTTGTTTCTCCGCTATTTTAAAGGCCCATTTATTACTCGGCATATTTCATTGATCCTCGAGGATGTGGAGTACGACGATATCGATAACCGCGAGGAGTTGGAAACGCGCAAAGTTGTCCGGCCATTCGAATCGCGCGTAATGACCGTAATAACCCGCTATTATTTAACCTCAGGCTCTCGTCGTGCTCCGCGCGGATACCGCGCCTGTGCGCGCCGAGGACAAACGTTGAACCATAATCGCGAACTTCGTCGAGCCCGTCGCGAAACTTTGATCGCCGTCAATATGTTAATTCCCAGCTACTCCCGCGATTTCTTATGCATTACCCGCGCGACGTAACTTCGCGCTCCGAAGTCTTGCAGCGTCGATGCGCGCGGACGAGCGCGCGCGCGCGCTTGGTACGTTTGGACGTTCGATCGAGCGCGCATACTCGAGATCGATGCGGTAATACGCGTCGAAGGAGTAGGCATACAAATATGCGGAGGTAAAACTAGAGAGAGAGAGAGATCGAGAGACGACGAACACACAAAGTTTTTTCACGGTTACAACATCCGTTACGCTCGCTTTCGGTCGAGATCTATCGCTCTGGCCGGTTTTACCAAAGGCTCGTTGTAGGAGAAACACCGAATCGCACATTCCTCGCGCGCGCTTCTCCCTCCCGCGCTTCCGCCGCGGCATTTTGAAACGCAGCTACGTAGATTTTCCGGTATTTCGTAACCAAGGCACATATACCGGCGCATGACGCAATCCACGGCTCTGCGGATGGCCGTGTGGGATGTGCCCATGGGCGCCGCCAGGATTTCTCTCGGTTGCGGCTAAAACTCGGCCCTCTCCTTCCTCCTCTTCCACTCCGCGAGCAGGCGGTACGCCGCTATCGCCGATAAACGCATGGACGCACTTGGTTTCTCGAAAAGAAAAAGGAGGAAGGCGCTTTTTCGTACGATTCGAACGAGACGGGATCGAGAGACGTGGAAAGATGAGAAAAACGGTCCGAGTCCAGAGAGACGAAACGAAATAGGT
Organism: Ampulex compressa; assembly: GCA_038496175.1. NCBI lineage: Eukaryota > Metazoa > Arthropoda > Insecta > Hymenoptera > Ampulicidae > Ampulex > Ampulex compressa. Next base: position 56,384 of record JBCFXI010000246.1, on the reverse strand, counting down.
ACAGCGAGAAAGAGGAACGAGGTTATCGAGAAAAGGACCGGTCGATCGATCGTTCTCGATGGCGGATCGGAATGGTCGGCGTAAAGTTCAGCGAGGGCCAGGGAGGAGGATGGAAAAATTGGGGGAGAGAGAAGGAGGAGAAGGACGAGGCTTCTGGCGGTTCTCGGCGCCCATGTAAGAGTTCTCGTGCATGCGGTACGCGTAACCGCGCCCGGAGGTACGCACGCACGTACGTATTTGCGTATTTCCGTCCGCATTAGCGGACCAAAGCGAGGTGTACCCTTAATAACGGCGCGGCCATATGCCTGAAAGCCGCGCGGATATAAATAAGGTTTACGACGTCATCCACTGCAGAACCGGCGCGGCGGCTGGCTCCGTCCTTCCGCTTCCTTCAACCTTCCTCCTCGCCCTTCCCTTCTCCGCGAAGCGTTTCTCGCGCCGCTTCCGCTCGCATAACTCCTGTCGAGTCGATCCTTCGATCCTTCGACCCTTTGCCGTCCCAAAAATCCCAACCTTCTCGCCTTCGACCTCTCGCGTCGCGTGATAATGCGATAAGGCGAGGACGATGATCGTTGGGTAAGAGCTACGGTACCGCTGTGGATCTTCGGTTCAAACTTCCACGCGGGAGACTGGAGCTGGAATCGCGTCCATCACCTCTGGTTCCTCCATGTATTGGGCGAATGCAAAAGTTCGTGCGGAGTTTCTTATAACTCCATTTATCGAAAGTCCATACGAACTTTTGCACTCATCTAATAATACGCATACCATAGTTCTGGTGATTCGGAATCCATCTTAAACGGTGGGTCCTAGATTAAATGACCATAGCGTTTGGTGTCGAAAATGAATGAGAAAAAAATCATTTGGTATGGTTTTCCATATCACCTATGTTCCTTATATTATTAATCGTGCGATGCATGCAGCGTAGGGAGGTCAAGGGTTGGGACTGAACGAAGGTAATCCGGTAGACTTAAGCGCGATTCCCTGTTCGAATAAGAGTTTCGGTTGGGGAGGCTTGGGAGCTGGTGACCTTGCGCGTGGATCGAATTATTCGGATGAGCCTCGAGGGCAGATGAGAATTGAGACGACGAGGCGAGCTAAGGTAGTTCCGCGAGGCGAATTGGGAGTCGCAGAAGCACGATCCCAGTGTTCTATTTCTTCCCACCAGGCCGACTCTTTTGTCCGCGCTCGTCCTCCATGCGTTATGCTAATAATGCGCATAGCATTGGGAATTAATCGCGATGCCAGAAGCGTGATGTCACCGTAGATTAGTACCGAGGCGCTTCTTTGTGCCGCGCTCGGTCCAAAGTTAAGCTTCGCTCGAGCGAGCTACGCTTTCTCATTGGCGAACGGATTCTAAACCATTCCTGATTCGGTTTATCGCCATGCGCGTAAATCGCGATAAGCATTTGGATTCATCGAAAGTATTGGAAAGTATCGACGGAAGTATTTTTTATTCGTTTATCGATGCAGCCAGGGCATGGCGGTGCTGGATCGTGAGAATGGACGGGTTAAGACTCGACGCGGGTGGATTTTGAAACGCGCCATTGTTTGCCTTTTTCTTCCTCTTCCATTTTTTCGTCCGGACGTCATGCACACGTCCGAGCGCGCTGAATATCAAGCGCGGCCCGAAATAATTCGACAAACGTTTAGCCGCTGACCGGTTTTTTTTTGTTCATCTTGTTAATTCGCGAATTGTTGGCAATGTTGCTACGTGCGCGGCGTATAAAGCTGCAACGTGAGCTCCATACGCCAGTGTTTTCGGCCCTGCATCCCGCCCTTTCGATCCGCCAAAAAATCAAACCGCTCGACCTTTCCGGTGATCGTCGTTGTCGAGTCGATGGACTCGCGCTGTTACCAGGATTTGTATCAGCATACTTCGCGTATACTTCTATTCGTTATTTGAAAGCGTATTTGAGAAAGCTCATGCGCCTCCCGATAATCAAACCGCGATTAACGTATCTGGCCAAAGATTTGCTCGATCTTACAGGGATGAAAACCGAGCAGTGGATCCTACTTTTTCTCCCGTATTTCTGGCGTTGAGGATAAATGAAAACGTCGAGAATGTTGCTCGAGTCGGTGCGGATTAACGGAGGAAGGTGGATGCAGAGCGAAACGGAAGGGAGGACCGTTGGCTCGGCGTTCTGTTTCGCGTATGCGCAGCAAAGCAAGGTGTAATCTTAACGGCACGGCCATATGCTTGAAACACGTGTAGATATAAATAAGCTTTATGACATCATCTCGCATGGGGCAGCCAGGACTGGCGACTGCTGTTCCATTTCCTTCCTCATTTCTCTCTCCTTCTTATTTCCTTCTCCCACCTCCGTACCGCGTTCGCGGTTTAGCTTCGGTGTACTCGAAAGAAAGGAGAACGGGGAAGAAAGAAAGGAAATAGCGGGGAATTACAGCGAGCGCGATACGCGCGACGAGTAAGCGCCGAAATAATCCCATTGGATTATTCCGTTATTCTCTCGTACCTGTCGGATGGACTTTCATTGGGTGGAAGAAACAAAAGAAAGACGGATCACGAGTTCTCGAAAAGGTGACTCGATTTTTAGATATTTTCATTAAGGATATCATCGATCGAACCAGAGCCAATGCTGGTTTCGATCGCGCAAGAGGTACGACTGTTGATAAAGCGATTTTAAAAATTCCGAACGAAGGAAATATCATTAGGCTCGGCCAATGGCACCGTGGATGGGGAAACTTGGCGGGAATGAACGGGTGAAATTTTAATTTCAATCTCTTAGTATCGCGGCTAAAAAATAGTTGCGCGCAGGACTATTACAAATGCAAAAAGCACATACTGGCCGAAAGAAGCAAAAAAAAAAGAAGACGAAGCGAAAAAGGCGAGATAGTTCCTCTCGGGGGAAGCGGCGCAACTCTCCGTGCGCGGTAGCTAGAAAATTCATGAGGGAGATTTCTGCGTGGACCACGACGAAATTGTGGGCCGAAGGGAAGAGCGGAGCGCGTAGGGAGGAAGGAAAACAGGAGCGGAAATAACGAAGTCAACCGTCCTCGTCTATCGTTGGGAATCGATGCTCGACAATGGACCCTTAACGCCGGAACCACCGTCCAATTTCTGCAAACAACGATCGATAATCTACAAAGTGCGCCGTCCGCAGAGTCGTGGAATTTTTCCGCGAGACGACGGGGCCGACATTTTGACGGATTTTACGATAGTTGCAGTTCGAATTCGATCGCCAAAGCGTCCAGGGAATATCAAACGCGCCAATAGCAAACAGGAAAGCGCGGAGTCCTGTTCGGCGGTTTCGGTTTTCGATGGTGACGGAAATTGAAGGACCTGCCGGGGGCGCGAAAGAGGGCGAAGGGCCGGCCGTAATATCCGTTACAAGGAGGCGCACACTCCGGAGAATGGGGGAGCGGGACAAAAAGATCCGTCGAAAATCCAGAAGGAAGGATTTTCCCCGGGTCAGAACCGAGGCCTCCTCCTCGCGGCGTTCGGAGCTAAGAACCGTGGAGAAAGCGTGCGCGGTGTTTCGCGGGAAAGGCGAGACAAAGGATCGTCGGGAGGAGCGCGACAGGACAAAGGAATCATCGCGAGCTGTGAGAGACGTGGAAACAATTTCTATCAATTTTCCCGGCATTACTCAATCGCCGAATCGTGCGTCCTCCTTCGCTTCTCCCCGTCTCTCGTTCTTTTCCTCCTTCCCTCTCTCTCTCTCTCTCTCTCTCTCTCTCTCTCTCTCTCTCCAGCGCCTTCTCCTTCCCCTTCTCAGAGGGGATTATAATTATCGCGATCGACCGACGAACGGTCGGGAGGGAGATAGAGAAATATTTTATTTCGCGCTCCTCGGTCTTCCGCGATTCGGCATTTCCGCCGACAACATTTTCGCCCTGGCCTTCGTTCTATCGAGGCTTGATCGCATAATACAGCCGGATTAATAAGCCGCTCTCTACGTCCGCGCGCTGTTAGCCCGGCGTGCATTATTCGTTCGAAAAGCCGCTGAAGGGAGCGTTGCCGATCTCGATGCTGGAAAATCGACGGGAGTGGCAAAAAATGTCGACTGCCGGACCGAAATCGCGCGTTTCGCTCTGCACGCCACGGGAGTATTTTTATTATTGAAGATTCGAGAGAAAGCCTGGTCGGTCGTAAACGACCAACGCGGCGGTCAAAGCGTTGAAGAAGCGATCGCGTGTGGAGCGCCTTCGAAGAAAGAGGTGCTAATCCAAGTTTTCAAAGGACGGGAGCGGATCGTTAGTCGACACGGCGCGAGGCCACGAAGTTTGGACGTACCCGAGATTCCGAGCGGGCAAGATCGCTTCTCCGGCGCCGCACGGAGGATCGCCTTTCCCAGGGCTCGGGGGGCAAAAAGAGGGCGAGCATCGCACGAGCCGGGAATCGCGCCTCTCGCTCCGCTCCCTCGGTGCGCTAACTCGTTTAACGAACTCGGAAAAACACCCTAACGTCCTTAACTTTTCCATCAGCCACGGAAAGGGGAAGTACGTGCGCCGTCTCGAAGATGCGCCTTAATCGCATCCGCCCTGCCGAATCCTCGTCGTGATTTCGAACTTGGACGTATCGATGCGCGTCGCACCGAACCGCCGCCGAACCTCTTTTCTTTTTTCAAATTCATTTTTCGGCACCGACTGCTCAGGTCATTTGGCCTAGGACCTACCGTTTAAGGTGGGTCCTACCACCAGAAAGGAACCACCAGAGCTACGGTATACGTATCGCGTAGAAAAACCAGAGGTGAAGGGTGGGACTCGAACCGCCGCCAAACGTCTTTCCTCTCTCCTCGAGAATAATCGATCGAGATCGCTGCGCGATCGGAGAAATGGGCGCCTTCGATGGGCGCGCTCTCGATCGCGTCTCGAAAAAGAGGGAGGAAGCGCTTTCGATTCGAGGAATAGCCTTCGATCTTCGGCTTCCTCCGATCGAAAGCGCGGGCGAGGAGCGAGGGTACGGCGCCATCCGGCGGCGCTAACGACTCGTCGTTAAAATTCAATCCGCACGGAGCGTTCTCGAGGCTCGGGAGGCCGCGGCTTCGTCGACCAGCCGGCGTACATTTTTTTATAACTCCATTCGCGCCGTTCCAATCCGGGGGAATTCATTTTCTCCGCGATTGAGCGACCGTAGGTGCCTCCTGAAATTTACGAGGGGATGCGCGCGACCCCCCGTCCGCCCCTCGGAGCCTCCCGCCGCGCTCGTTACCCCCTTTTTCTCGCCTCGCTCTCCGACGCCGGGGCGAGATTCGAAATCACCGTTTTGGGCCCTCCGGCGACTGCGGGGCCATCGAATATACGCCGGGGCTGCAATTTCGAACGGAACCCTCGCCGCCCGAGCCTCCCCTCTGCGCGCCCGCTGATGAAAGCCAGGGGCTTCTTCGGCTAGCGGGCGAAAATATTCGTTGCGTGCTCCACTTTCCTCGCCGGCCAAAGTTCCTCGGCCCCGGGGACTTTTCGGAGCATCGCGCCTTGCATGGAAACTCGATCGCTCGAGGAGGAGCGCTTCGGAGAGATTCGTGGACTCCCCGTCGTTGCACATCGTCGAGCTTACGCGTCGCTCTAACTCCTCGCTCCTGGCGCGCCTTTAGTTTGAAGTAGCGGCGGTCGAAGCGTCGGACGGACAAAATTGCGAGGCTCGCTCTTGCTCGAAGAAAATAAACAGCCTCGAGAGCGGAGTGAAATAAATGGAATACTCAGCGGAGAAGCTTTGCTCTCTCCGCGGCGTCTACCTCGGGGCTCGAGGAAGATACATTTGCCCGTTCCGCCCGGATGTGGAGGAACGAAGGACGTTTCTTTTAGGGCCAAAGAGCGTGAAAGGATCGGGACGCGCCTCGCGTCTCTCCTCGTGGTGACTCGTCGTCTCGTGCGGCGTATTAAATCGAGATCGCTCGAAAGGAATTTAAGGGAGCACCGAAATACCTCGCATTCGTATTATATCGCTCGATCTTAATTTGAAATCATCCACGTGCGCTGTATGCATAATACGTACGTGCCGAGCGAATTAATTTCCTCGCGAACCTCGCGATAATGTAAGCCTGTAATTCAGGCCACCTTTGTCTTCCTTTTTTCTCCCCACCTGCATTCGCCGGGCCGCATACCGCGTCTTTCGCAACTCCGCTTTAAATGCGCGATGAAGGATCGCGCTGTATCTCGAATAAGGCGATTAAATCTCATTAACCGCTTCGCGAAGGAGGGAGGAATAACTCGTCATAATTAATTCGTTTAATCGAATACAAGCCGCGCCGCGCGAGATAATCGCTTTGGCAAATTGGCAGCGGAAATCATCGCTCGTTCGAATAACTCGAATACCGGGTGTTCCTCCACGCGTATTAATGCTCCATACGTTCGCTCATTATACGTAGAATACGGTGTAACGATTACAAATTCCCACGGAAAACATCGGCCCATTATATCCCGTTCTTCCTCTCGCTTCCACCTTGCTCGAAGTGCACGAAGAGCGTACGTCAGACACTTAACTCGATCGAATCGAAGAACGAAGAGCGAGAAAGGAAGTGCGTACGATCGAATCTACGCGAGTCCGTACGATATTCGCATAAGCGAGATAAATTCGTCGAAAGCAAACATCGAAGCGCGTTGCGATGGGGAGAAAATTATTTTGAGCGACCATTTGCATTAAAACGATTCGAGGAGCGCAAAGCGCGTTTAAATAATGTATCGTATGATAATGCGCTCGATGTTATCAAATATTATATCATTTATTTCGTATAATATTAACATTGTTTATGCAAAGCGCCTTTAAAAACGACCAGTTCAAAATGGATGCCGGCGCCTCTCGTGGAATCGCGGCCCCCGGAACCGGCGCAAATCCGCGTGGCTCCTATCGGCGACGGGTTAATCCAGTCATAAGAAAACGGCCGGGCAAAGTTTCGAGGCTCCCGAGCTCTTTACCGTCATCGTAACGAGAAAGTCGAGCCAGATGCCGTACTTCCGAGAGTCGAAGCCGTCGTAAATTACTTCCAAGTGCCAAACAGCCTCTCCCCCGGCCTAACATACGTTCGCAGCCGGCAGTCTTGGCGGTCGATAAACAAATTCCTCGCCCTTAAATTCCCGGAATCCGGCGCCTTTTGGATACCGGACTCTCGGAAGGAATCGTCGTACCTCGGAAATTCGAGGGACGGAACCTCGAAACCGTTTAATCGCGGGTCCATCGCCAGACAGCGCGGGAACGAACGACGTTTCACAATGGCCTCTTCGTACCCTCTACCCCCGAAGAACAACGGGAATTTGTCCTCCGGCGGGTTTTACGATATTTTCAATCGTCGATACCTGGGTCGTTAAAGCAGGCCGCGGACGTTAAAGCGAGCTTTAAATGCCCCCCTGGATATTCGCCGATGCCGTCGGTGATAACGATAAAAATCTCCTATAGCGGCCAGTTTTTCATCCGATCTTTGTCCGGCCTGGATTAAAGTACGTTTAACGATCCCCGATTTATGCGCAGGTACAAGAGATTAGCGTCCTTTATGCCGGTTAGTAATCGATGCGCGCCGGCGAACGTAGGAACGGACTTCCCTACCAAAGACCCGGATTTATACACCGATCGCGTACACACCCTCGTGCCCGCTCCTATCGATCCCTCGTCGATACATCGAAACGCTTGGAAATCGAGCGCGGAACTCTTCGACGGGCGTCACTTTCGTGGGCTTAGGCGATAGCTAACGTTCGCGATTCTTCTTTCTTCATTAATTTCCGCCACCGACCGTTAAAGTCGGTTGGCCTAGGACCAACCGCTCGAGCTGCGTTTGCAACCACCAGAGCTACTGTATACGTATCGCGTGGAAGAACCGAAGGTAATACCGCGTGGGAGTCCGTTACACCGCTCTTATCGGTGGCTTCTTCGGGCAAAAAAGAAAAACTCGAGCGTGGGGCAGAGCTCGAAGCGATAACCTCGGACGAGACATTGACGAGCTTTCCGCAGCGAAAGGGTTAACTTCTCGCCGAGCGCAGGCTGGCGCTCCTTTGTTCGGGGGTGCGCGTCGAGGGAGAATAGCTGGTGGCTGCCCTGGCCCCATCCGATTCCGGGCTCCTCGCCCCGGGCGAGGAATCGACAGTTTGACGGATCGATGACCCGGCGCTACGCCGATGGACTTGATCGTCCCCGCGTACATATATTCCCCTGACAGAGCCGCGCGGAGGCGCGAAGGGACGCCGTTATTTATGAGGGCGTAAATCAGGATCGACCGCCGATCCGACGGATCGATCACCCGTCAGCCGCCGACACCGCATTCGCCTTTGTCGAGGAAACACTTTGACGAGCCTGTCGCCCATGACGCAACGCGCGTCACCCTCCTACGCGCACGAAACACGCTTCTCTTTAAACCTTCTCCTCCGGCACGCTTACCGATTCTACCGCTAATTCTTCCGCGGTTCCGAGAGATCGATGGAAATATTTCTCGAAGCTACGCGAGCTTTCCTTTGAGTAGGTTATTTTTAGGAAACTCTCGCGACGATGCAACCGAAGTAGACGTTCTCAAAGTGATGTATATCGATCCCTGGGCTCCCCTAAATCCTCGCCAGAGGAAAAAAAAAACAGTGCACGTAAAAGAGAAAAAATCGGCACGTAAATCTACCGGAGAAAAAGTTTGGGGACCTCTGAACCAAAGTACGTATCGCGTAATGTATGCAACGTAACGTACGTATGCGATGTAAAGCATCGCGATCCAGGGGTTAAACGAGTGGATGTTCTCCCGCGGCTAGAAATCGTTGGCGCGGGAAGGTTGGAGGGGCAGAAGTGCTCGCGAGGAGAGCGGATTCCATTCGTCTCTCTCTGGCGCGCGCCGATGAGGAAATTCGAGTCTCTTTACCGCCCGGGGGCACCTTAAATTAGCCGGAATTATCGTTCTCCAATATTCATGAGCGTGTTTTTCATAAACAAAATCGCCGGCGTTCGCTGCCGCGCGAATCGAAACTGCATCGGTGGTTGTGAATTGTTAATCGGCGCCGCCGCGTCCGGGTAAATATCAATTTTATGCGTTTCGACGGGGAGAATAAAGAATTTCGTCCGCCGAATCGGGCATCAATGTTTTATCAGCCAGTCCCTTTTATCGCGGAAAGCGTTCGTTCGAAATATCCCGGGATATATCGCGGCCGTTATTGTTGGAGATAGATCTTTAAACGCGAATCGAGCTTTCGACGTTTTTATAACGATCAAACGCCCCCTCGCCCCCTCTCCTACCCTCGATAAATAAACGCGTCTGCCTCCGAAATTAATAACGCGCTGCCGACATATTTTTAGATTCGGAACAATACGAGTCCGAATGAACCTCGTCTCGATTTTCACCTCGAGCGCGCCTCAAAGTATTGCGAAAATATCAAGGATTCGTATATAGCGGTAGAGCGATACAACGAGCGCAAAATCGCGCGTGGAAAGTTTCTCCGCTATGCGAAGGATCGAGAGAGCGAATCGCGACATCTTTCGGGAAGCGAATGCCAGAGTGCTGGGCCACCTGTCCGGATTTGAGACCCGGTCGATCCTTCCGGTTCTCGAGGTGCATCCTAACGGCACGCACCTGTCCCCAACAGGTGACGAGTCGGATCCCGGCGTTGGCACGGGCACGTGCTCCTGCCAAACGGTTTGGAACGGCGGGGCGACCGGACACCGTGGGATGGGAATGGAGCATCGCGGGAAGAGGAGAAAAAAAAGGGGAAAGGAGGGGCGCCGCTTCGGTGAAGCCGATCCTCCGGCTCCTTAATCCGGAACCGCCGTCGTCGAATGGAGCGGGGGAGAGAAATAGTTCGAAAGAATGGAAAGGAATATCGAGGACTTCGAGCCTCGACTCGAATCAACCGAGTACGTCGCGCTTCGATCTGCAGTCATTTCTTTTTTTTTTTTCATTCATTTTCAGCACCGATCGCTAAGGTTACTCCATTCAAGTCCTAGATTCTACCTTTCGAGGTGGATTTCGAAGCTCCAGAGTTACTTAAGATTCGATAAACCTCGATAAGAGAGCAGCCTTCCTAATCTCGGTGGAGATGGATAAGAGCGAGGACGATTCGCGAAGTATGCCTCGCACGGCAATATCCCAATCGAGAATTCCAGCGAGGCCCTCGGGTTGGTAATCGAAGGCGGCTTTCCGGGAGGAGACGGGAGGTCGAGCTCGAGGCGCGTGGACGTGGATCTTCTCTTCCGTTGCATCACCGCGCCGCTCTATTTGCGCGCGATTCCTCGGTCCACTTATTAACGCCCCGGCTCCTTATTAATACCTGGAACTCTATCCCCGTGGGCGTCGGTCGGGTATCCGTAAATCGAGATCCAGGAGCGCGCACTCCGTAGGAGATATCGCAATAGCCGCCGCTATTTTTTCCTCTCCTCTCCTTCGGCGCCCGAGTGGAATTACACGAGGCTGGCCCGTTCTGTCCTTGCGGCCAACACCCACGTTGGCCTTACGCTAGCGCTCTCGCCTACTTCCACCTTTTTATCGGCCTCCTCTCCTACGACGCGCAATTTGCCACCCCGGGGGAGAGGGACGCGCGCGACGCGGACGTTTTACAGGCGTTTTTCCTACCGCGAATTACGGAGAGTGGCTCGTTAAGCGACCGAACGAATATGGGAAGAGTAGGCGCGCGGATGGTACGCGTGCTTCGCGTAAAGGAGGAACGAGCGCCGAATGGAATCCGCGACGCGTTCCGTATTATCGAGGAAACGCCGTTCGCTCGCGTCGCCTCTAATTCTTATTTTTATTCGCTGCGTGTCGGTCCGACATTGGCTCGTTCGCAGGAATCTCCGATGTCGAGCTCACGACGATGGTTACGGAAGAATGGGATTTGAGGCCCCTCGACTGTAACGCGTTAATCGTTTCTCGGTATCGTGGAGCATTGCGGAACAAAGTGGCCCGTATAATTGGATCTTTCCGGATGTATAAACGGTGCGCCTTAATATCTCGAAGGGAAACGTCAACGAGGGAGGAATGCAAACATTTCGATGTAACGATCCACGCATTCGAGTCGCGGTGAATCTCGAAAAAAAATGCGGCGAGATAAAGTTGGGCATTTTCACGGTTATTTTCACTCGTGGCGTGGCTGAAATGATCACAGGTTCGTTACACAAACCCGCGGCTTTACATTTTTAATTTCAATCCGCCTTGTCGAACGCGCATCGCGCCGTTTGTTATCGCTCCGAATGGCCGTGTCGTAAGCGTGCTACCGGTGGTTACTTCGAAAAACAATGAAAAACATTCGCGTCCGCGTGAGCTTTGCGTTGCCTCGCGTTGCGCGCTTCGGAGTTTCAAGGAAACTCGTCGCCGACAAAGTCTCGCTGGCCGCGGGGCAGGCGATCGCGTATGAAACAGGTAATACCACTGCGTGTACGTAATTTTGCGCGGTTAGGCGATAACCGAGCATGGAGGCTTACACGATTCGAGAAATGTCAGAGGCGTCGTATCGCGTGCGTGGCTTTGCCCAACGTAATGGGCCAACGACGAGGCGACGTTTGCGAGCCTGGATTTGCAGATTGGCGCTCGAGAAAGTTTCGCGTATAAATTTCGAGATAAACCGTTCTAATGTCTCGTCACCGAACGCGCCTCGTACGTAAAGTACGTACGTATACCTACGCCTTCGTTCTTTGCACGATCTGCACGGCGAACGTACGAGCGTTCGAGCAACATAATTGGCCTCCGAGACAACGCAGTCGGGTAAAAATAGTCGAAGGATACGCGCGGAGTAAGTTAATCGTAAAAATTGCGAGATATCCGGATAAATTTCCACAAAGCTACTCGCTTATCCGATATTCGTCCAAGGAGGTACTAACCCTGGCGATTCGATATCGTTATACAAGACTCGTAAGCATACTAGGGCAGAAAAAGCGTAGAACCGCAAAGGCTCGGAGACTGTTTTCCGGGTATCACTTTCCTTACGCCACCGAGAGGTATTAGATTCGTAACCTTCTTAACGATAAACCTGTTTCGCCGATGTAAATCGTAGACGATCGACCTCTCGTTATTATAAAGTTACATTATCGAGATGACTTACGGGTGTGTGTACGTATGTACGCGTACGCTTCGATCCACGATGACGGTGTTCCACTTTGCTGCGCCGGTGAAAACCAATCAGCCGGGTGGACCTGCAATGAAAATCCAGGTTAAAGTGGCCTACGGCCAAAGATAATTTATTTAAAGGATAGACGCGGTAATGGTACGCTGCAAATCGGCACGGCATTAATCCCGATCGTTTTACACTTCATGAACGAAGTAGAGCGTATCGGGTATCTTTTCTTATCACCCTTCTATTTCTGTCCCGGCAATACACGCTGGATTATTAGTAAAAGACCCGCGAATAGATTTTTCCGTCTATCTATAATGCCGGCATTAAATTTCGCTTGGAAATGTTGTAACGCTCCTATGCCAACGAGATCACCCCTTGACTCACTTTTTCCCCCCGTTTTAACGACAGCCACGAGCAATGGGCGTGGACCATCGCCCGCCTCGTCTCCGCGAGTTTCCTCCTCGTGCGCGCTTTTATTATATCCCCTCTCATCGGAGACGTAATTTCCTTTGTTTGTCGTTCAAAGTTTCTATTAGTACGGAGAGATAAAAAAAAAACCCCCAAGGATTGCGAGAATGTTCCTCTTAAGGATCAAAGGTGATATTGAGCGTCTAAACCGCTTTGAAATATATTTTTTTTTTTTCTTTTCAAAACGAACTTTGGCCTTTGTCGTTCGAAAGTACGTCTGTCTCCTATACGGAGGTGGAATAAAATGGATTTGCCGTCGTTTCAACCACGAAGCGTATCTCATTTTGCGATGGAGAATACGAGCGAGGAGAGGATCGTGATTGAAAAAGAGAAAGTTTTCTTTTAACGCGAAGCGACGTATCGAGGAACGGGATGTCTGCCGAAGGCCGAGACGATATTAATCCCCGATTATACCTAAGCGCGAGATCGGAGGTGTAAATTTAGCCGGAGATTAGACTGCATATTACCAGGGCTAAATTGAGTTTAACTTTAGCTCCTATCGGGGGATATCAAATAGCCAGCTACCAGTTTGGGTCCTAAAACGATTAACTACTCTTTGTTTAACCAGTTTAGGACTGGTTTCTCCAACGCCTCGAGTTAACCCTACGCTTCATCCTGCCGACATTTAGCCTAATCATCGGTGAAACGAAAACACCCGCCCAAATTGTTTAACTTTACCGACGATCATCCCTCCTGATCGACGAGACTCCATTGTATCGCCGCTCCTCGAGCTTATGCTTTGCTCACTCAACAAAGAGGACTACACCGTCATATTTTCCACGACGAACCACTTCTCCGCGCTTTATAAACGAGGCACAACGACGGACATTCGCAATTTACCCGAAACATTTGCCCCATCGCGCTTCGACGTATGAGCCGCGCGCGCACGAAAATTCCGCAGGGCAAATCTCCGGGGAATAACGCGGAAAATGTAGCGCGAGGTCTTGATTAATCGTAAAGCTTTGGCGTAGGACTATTTTAAGTACCGCGTAGGGGATAATGCGGAGCGCGTTCGAAGGGGTCAAGGATGCGCGTGCCGCTCAAAGCGTTAACCCTTCGTAACCCACATTCCCTTTGGACTTTCACACTTTGATCATCCTCTATTCTCGGCGAACGCGAAGTCTCGCACCGCGAAAGAGGGCGAAAGATGCGTGCGTGTAAGGCGAGATCGTCTCGGTCGGTAAAACGTGGATCGCGAAGCAGCTTTCGGCTCGCACCTACGGATTATCGCCCTCTCGATCGTTGTTCCTCAAACCGATTCCTCCGCCACACTTTCGATCCGAGGATACGGACAAATCCTATAATCAGCGCGGATACAGGGCACGCGAATGGATTTCAAGGGTTCCGCGTCGAAAAGTCCCGCTGGATTATAAAGGATTAACCGACAAGCCCGGCGATGTTCGATTCGCGGCTGGAGACTCGCGCGGAGAGGGAGGAGGAGGAGGAGGAGGAGCGTAAAAAGGGAAGAAGAGAGCGGGCCATCCGAGGTATCGTTCCCGCAACAGTTGTCTTGTCGGCGTTGCACAGTTTAATGCCCTATTCGAGTTGTCCATTTTAATCGCTCGAATGCAATTACATCGGGTCCCATGCCCTTGCCGGAAGCGCCCACATAACGAGCTCTCGTATCCGTTCACCGTAAAGCCACCGACGCATACCTCGCCCATGACGCCAGGCTCAAGACGCGTTCTTATCGGCGATTTTACCGAGGAACTGCGCCCAGAGCCACGCCACTCGAGCCTTACCCCTTAAATCCCGGGCTCTCCTTATTTATTTGCGGCCACTTATTTCAGAGGAAGGAAGATGCGCCTCGTTAACGCAAATACCCCCGCGTTTTATCTCCGCTTCAACTCCTACCTTCGAAATCGCGCGTATCCTTCGTACTTCCTTGTTCACGTTTGATTATGCATCGATCGAGGCGCGAAGCACGCTCGTAAATGTGTGCAAGATTTTTATAAATATCGCGCTTCTACTTTTCGTTTCTTTCCCCTTCCACGATGAAAAAATAGGACCGTGGAGATACGTACGCAGTGGGTGTAGTACCGAGTTTATTACGGGCGATTCCCGCATTAGGCATAAATCCTATCGGCGGTCTGCGAGAGCGGTCGCCTGTAACGAAAGGGTTAAATTTCACGCGCCGCTGGCGCACATTATGCCATCTCTTTATGCGTCATTGCCCCTGAACTATCCGCGACATTATTTTCACGGTATAAATACGCGTGAATCACGCGGCCGTGTTGCACAACGCGAGCTTCGAGAAGGGCGTGCCACCTAAGGTATCACCTCATTACCGGCCTTATTGTCGCGCTTAGCTAACCGCTCGTTAAACGTCTACGAACAAAGTTTTTCCTTGATCCCCTTCGGCTCCGAACCGCCCCACGCCTCTCCTATTTTAACCGGCCGCCAGAGTTTCACCGGACGATTCTCGCGATGACGGAACTAATGGCTCCCTTCTGCACGGTACACGTATCGTGGTTTTTACGAAACGAAAGACGGTCGCCCGGTTCATCGACGTTCACCGACTGCTAAAGTCATTTGGCCTAAGACCTACCCTTTAAAGTGGGTTCCGGACCTCCAGAGCTACGATATAGGTATCGCATGGAAAGATCGGAGGCGATGGGCGACATTCGAATCGCGTGCTTTTCTTCTCTCAAATTTATTTTGGCCGATTCACGATTTTGGATATACTACATCGGTTCGGATAAAAAATTCCTAGATTATAGAGGGTTAACCTTCGAGCAACCTCCACCGACGCGTGCGATTCTGCGCGGCAGTCAGACGCGCGTGAATCATGCGGCCGGGGCGTATTACGCAACGACCGTGCGGAATGGCAAAGGCACCGACGAGCGCAAAATATCCGTGTGTGTCGGCGCGAATGTTCTGCGTGCACGAACACGTGTAGAGACGCTTGCCGCGTACAACGTACGGCCCCGCGATATCTTCCCCTTCTTTGCCTCCTTTTTTCCCCGTCGCTCACCGCGAATTACGCCGGAAAAGCCGTGAGGACCGTTCGTTTGCTTTCGTTCCTTCTTTTCTGCCGACTTTCGGCGCGCACTGCTAAAATTCCTTCGACCCGTCTCTGATTTTTTTCATCGATTCATCGACTTCGCGAGGGTGGATTTTTGAAAAATCTCCGTTCCGAGAATGAAAGACTCTTACAGTTTTAAAGGTACGAAACGATCTTTGCGTGGGATCCGGGTAAATTTGGGATATGGCGATGCGCTCGAGGCTCTGGCGCGCAGCCCTCTTTGACGCAAGTTTCCAAGGATTGGATATTGAAGTTTGCCGAGTGTAGATTAGTAATATAGGTCCGGAAATTCAATCTTCCGTGAGGAATGCGATTAGGTTAGAGGATTTCTTCTACCATGTGCCAGCCAGGGGACAATTCCATTCAGCGGATTCGATTATCATTCGAATGCTCTCTATGGGCCGCTGCACCGCGCGAGCGAATCAAACGCCTTCGTGCCGAACTTCGAATGGCCCTCGATTCAAATACCCCTCCTCCGGACTCTTTCCATTAAAGCGCGAGAGACGATGAAAAGTGTCGTTTCGCGATGCCATACTGTTTTCGAGCGGTAAAGGAGTTATTTTAAGGGTTAATTCAAAGTAAGCGCAATCTAGAGATCTACCTCGTGGAGTTCAAAATCACGTAGAACTGCGTTCGCCGGAGCCAGTGTATCGGTAATGGTACTACTTCCAACTGGCAAAGAGCCTACCGTAACGCGAAGTCGGTTAACTCTTTGGAGCCCAGTGGTTTCACCGTGGAACCACCGACGTGTAATCTCCTTTTGTACGTTCGGTCCGTACTAAAAACTACAAGAGCATTCAACCGCTTAAGAAACGTTAAACCCCATCTTTTGGAGCTCCGTAGTTTCGTGCCGCAACCACGAATGTATTATCCCCCCAAGAATTTACCCCCGTACACGCTTCGCTTTCCTACCATTACACCGTTATTCTTTGCCCGGTGGTCATACGAATCAGTGATCTTACGTCGAACAGTAATATAAATATTATTAATACGCTAAACGATAAATATCGAATACACCAATAAAATTTATAATCCATATTTCTCTTATAATCATCTCACAGCCTCCTTTTTCCTACCATCAAAGCCATCCCACCTTCCAAAAGACCATCCATTATCTCGTAGCGTAGCAGCGTTTAGCTCGTACCGAGAGCTGTAACGGGCATCCCAAGTGGCCAAGAAACAACAAAAGCCTCCTCCTCGGAAGGATCAATTCGAGGCGAGCCACGAGCTCTACCCCGAAGTAACGAGTGCCGCGTGCCGCGGCTTTCCAGCGCGTAGGATCCGAGGGCAGGCCGTTACGCAAGCCGCGCTTTCGACGGCGCATAGCCTTGGTAGCATCCGCGTAAATGTAACGAGGAGCGCACAACGAATACATTGTGGATCCGCGGGGGGAATAGGCGAGAGAGGCAGAGCGGTAGGAGCGTATAATGGCCGGCCTGTATTACACCGACGACCGGTTCCTCGTTACGCTCCTGGAGGCCCGTGAATCACTCGCCGCGCGAGCAACGACGAATTAGCGCCGTCGATAGACGGAGCGTTAGTCACGAGGATCGTTAGTCACCCACGGCGCGGCTCACGCCTCCAAACATCCCCCCTTTTCCGCCAGCCATCGCTCTCCTGCTCCTGCTCTCCCTCCCTCTCTCTCTTTCTCTCTCCCTCTATCCCCTTGCCTCTCAGATGCCCCAAGCTTTTCCGCCTTCGTCCCCTTCTCGCTCCTTCTCCCACCCCCTCCTCCTCGCCCTCCCCCTCGCCCTCTGCCCATCCTCATTTTTATACGTCGACTCCTCCTCCTCGCGCATCCTCTCGCTTCTTTTCCTCCTCCATGCTCGCCTTTGTCCTCTCTTCTTCGTTTTACGCTCTCGTCTTTCCGAACCTTCGTCGCTCCTCTCTTAGCGTCACCTCCAAGCTTCCTCCCCCTTAGCGCGCTGAATATTCCCTTGATTTACGATCCTCCCTTATGTTTGCGTTCCCTGAATTTTCCAAGGGGGCTACGCGAGGCTCGGAGCTGATCTTTTAATGCGGAACTCGAGGTATCGGCCCTGCCGTGCACGTTTGACACAGTCCAGAGCCGTGGGTGATGTTCGTGCGCGAGTCTCCTCGACGGAGATGAGATTCTCCATCCGCTCCGCTCCCATAATCCCTCCTTTGTTCCCTCTGTATCTCGCTCTTCGTGCTTCTGTGCGGCCCCTCCTCCCCCTGCTCGTTTCTTGGTCGCGTCCTCTCGCTCTTATCGTGTCCTGCACGTCGAGTTTCCCCCTTTACCCTCCGCCAGAGCCCTCTTTGCTTCGCACGCCTTCCTGCCACTTCGGTACGTTACTCCCTTCCTGTTCTTTCAAAATTCTTCATAATTCACCTTCCCTGCCTCGCTGCCTCGTTTTTCGTTGATTCAGTTGCGCGCTCGGAAAGCCGCCTCTCGTTTCTTTGTTCCCCCCCTACCCGCTCGTCCTGTTTTCACCCCCTTTGCCTGCCACCCCGTTGCTCCCTCCTCCTCCTCCTCCTCGGCTCTCTCCTCTTCCTCTTCTCGCGCCACGCTGGCTCAGGAGGACTCGAGTTCCCAGCTCTCGAACGCGGGGGGAAGGTAAGAGCGAAGTTCGTCGCGGGGTCGTCGAACTCCGCGAGCCGTCGCCCATTGGAAATCGAGCGAATCGTAATTTCGGATCGATCATTCCTCCCCGGCCGTAACTTCCTCCCAACTCCGCGAACACCGCCGCGGCTGTGTCGATTTTGCTAAACTTTTGATACATCGATTCATGACTATTCGATAAGCTTCGTTATATCTCGAAGCGGGCTGCGGATAATCGAACTCGAAAGTATACCCCAGCTACGTCTTGCATCCTCCGCATCGTCGCGGGCCGAACACCGTTGAGTATCTCTTCGAGTACAAAAATTGAATCTAAGAGGCGCAGCCCGGGACGAGCGGCACGACGGTGACGATAATGGATATCGCATTGCTCGCCAAGTTACGCCACTCGAATGTCGAGTTCCCGACGAGTCTTTTCAATAATACGTCGCGGCCGTGTCGTCGCGAGCGACCGATTAACGTGGCTGATGGGAAGATTGAGAGTTCCGCGTCCGCAAACGTACAATTTGTTTAAAGCCATGCTCTTATCCGAGGTTCGTTCAAGAGCCAGTTATCCGAGGAGGCCGGATGGAAAAGTAAGACGCTAAATTGGACAGATGTCTAGAATTACACGCGTGGCGGTATGATTCACGGCGGTCGCCGGTCTACGGCCGGTTTATGGTAATTAGACGTAACCCGCTTTGGAGGCGAATTCACGTTCGGCTTAGAAGCGGCGCAGCTGTTCTTTTCATGGGCGATCGTATCGATGGAAATGGAAATGGCGCCGCGGCTGGTTCCCCGCGCGGGGCTATCGGCCGAGTAACGAGATAAAGCCGAATTAAGATCCCCGCCCGGGCGAGACGCATCGGCGCAAAACGCTCGCGGACCGCAGCCGCGCTTTTTGCGCCTCCCAATAATCGCGAAATATAATCGACGGCCGCGAACCTCCGGGCGTGTAATAAACTGGGAAGATCGGATCGGCCCGCAGAAAAGTTTCGCCCGCTTAATGGAGTTTGTTCTCTCCGCCACCGACGATATTTTCGCGCCCGTGCGAAAATGTTGGCCGCCATAACTTCCAACGTTGCTCCCGGGATTTATGCGGCGCGATGCTCCCGGCGAAAACCTTCGAGGCTCGCCGGAGAATTCGCGAAAGTGCGCCGCCCCTTTTCCCCCGCGATTAACCCACCGCGCTCCAGAGTCGCGCTTTAATAACGCATCGCCCATTGGTTTTGCACCAAACCGAATCGCCCTTTCGAAGCGCCTGGCGGCACTCCTCTCCTGCCATCTCCTAAGCTGAATCGCTTCAATTTTCCCCTCTACTGCCTCGCGGCACGCTTCCGTTTTAATTGCGGGCCAGTGGCAATCGCGGTTGCGTTGCTCGCGAGGAAAAGAAGAGGCGCGATGCGAATACATTAATATATGTAAAAGCATTTTCTCCCTCGGTTCGGCGCTAGCAGTGGTTTTCTCGGTTGTGCCCATTTTACGGACAGCGGCGCTCTGGACAGAGCGGATACGCGAGTCGCGGCGAGAATACTTGCGGCCAAATTGCATCTGGAATAATGCAGCGAAAAGCCGACGATCTCGTGGAACTCTCGAAAGCTCGCGCGATGCCGGAGCGCGATTCATTATCTTGCGTTTGCACGGTTCGGTCTAAAGAGACGATCCGAAGAAGGAACGATTACGAGGAAGAAGGAGGGTGGGAGGTGTCGCGCGAGGGGGCGAACTTACGCTTGTTTCCTATTAGCGTTCGTCCTCCTCGGTGTGTACATATCGTTAACATCCTGCCTGTCACCGATCCATTTCAACTTCGCGTCCTGGCTCGTCCAATTCTTTCGACCTCGTCCTTCTCTCTCGCTCGTTCGGTCTCCTCCAACTTTCTCACTTTGCGAGCGGAATTCTCGAGGAGGAGATCTCCAACGACGATTTTCAAGGAGAATGCAGTCTTCTCACTCTTTTACCTCACGCGTCTCTAGATTTATCCAACCATCGAGGAAGACGTATAATCTTCTATACTGTTTATTTAAGGATATAATGATTTCGCCGACTCTACGTCTTCGAGGAGTGTGGAAAAAATTTCGTACATCTCCCGCGGTGCTCGATTTGCCTCTAAGCCGATCCTCGTACGACATCGGTGGTATTTGTATCGATCGAGGGCATGGGAATATTCGCGATTCTCCGAGGTCTTTTATCGAAGTAACGATGACGGAGGGAAACTTTGCGCCGCTTCTCGGAGAGCAAATTGCGACGTTCTCCCACCGTCTTGGATGGCCCTTTCCGTCTGTCCGCCGGCAACAAGGCGGACGATTCAAATTATCCGCAGCCATCCACCTCCTCGTCTGGCATTCTCCTTGTTCCAGAAGAGTAATTACCGAGCAAGTACGCGAAGGCGGATTCTCGATCAAAATCGCGGGTACCCGGTCGGGTCGGTTCGGATCCGATTCGGCCCGCCGCGCCCTCCCCGCGCGGGGGGGGGGGGGGGGGGGGGGGGGGGGGG
>JBCFXI010000246.1:0-35863 GCA_038496175.1 Ampulex compressa | reverse complement strand
GGCCCCCCGCGCCCCCCCCTCGCTGCCCCCCCCCCCCCCCCCCCCCAATCGTCAATCCCCCAGGACCCCCTTCGATTCCATCCTTCGAGGAGAGAGGATCATCGCCGCAAGCTGACGCGGTGCTCGGCACTCTCCTTCCACGAACATCCGTCACCTTCTTGCTTCCTCGACACGATCTCATCATCGTTTGTCTCTCCTCAAAGCCCCTTCGCCTCCCTCCCCTTGCTCCTCCGCCGCGCGTCGTTAAATCTAGGCACGTCGCGGTTTTAAGTCGCGCCTACTATTCTGCATTATGCAGGGCGGAAGATTAAATTTTCAACCCAAACCGTTTTGGGAGAAAGCCGATATTTGGCCCGCTCTATATTATTCAACCGCATTGGCTCCTTTCCATTTCGAAACTTTTTCCTTCGATTTCCTTCCGAGAGGAAAATCGCGTATACAGGAGTGATTTCTTTTTCGATCTCCCCGCGAAACTTCTCCTCTCCCCCGCCCCCCTCCTACCAGCCGTTCTATTTCGAATCCTCGCCGCTCCGGCATCTGCGATTCAGCCTTCCTCCTCGAGAGGAAGATTATCGTCGCGTACTTATGCGGAGGTGCCTGTGCTCCATCATCCACCTACGTTGCGTGAGTCCTCTTTCTGCTTCATGCAAATCGTGCAACCGAGGTCGGCCCGAGCTGCCTCGCGCAGTGGCGTAGGTTGTTTAAGAGAATTCATGGTTTTTACCGAAGAAGGATCGCCGCCTCGCTTATGGTCAGCGCTCATTAATGCACCGGCCGATCGTGGATATCTTTTATGCCCGGGATCGGCCTTCGAAAGTTCGCGGATCGCCGATCCCCGACGTGGATTTTTCTGGAATACGCGAGGGAAACGCGCGGCTCCGACTCCATGCACCAGATATTCGTATCGAGGCAAAAGGCTCCTCGACCGAGTGTCGCTTTGCGATAAAACATGCCTACGTGCTCGCCTCATTTATGCTTTGCGCGCCGAGACTTTCTTACAAACCACGGTTTCTCTCGCCAACATCGATATCGCGCACTAATTTCGCAACCGTATCTCAAACTTGGCTGCAAGGAGGACGAGAATGTCCAAAGGTCGCTTCCGCGAAGAGCGTAATTCCGTAAACAGCGTAACGAGTTGCTTCCATTCCGAACGAAAGGTTTATGAAAATGTTCGAAATAAGATTGGCAAGTGGGGTGGTTAGCGCGCGGCGAGGCACGCAAGGGACAAGGCGGGAAGAGGGTGGAAGTCCCCGGCGGCCTTCGCCGCATCGAATCTGCCGAGAAATCACGTTCGATCCGCTGCGTTTCGTATATCTCCTCGACGCCCCCCAGCCGAAAGGGGGCGAGTGGAAGGTAATAAAAGGGGGGCTGGGGAGAAGGCAGCTCCACGGCCGCTATAATCCCCGGCGAATCCTCCACGCGGCCTCGTTATCGACTTCCTCGCACACGGAAGGCCGACCATTTCTTCTCGTGCCTCTGCAAGCCGTCGATAGTCTCGAGGGGCCGAGTCAGCCCTCTTAATTCCCGCGCCCAACAGCCGACCGGGGAAACGCATCGATTTTCCTGGACGCGATCGCCTCGAATCCGCGAATATACGTTCGTTACGAATATCCGAACGCGATTGGCAGGTCGGACAGAGGCAAAGAGCGACGTGTTTGTCGCGAATGGACGAGCGGGCATCGACGTGCGCGATAACGAAAAGGGTACCGCGCGACCCTACGCGACTAAAAGTGCATTTCTGTCCGTTCGGGGAGTATTTATCGGGCCCTTTTTACGCATGATCGAACGATCAAAGCGCTCGTGGCCGAAATCCGCGCTGACCCGGATTATGCCCGCGAGAAACCGTAGGTTTGTCCGATGGAAAGGATAATCGAATTCATTCGGATGCCAAAGCCAATTTTTCCCAATTACCGATTCTATGAAATAGCTAATGGAGTTCCCGTTCCTCGCTGGAAAAAAGGGGGGCGTCCGCTGAATTCGCTTAATGGAGGGCCACGCTCCGTCAAAGCCCGGCCCGATAGGCGGCATTAGTCGTCCCGTTACGTCAGGCGTGAACTTTTTCCGTACCAATTTCCCACGCCCGAGCGACGATCGACGAATCGGTCAGGGCGCTCCAACCGATTCTACCCCCCGTTTCTTCCATTCACGAGCCGCGGACACGGTTGTACGGTTAGACACGCGCAAGATCCTCTTTCCGATAAGCCAACTTTCGAAGCTACATCGCAGTCGCGCGCTGCTATCCTATTTTCCCTCGTAATCTCCGCGCAAACCGTGATCCTGTTATCCTACATTTTTACCCGAAATCGCGATCCGTACGTCGGCCAGGAAGGAATAGAATTGCATAAACGAACAAACGTTCGAGTGTTTCGATCATTCGTATTAAACGTTCTAAACGCGGAGAATATTTTAAATGGTAAAAGCGATCGTTACTTCGTTCCTGATAAAAACGCGTATATCCGCGGATGCGGCGTTCGATCGGATTAAAGTCCGTTCTCGTAATATTTCGACCGGATAAATCCGTCGTCAGGGCGGCAGGATGGTTTTCCGCGGAGCGAATATATCCGCCCACAGTCGGCCGAGGGTTAAGGTCGAAGATGATTATCGGCGCGGGGGCCGAGGCGCCGTACATTCGAATCGGCCGTGTGATCATCCTCGGGATATTGTTTCCCCGGTGCCCGTGTATCGTTCACCCTCCTCCCTCGTCCTCTCTCCTGTCTCTCTCTCTCTCTCTCTCTCTCTCTCTCTCTCTCTCTCTCTCTGCCTCTCCACCCCCGTAGGCAGCCCTATCGAAAGCCGGCGTTACAACGTTTTTATGGGACATGCCCCCCGGAGAGGGTCCGCGTGGGAGGGTGCAGATTCATCCGGCCTCGTTTAGATACGACTCCTCCGCCAATTCAGATACACCGAAATTGCGCAAACCGACGGGCATAACCGCGCCAGTAAAACCTTCATCGTCTTTCTTCCCCGCTCCCTCCCCCTCCTCCTTTATTCACCGCCGACCTGCAACCCCGGCTACACTTTCATCTTGCACCGCGCCGTTCCTTCGACCCTCCTCCCCATTCCCTCCCTCCTCCTGCACGGCTCTCACAGCCCCCCGCCCCCTGTCTTGGAACATTTTCCTCTCTTCCTTCCAGCTTTTCGACCTTCTTATCTGTCGACCGGCCCTACCCTCTTAACGTTTTTCGTTTCATTTCTGGCTGCTCTACCTTCGTTTTGTCCACTGCCCCTCCTCCCCCGGCCGCCCGACTTGCTGGCTGTTCATTTTCCTCGTTTCTTTTCGGGAGGAATAATCGCGATAACTCGGTGAGTAGGTTGTAAAAGGGGGGAATGAAGATTGCGCGCGGGGCGTATTATAATCACGATTATGGAATGGTACGTTCGAGATTTGTTTATTCGTCCGAGGGAGCCTCCTAGGTTTTTCTTTGCCACGAATGGGGATTTCCGATCGTGTCCTTGCTCCAGGACGGACGTGGATCTCCTTTGGATTTTTTTCTCGTGCACCGTGGCTCGGGGAATTGTGGTCGAAACCTGCGGGATGGTTTTGAGAAAGTCCCGGGGTAATGGGTTTTCTTTCGTTTCGTTCGACTCGCGGGATCCTCGAGTGGCAAGTTTAATTGCGATATAAGCGCGAGTCCCTTAAATATACGATTACCAAAGAGACGCCGTAGGAGTCGCCCTTCCGTGGAAGTGTCCGCGGAGAAAAACAAAGGCGAGAGGCAGAAATTGCTTTATAGGCGATTAGGCCACGATGGCTGGCTGGAACTTTTTCAAGAGTACAATTTAAAGTTTCGAGTCCCCGGAAGGTCGGCCAGGGTGAATTTTCTTGCTGAAAAAACTTCTCTTCCCGAGGCCACATTTTTATTGCCGTATTCGTCGGGAAGGAAGTGCACGGTGCACGGGGCTTTCGAGACTCGAGCTTGTCGTTACTTCGCCCCACGGTAATTGCTATTCTCCTATAGAAATCCACCAGTGTTACCGCCGAGCGATTTCTCGAGCGAGACCTCGAGGAATCCATTCCGGCCAACCGATTGGAAGAGAGTCGAAAATTTGCGCGGAACGATCGAGCACGATGGAGCCAGCGAAACGTTAAAAATGATTCGTTCGTGATTTCTCATCCTGTCGATTCAAATTCATCGGAAGCCGCGCTTCCAGAAATTTTCACGATTACTTTGGTACATCCGGACGACCGGATGAACTTCGATACTCGCCCCTCTGTTCTCCGACTTTAATATTCCGTATAATGTGTATCTAGACATGCCGGAATAACAGCCGCTACGACAAGTATAAACGGACGTCGAGCTTTCGAAAGTGACAATGGCGGATGGTTTATTTTCCTGGAAGGCCCAGCCCGCGATGGGCGATCTAAAAAATTCAGGATCAGTTTGACACGCTCGTTAGCCATAATGCGGGGCTATCAAGGGCACGTTAACGTTTTTCGTGCTGCGGCCCACGAGCAGTACTCTGGTATATATATATGTATATATACACGGTGTCCCAAAAAAATGTACTTACCCCTCTATCAGCCATTGCTCCCGCGAGTCTAATAAGATCGGTTAGAGAAAATGCGAAAATCATTTGCCAAACACTAAAGTGTTCTCCAAAAACCAATGGATTCGACAGCATCGCGAAGCATTTCATTTGGAACAGCGAACGAACGCGCTTTCCTCGGACATCCCGTGTACATACGCGTATATTTTTTTCTTCTTCATAATTTCAACAATCGTGAATCATAGCGGCCTGTCGCACGGACGGCCAACGGGATGCGCGTTGCGATGACCGCGACATAATTTATGAAAGTACCTATTACGCCTGCAGGGAGGTTAATGAGTAAACAAATCACAGCGACCCGCAAACTCGACGCATCTGGGCAAAAATTGGTCCCGGCGGTGCAGCACTGCCAAAGTGTCGCCCCGCTAAGCATTAACAACCCGCGATAAAGGAGGCGTGTAAATCGCGGCCCGGCCAATTATCAAACGCGTTATCCACCGTTCGTCGAGCATTTCGAAAATTTCCCAGAGTGTAACTACCCCCGGGGGAGTCGCGTTTTGCTTCCATCCCTTGCCTTACAATCGGTCCGGCTCGTCTGACAAATTACGCTCGAAGCCCGAACACGAGAGCGGCCTCCACCCTGAATTATGGTCCGAATCTGAGAAAAATATATACGCCTTTCGCGATATGATTAACGTCTCCAGGGGAAACGATGAAAGTCAATCGCGCGGATCGACGCTCGATAACGCGAACGATCGAGTAATCGAGTTTAGCGGACGTTACGTTGAGAAAACGGGATATAATAAAGGTCGATGATACGCTCGATGTTTGATAACGAGGACGATTAAGCGATTAACTTTTATTACGGGGAGGAGGATCGTCAAAGCAACAGGGTTTATAACGAACCGGCGCGGCTTAACCGCGAAAAAGAAGCGTGAAACGTAAGACGAAGCTAAATACGAGGCGAGACTCGGGTATGGGATTTAAATCTTAAGCGCGCCGTGTTTCTCTCCGCGTGAGAAAATAATCCGGGGAACCCGCGGTCCCGGAAAAAGGTGGATTAAGAGGCTTCGCCTCGATGGACCGGGAGAAAAACGATGGATCGTGATAAAGGTAACGCTTCGATGCTTTATATTTTTCCCCTCTATCGAAGCTCGCTCCTCGCGTTATGATAAATTGTGCGATACATTTTCTCCAACGACGATTCCTTTTCATCCGTGAACAACGCTCGTCCCCTTACGCTATCGCGCTTTTTCTACTTTCCGAGTGCTTCCAAGGTTTACCAGCGTTTTATCCCTTTTTCGACGAGCGGCCCACGATGCGGTCGACGTTCGAGTTATACTTCGAATCGCGCGGTGGACCATTGAAGGGATTTGGAAAGCTCGAAATTTTGCCGATCGAAGGTGTTGGAACAGGGAGAGTTTATCCTCGATGTAGGATGGAAAAGGGTTAAAGAGGTATAATGGCGCGTCGTTCGATCCCGGCGGATTAACCACCGGGGAAGTGTCGATCCATTAACCGTTAACAGGGTGCAACGAAGGAGGCGAGTAAATCGTGCCGCAGCTAATTATCAAACGCGAAACCGACGGTCCATCCTGTATTTTGAAAATTTCACGATGCCAAACGCGCCCCAGGGGAATCATATTTCCCTTTAATTTCCATTAATTCCCCCTCTACGGCCAATTACCGGCGTCATTAACGGGGGAGGCCCGTGGCGTCGAAGCTCGAAAGGCCAGGTACTATCGTCCGATCGGTGTTCGTCCGAACCTCGCTTCCTTTTTTCTCTTCCGTCGATCGTTTTGTCCCGATCCGACGACGAGCGGATCAGGTGTCGTTCCAACAATATCGATATACGTTTCGACGAACAGAGTATAAAAAACTTACTCAACGACTCGAGTATAAAAAACCGTATGAAAAACGCAAATTTGGAATATCAATCGCGCAAAGAAGCTTGTTAAGGGACAAAGAAACGAGCAAGAAACCAGGTACGTACGGTATTGATCACCGAGAACGAGAAACAACAAGAAACGGACCTTCGTTCCTGAGCATGCAATCACCATTAGCGTCGCTCCCCTTTTTTTCCCCGGCCTCCCACGATTTTTCGCCGGAACGTATTTTCGGGCAGCATCGACGCGCCATGGAAAACTGCGCGATGCTCCCCGTCGATTTTTGACGCGGCAGGAAATTTACATCCCCGGTATTTCCGAATGTTTACGCCGGATTCGTACCTCTGTTCTGGCGGCTCTGCCGCGGAACGCGGGAAATACGCGGGACCATTTGGAACAATGAGATAGTAACGGCACTTGCGCGTCGAAAAACGTTTGCGCTATCGCATCTCCCGGAATTTTTGTCGCGGATCAAACTCTCGTTCGCGAATATCGTAGCCTTGTTCGCTCCCTCGTCGAAAATCGTCGAGTTTTCGAGCAACACCATCGTAGGTACATTGAGTCCGCTCTGGTATTATCAGCGTTCCGTAATGAAGTTCCAGCAGATAATCGTAGCCCATCCCGAAATTGTCTCCGGGTAGATCTGAATTTTCGAGAATTCCTCCACGGCGCACGAGCCGATCGTACGCTTCTCGATCACGAGGGATCGTCTAGTAGGAGTAATCGTCGGTTCCGCGGCGAAGGGTGGGTCAACGACCCGTCGATCCCTCCGACAACCTAATATTCGAACCACCCTCGTAATTCCGGCGTTCCAGGGGGGGGGCAGGGGGAGGGGGACTCGAGGGAGGGTACGATCGAGTTCCCCTGGCGGCTTCCAGGAGGTCTTTTGACCGCGATTGTACCCGCATCACGTCGCACGGACACGTTTTCCCCCGACCCCGACACGCTCGGTTTTACACGCGATCCTTCCTTTTCGAAGGGCATTCCTCGAGGATGACTCTATGAAGTCGTCAGGCGCCTAAGCCGAGCCGAAAATTTGGCCTTCTGTTTCGTGCAGAAGGAAGAGGAGCGAGAAAGACCTTCAGGTTCTCGTTTAACGATGTATATTCGAGCGATCGATTCATTCGGAGTAGCGATAGAGAGGCTGCCTTTCTTCGTGTATGCGGAAACGAGTCTCGTAAATTGATTTACCTTTGGTAATTAATTATTAAATAGAGTTTGCGTTATACCTAATCTTCCGAGTAAGACGTTTAAAGTTATGTTCGCAATCGTACCCGGTGCCTTCGTTCCTCCGTCGAGCTTCGAGCCGCAAACATCGTGTGCTTATGCTAATTGAGTTCGCGCCCTCCAGCGCCGACGCCGTAAACCAGCGCGGTTTAAAGTCGATTAACACCTACCCGAGGACACCTCCTTCCGCACTTTTTGACCTTTCCAAGTCGCCCACCCGGAAGTCTGCCGCCTCTCGCGCCTCCTCGAAAAGTTCGGGGGTCGAGATTTTTGGTGGCGCGTCTCCCAGAGCGCTCGATGGCGTTCCCTTTCGAGAGGAAACTCGTCTCTAAATTTTGCTCCTCGAAGGAAGGACGTCTCGGCGAATTAATAAGAGGCGAGTGAGGCGTGAA
The DNA here is from genome assembly GCA_038496175.1 of Ampulex compressa. NCBI lineage: Eukaryota > Metazoa > Arthropoda > Insecta > Hymenoptera > Ampulicidae > Ampulex > Ampulex compressa. The sequence goes on along the minus strand of JBCFXI010000246.1, from coordinate 27,870 downwards.
AATTCGGAGGTTCTACGGGCGATGAATCGGCGATGGAATTCGCTTCCGCGATCGGGTCGCGAGCGGGGACGAATGGGCGAATCGTCGTGGAGAATTTTCTAGAAACTCGCGAGGCCCGACAATGGGCGCGAGTAAAGTCATCGATGTATAAGTGACGCAAGAGAGCCACATTTCTCGCCAATTCAGCGAGTTACAAGGCTGACGTCACCGGCTCGACATAATTCGATTCAATTCGCTTAATTTTGCGAAAATTGCCAATCTTCTCCGCTACGGCCGAGTTCCTCCCTATCCGCCCGCTCTCTTTCTCTCTCCTCGATCCTCTCCGCTTTCCGCCTTCCTCTCCGCCGACCCATCCTCTCTCTCTCTCTCCCTCTCCCTCTCCCTCTCCCTCTCCGCCTCTCACTTTGCCCTCCAACCGTCTTTCCCTCGTCCTCCTCGAAACGTTTATCGATCACCCCTTCCGCTCCTCCTCGCGTCCTGCTTCTCTCACTCGAGACGATGCACACACGTCGTCGCCCACGCAACTCGTGGAATTATTTTTTCCTCGCTCTTATGGAGCCTCCAACCGACGCACACGCCCTTGCGCTCCCCACCCTTACTCCCGCTCCACGCACTTCTGCTCCTTTTTCTACCGCCGACCTGTCCCCGAATTTTCTTCCCCTTTCCCTCCTCCCCCCTTTCCGCCATCCTCTCCGTACCTTTCGGCCCTTCCATCGCCCTTTGTGCCCATTTTGTAACCACGCTTTCATCTCCCTTTCTCTCTCGTCGAGCCTTCTTACGGTCAAATACACCGAATCTTCGTCCTTCCACTTGTCACTTCCACCTCCCCCAGACCGACTGTCCGACTCACCGCTGATTTATCTTCCTCTTTGTCCGAACTTTGCGCGCAACCCTCTGCTCCGACGTACGCTTTATTCGCGAACACGCGTCCGTCGTTCTGTCGAGCGTTTAAATCTTTTTTACGTGCTTACGGTCATTGGTAAGGACGTGCCTTTGACGACCGTATTTCCCTTTTATACCAGAGACGCTTAGGAATGTTGGTTTTCACGAATGATCCGCGCGATCGTTCCTACAATCTCGAATTCCCACTGGCCCGCCTCCTGGCGCCTCTCGTCTCTCGGCATCTCCCCGTCAGCCGCGTGTCCCACCTTCCCCTCATTTTCATCCTTCTCCCGTGTAACAAAGCTAAATGAGTTAGCGGCACGTTCGACGGAGGAGCCGCGAGTTCCGGAAAGGGAGATTCAATTTAGATGGCAGTGTTTCTCTGCCTCTTTTTCGAGGCTCTTTTGTCGGCTCCGATAACAATGAAGAGGCGCGCCGACCGTTTTGCGCGGCCATTGAGCTCGCCTCTCAAGACCCGCCGACTCGTGGCTAAGGCCCTTCTTTCCTTTCGATCCTAACCGACGAATTGCCCGGCTGAAATTATATGGACACCGTCGATATTTCCGGCGGAGCCGGAATGGAACTTCAGCGGATAGGATATCGGTCACTTTTTCAACTTCCGACTGCGAAGAACACCCTTCCAAGATGCCTCCTCGATCTTCCGCCTCCCATCGGGTGGATGCATAATTTCGTCGAACTTTCTTCATAGAGGAAGTTTGTCCAGGGAAGGGAGAACGTCTGTTCGAGCCATTCGAATCGAAGAGTCGAAAATAGATCCGAAGGATCGGGGCTAGGACTTTAATGCGATGTATAAAACATCGTACGATTTCTTTTCTCCTCGGAGAAACTTCCGCTGGGAGGAAAAGTACGGGAAATTTATGCATCGGCTCGGTATTCCGCGGTACGATTAAGCGGAAGGCGTGCATTATGGATCGCTCGATGGGGGGCCTTTGGTCAGTTTCGTGCGCCTTGTATCTTTCGAGAGGCTTCCGTTGCTGGGCCAAGATCGCGAGAATCCTCGGCACGATACGTTCCATCAATTTCTCGTGGCGAGATAAGCTCGAGGGAAGAAAGACTCGATCGGGGAACGATCGATCTTTTTCAGCGTTGCGGCATGAAAATACCGACTCAAAACATGCGAGTTTTCTATTTTCCGCATGTACTTACGGCCCGATGATAAATTGATGTCTAATGCGCGGCGTGGCGTGCCACCATTAAGGTTGCGGGATCAAAGTTCTTGATGTATATACGAAGTTGCTTCGTCTAAGCGTTTCGGTACTTAGGCGCGCATCGACGCTCGATCGAATACGGCTCCATTGCTCCCGACCAATTGGTCGTTCTGCCTCGAAATGCAATCGAGGGAAGTAACCGCTTCTTCGTTCGTTATCAATCCTCGTGACCGTAAACCGAAACGTTCGTAGATCAACGCTCGGCTACGGTTCCCGATAAACTTATTCTCAAGCCAAGACAAACGCGATGCGGTCTCGATGCGATCCGCGGCTCGATAAACGAGCCTCTCGCGCTCGAAAGTATATAGTATGGAGAGACACTTTAAATAGCCAACGACAAAAGTATCTACGTCGGAGAAGTACGGCGAATGATGAAGTAGCGTTGAAAAATTGCCAACCCTCGATCAGCTTCGAAGCTCGTAACTCGTACGAGGGTGTGACTCGCGTCGCGCGAAGTGCAGCTCGCGACGAAATTACGAGTAAATCGCTCTCTCCACTTCTTGCCATCGGAGGTTGACATTCGCGATTTGAAGGACGGGCAAAGAGCACTGGGTCGGGATGAAAAGGGTCGAGGGGGTAAAATTAATAAAGAAAAATGCGGTATGTGGGTCAAAGGGGGATCGATGTTCTCTCCCCGTGACAGATTTCCCAAAATGTACTCGTGCCATCGAGCGGGAGTTGCTTTCGGGGGATGAAAAGCGTGCTTCGGGTATAATCGATACGCATTTGCCCTCCCTACCGAGATTTCAAAACGCTCCATGCGCCAGCGGCGCTTTCCACGTGCAGGTAACACGCCATGAATCCCCCTATGATGGACGTGACGACGTGCCACCATTAACCCCTTTTGCAATTCTACCTCGAGTACGGCTCGACATCGTATTCTTTGCCGTCCGTATTTCGCAACGATCGTGCGCGCGAATTCTCGGCCGCTTTTGTTATTCCTAGGCACCGGAACCAAGTAGAACTTTAAAACCATACCCGCCGACCACCATTTTCCTCCATCTAAACATACCGCAAAATGTCGATGGAAAAAGGAGAACACGGTGCAGCGAAAATAGGTGAGTCCACATAGTTATTCGTGTTCAGGAAAATAGATCCATTCCATCCTATACCGCACGAAGAGGACGAAGACGTACAAAAATGCACCGTGCTGAATTTCGAGGTTTTTGCCGCGAAACCGATTATTTTAGCCGCCTTGGCGATATTTGCATTAAGAAATCTCATCGATCGTCGAGCGTGTATTTCGGAGTGGAGGCCGAATATAAGCCAGTACGTGGGTTGGATGTGGGCGCACGCCGAATGGAACGTCTTGGAGCGTATAGGGTCATAAGGTCATCGGATCAAAATGCCTTCAATTTACCGTTGGCTGCAGCAGTTTGATGATCGACCAGAGTCGGTTTCCCCGATCAAACGGCGGCTCCGCTCCGTTCGAGACGGCGGATCGCTTTTAACGAGGAAAGTGAACTCGAACGATAATTGATAGCCGCTCGTCCCTCGCGAGTAGAAACACGAGCCCGTCTATGTTTCAAAGCCATGCATTCGCAGCTGGAACCGTCGGCGCTGGAGGCGCGGATGAGCTCGCATTGCTTTCGCGGATCGCGCTCGTTCCTTCCATTACGCCCTTTCGCGAGCCCTAATACCGCGGTACAATAAATAGAGCGGGATATATTATCAGTACGGTTTATGAGTTTGCCGAGCGATGAGAGGATTTTATCGATGTAAACGTGGATGTGAACGATGTATCGGTGTAAAGTCGCTCGTCTTTTGTGACCAGAGAATGGCTGCGATCCACGTTCGCGCGTAACGAATTTGACGATGTCGCTTTTGTCGAGTTCGTAAGGGAGATTGTACGCGCGAAACAGCCGCCGATTATTTTATAACGAACTACCGGTGATGTATACGATTACGAATAAACGAGGGAGGTACGTTTAAATATCGACGAGCTTATACGGTGGCTTCCCGAATACGTGAAATGGAGCGCAATTAGTCCGGACAATGACCCTTGTTTAGATTTGCGATAAATTTGTTTAACCTCTATTAGTAATCAGTCCGTCAAATGCACCGACTGTTTTTAACAAAAATACATCATTATCGGTTCACCACGATCGACTAATTATTCGGGAAATTGAGTAAAAGTACAAAATACGTATCAAATTTACCGTTCGGATATCGTCCTTGGTCCGCGTTTGAGAGCAAATCGAATAACTCTACAAATTAAATCGATCGAAGCGCTCGATAATAATGCGTTTATCAACTCCAAGCGATTAAAAAATAAAGCCGCCCTGTTTTCTTCCAGCGTAACTCTTCTTATCGCCCTTCGAATCGGTAAAAGATTCGTTTGGATTTTTTTTTTTTCTAAAGAACGAGTTAACGAAACATTATCCTCGCAATAATAATATCTCAACGTCCGCGGTGCGGCGCAGAAAAATTTCTCGGGGCATATCCGCAATTCGACGCAAAGGGGTTAACGCGTTAATTGGCGGCCAAGGGAAAATTCCAGCGGCGCGTAAACGCAGGGAAATGTATAATTACAGTCGGCGTCTACACCTCGACGTACCAGCGGATTACTTTAAACGCGAATGGATATTATCCCCGAGCGCGAGTCGGGAGCTCTAAATAATAAAAATAATGATAAAAAGCGGGCGGAGGGAGGAGCGGAGCGGCTAACCGGGTAAGTCACCGATAATCTCCGCGATCGACGCAGAAGTCGAACCGTGCACGACCAGTCAGGTGGATTGACGGGGCAGCGGGAAGAGGGGCGGGCTTAATCCAATTCTGAAAGCGGCAGAAAATCAGGGGAGAGCCTCGAACTCGGGCTTGCGTGAGCCCATTGTTAAATATTAAATCTCCATAGACCCGATTCTCTTCGTGACCGCGTTAAAGTTAATGTAACGCGAAACCAAGGAGTATCGCGCCCCAAAAAAATTCGCTCAGACGAATTAACAACGAGTCCGCGATTTCGAGAGATTTTATTATAATCGAAAATCGCGACGAAACATGACGTCGAGCCAACAGACGTTGTTTTACAAGGGTTAACGATTCGTGGGCATCGTTGGATCGGCTTGCGTGCGACCGCGGCTCTCTCGCTCCTTAAATTATATACAAAAACAATATAAAACGTGGTAAGATCGCTCCCGCACTTTTCTCCCGGCATAGGCGTAACTTTCTCACGCGACTGTCTCGTGGAAAGTGACCGCAAGCTCGCACATTGTTCCTCCGCGCCGGAGCGGTTATTGGCGTAGGCAGCGTCTCTCACTTTTACGCAAAACGAGACGCGAAACCGCGGAGGAGGAGCGGCGAGAGAGGTTTCTCAGGATCGAGATTACGACCTGCCAAGCTTCCTCGAGAGGAATTTTTGGTATTCGATCGATCGTGCGCAATTATCGGCGCTGGGCTGGGTCTGAAAATATTGGTTGTCAGGAGGCAGTGTAAAACTCGCCTCGCAACCGTAAAACTATTATTCTCCTTTTTATCGAAATAGTAATCGCGCGTAAATTTTTACCGCGCAATGTGCATCGCCGATAATTATCGCAGCGCTGCTTTCGAAAGAAGAAACACGCGCAAAGCAAATAGAGGGTGGGAGGGAGAAAGGGAGAGGGAGAATGGTTTTTCAATCGAGATTCACAATTATGGCTTGTCAGGTGTCCGAGAAGGAATTCGACGTTCTAATTTCATCGCGTGTGCAATTATCCTTCGCTCGGGTCGGCGGGGTGGAAAAGAAAAAACTGCGAATGGAGAATAGCGAGAACGGTTCTCGATCGAGTTGCCAATGATGGCTTGCCAAAAAGAAATTGCGCATTGTAACTCCGCGGCGCGGCGTGATTATCGTTTCGTCCACCGGCAGCTGCGAACGATAAGGCTTTAATTACCGATACGATTCAGCGCCAGGAATTCAGGATGGAATAACGATACCGTGGAATTCGGCACTCTACTTTCGCGAAGTGCCTTGTGAAATTTTCCACGGCATTCATGCCCCCGCGGAATTCACACTCGACGGTCCCGATTGTTCGGATTGGAAACGAGGAAGAATCGAGATAATTCTCTTGACAAAATATTCAGAGCCACGCGCACTCTATCCCGGCGCTTACACCGCAATTAAACTCTGGCGCATGGTACGGGTGCTCGCGGAGAAAAAGAGAGAGAGAAAAAAAAAGAAGAGGCAACAATAGGGAAGTGGAATAAACGCCAGGCGCCGGAGTAAACCCGATCGAAGCTCATTCCGCTGTGAAACTTCGTCAATGAGATCCGAGGAGTCCGCTGCACAAAGGGAGAAGGGAAGTTCGATAATCGAGGCTTTTCACTTCTTCGAAAAGCCAGATGTTTAACAAATCTCCCCCGCCTTTTCCTCGTCCGTCGTCGAAAAACGAGAGGGAAAAAACGGGGATCGATTTACGTCGCTGCACGGGATCCTCGATGCAATTTCCCGAGGGGTATGCGCGCTCCTTCTCCTTTCGAAGCCCCATAACGACCGCGGTTATAACTCCATGCCGGCACGACACCGGATTCTTGGCCCTTTACGTGCACAGAGGCTGATTGCGAGCTGCCGCTTCACTACGCGCCTTCGACATGATTTCGAGCCGAACAACCGACCTTTGCCGATCCAAAATGCGACGCGGAACTTCGTCTACCGCCTCTCGTCGAAGGGCCAAATATTTTATTCACCCTTACGAGCATAAATAAAAAGCGAAGCTCCCTCGAATCGGATATTTGAAAAGTATCCCTAGAATCACGCCGAGTTATATACGTTATACGCTGCTGAATATTTGATTTAACAAATAAGCGGCTAACGTAATGGATTAATGTACTCGTTATCCGGTATAATAGAGAATTAAATAGCCGATTTGGATGATTGATGCATAATAAAATTATGCTTGGAACAGGGCGCGTATCGAGGCGCGATTGAATAGACCTGAGAGATTATTAATGGTTCGCAACAACCTATTCGGCGATCGATAGGATAAGCGAGGATTACATTTATAATCCTTGACGGTAGTAACGGTGATAGTTGTTTGGACCGAAAGCATTTCGAGCCGACGTTTCCCTTTTTCGCGAAATCCTTTCCCCCTGGGCATCCTACCACCATTCGAATTACGTAATCACACGCTGTTTCGCTCGAATTGCCAGCCGGGTTAGTTTCAAGCATTCAACCTCTCTGCCCCGAAATGCACAACGGCGCGCCGGTTGTTGCTTTCGACCTATTCTACAATTTATCATACCGGCGTAGCGTAAAAACGATTCCCTACATTCGTCATGCCGCTCCGCAATACACGCTCTTTTGGCAGTCATCCGCAAACGCAAGATAGGCCCCTTTTATTTTGCGTACTCGCGTGTTTTTTATTTCTGGGTATTTAGGTAATCGGAGCAAGCGTTTCGCGAGGGAAGCTTTCGCCTGGAGGAAACGACGATGTCGCGGATAAATCTCTTGCGATAAATTCACGATATAGCGAAGGACAAAGTTATTATCGCGACACCTAACCAGTCAAAGGAAACCTGGTGCTTACGTTATGAGATAACGGATCTTAAAATGACGAATAAAAAATTGATCGAAGGTACGAGAAGGCACTCTTGGAGTATCTCTACTCTAGATATAACGGTTCAAAATTTTGGGTAAAATAAGAGAATTCGCGGCGAATATCGAAGCCTATATCGAAAATGGTACGGCAAACCCTCGAATTCGGTATGACGAACTTGGTGACCCGCTGGCGCAAGTTACGCGCAAGGGACAAGGGAGACCATTTTGCTCATCGATCGCGACGTCCTCGAAGATAACGGTCCCCCCCGGAATGTTTAATTCGCGTGCGGTTGATATGATAATGCGTCACTGCGCAGGACAGGGACGTTAATATTTAGCGGGGTGTGCGCCCCGTATGCGGAATGTAACCGCATGATGCAACGTTTCGGAGGATCCGGCCGGATGTTGCACCCCCGGATATTATTACGCTCATCGATCTTGGAGAAAATTTAGGAGGACGTCCTAACCCTTCGCTTATACGCTCGCAGATCCGCGACTCTCTAAATACGTTCTGCAACACTTTCATTGTCGATCGACGAAATATTGATGACATCGCGCGGATTCGTTTATTTATTAATTTTATTAATTTTTTTAGAAACATTTCCGATTAAAACTCAATGGGTTTTTTTTTTTATACGAATCACGATATAAACTTACTTAGGCCCGTTATCCTTCCAGCCGCTCTGTACGCGCAGATCGTTGAAGCGCGTAAATCACCCGCCACACATTTGTCCTTTTTTCGAACGAGCCTCGCCCGACGAAAGTAAAAATCATTTCACCTATGTATTTACGATAAATCCTGAAAATGGCCGGCCAATTGATAGTCGAAACGTCGATTATGAATATTAAATAATAGTGGGTTAGGCATACGGAGTTATATTCGACGTAGCATTTCCATCTCATGCATATACAATCGCCGAGTAACTATATCAAGTATCCTCTATGCTTACGTATAATGTTATACATCAATTTATATTGCGCGTACATTGTACGGAAGCCCGAAATTATCTTCGTACAGGTATACGCATAATGTCGCGTATTTCACGGTCTATCGTGTATTTTTCATTGTCCAATCGCTGACGCACATCTTCGATGCATACGCACGACATTGTTGGACGGACGTGAAATCGAGTAGGCCGATGCCGGGGTAAATCGAGGCGGTGGAAAATTTCAAATTAAAGCTATCGACGTTGTCGTCCGACAAACGCCAACGGTCGTGTTCAATAAGAAACGATAGTCGCGGCGAGTGTACACACCGAAACTATTGTCCCTCGCGCGCTATATTCTTCTCAATCGGAGGTAAGTGTTCTCCGTGTAATCGAGTATGTAACGTCGATCAATAATCCGAGCACCGACTCGCAGCACGGGAGGACGAATTTCGCCCCGGCACGTTTAATCATTTTCCCCTCATCGCGAGCTCTCATCTCTCATTACGCACGACCCTACGAATCGCGTCGATTCGTACACGATCGGCCACAGCCAAGATGCACGAGTGCCTTTGTTTCGCCGCGAGATGCCCCAAGATCGCTTTCTTATTCACAATGGAGCGTAACTACGACCGCTTTATTCACGATGGAGCGCAAGTACAACCGTCGCATAACGCGCGCTCGATAACTCGATCTCGCGATACGAACACTCGTAATGTTACATCGCGGTTTTTCTCCAACGCGCTCATTCCGCAAAGTCGCAAATTTACGACACGGCTCAACGACTAACGCATTCCAAGCGTATTATTCGAGATAGCCGCGACGCCGCATACCCGCACAATGCCCGCTAATTAATGTAGTAAAAAGTCCCGCAGTAAAATAGCAAGGTTTCCCGGACGACGTTAATTGCATCGACGGCGATCGCGGGCAAAGTCCCGAGTGAAAAATAAATACCGAAGTTAAAATCTCCCTCTTTCGAAAAGTCGGCAACGCCTCGGAGGGAGGAAAGTTTCCTGGCAGTTTTCGGTATCCCCGAGCCGGCGAGTTAAAGTCTCGTTTCCAATCGGCGGCGCACGAGCCGCGGCGTTACCCTGTTGCATCTCCGGGCACTCGTGCATCCGCGCAGACGGCGAGGAACACTCGACAGGATTATTTTCACCGTTACTCACCCGCTGGCTGGAACAATGGCAGGGTAGAAAAACCTTCCAGGGCGCTCCTCGAAACTCACTCGCGACGAAATTAACGACGGCCGGTCCCGCGATAATGCCGTGCGGTCGCGTATTCGTGAAAATTTTATTGATCGCCCCTCAGCTGTTGCGTAACGTTTCAGCCACGGCCGTACGCCGCTGCCCTCCGACTTCTTTCGCTCGATGCCCTTTAAGCCCTGCCTCGAGCACGGCTCGAGATCGCCTTCCTTCCCGTCGATGCCCTCGGAGTCGAGGAAAGGTCTACACCGCTCCTCTACTTCCGAGCGGAGCGAAGGCACCCTTCGCGACTTCCTTCGATCGCTCCGCGCCGAGCTCGAAGGTATAACTCGAATATAAGCTGCCACGCGAACCGACTTGCGCGAGCTCGAGAAAAATGCTCTGCGCCGTGAAGATGCGAATACGAAAGAGTGGAGATGGTTTTGTCGGTTCGACGAGGAAACGCGTCTGCGGGGATTGCGAAATCCCCCGCATCGATCAGCTTTGGACAGCAGTCGCACCGGCCAGGATGACGAGCGACGAATACCGGATTCGCGAGGCTCGTACAAAACTTTGGTCGTACACCGTGCGCGCAATGTGCCGCCCCAACTCTATCGAAGACCGACATTAAAGTTTTGCGCCGTTAAACGGTTAAAGTACGCTCCCAGAGAGCTGGCAATAATTACGGCCAGCGAGTGTATCTCGCGGCGGGATTTACGCGCGAGGCTCGGGAAAAAAGGGCCCCTCGTATATCGCGTCGATCGAAGCCCGTTAAAACCCGATGACGAATCGCTGCCTTTTTGCAAATGCCCCCTCCTGCCCCCCACCCCTCCCTCCCGCCCCGCGCGACCACTTGATTCACGGGTCACGTATACGAAAGTTGAGATTAAGTCGTTAGTGCCCCGCATGGAAATTACGTTTCGACCGTATCTTACGTGCAACGAGTCTCTAACGGCTCGTGGGCGCCTTTTATTTCGACGCGCACAAGCGGCCCGTAAATTATGGATAATATATGACGTACGTGACGTTTATCAATCGCGTCGTTATGGCGAAGACGAGGCGCAACCCGATCTCGGTTGGAAGCGCGGCCCTCGACCGACCAAAATTGCAAACTCGAATCGATCACCTCGCGGATACTTATGCTCGCGCGGTATAACGAACCTTCCTGGTATACTACCATCGATGTTCTATTTCCACGCAAAACTCCCTTTCTAACCATCGATCAGCGCGTTGCGAGCTGGAAACGCGAGACGCGGAACCGACGATCCGTTGGACGACGGGTTAACCCGGTTCTCTCGAAAATTTGGAAAATCGGACAAACTCGCGATTTCCGTCATGCGCAAAATGACGCAACGAATCGGAGGACTGGAGAGAGATAGCGTGTGCAAATATTCCTGCGTAGTTCGCACGTTACTTTGCGAGACGCTCCGAGTGAATTCCTATTAAACGGACGGATCGCTCCGAAGAACCTGGCTGCATCCTGTCACCGGACTTTCGATTCGACAATGCCGCACTTGGCTCGAGCGGAACGAAGAGGGAGGGTTTATAATGGAGAATTCCGAGAGGCACAGGTTACGAGAAGCGACGTAGGAGGTAACGAACGAGCACCAGTTTCGCGGAACACTCGTCCGAAATCTTGGCGGTGGATCGCGGTTTAAAGAGCGCACGGAGGAAGGAGGTAACTCCGAACCATCACCGAGCACGAGCACTGGCCGAATGACGACACGCTAAACACGGAGCACGTCGAGTTCCCCTCCAGTACTTTTCTTTCTAAGGACAAAGACTCGACGGCGTACCCTCGAGACGATCGTTGAAACTACGGAATAACAGTGACCGAAAAGCGAAAGGCAACGTGACCGCTCGAAGAAATTTCCCCTCTCCTCCTTCGACCTGCCCCTCGTGGGTCAATATTGATGTCTAAGATTTCGAGGAGAAACTCGTCCAACGATGTCGGAAGCAATACGAAGTAAACCGTTCCACGATCGAGAGACTCCGATCGCTTCGTCCGCAAACCTTGTACCGCTTTTCGATCGAGGAACAGCGCCGATTGTTTTCCATGAAATATTACCCAGGGATTATCCTTTAATGCGATTATAAGGACCGTCGAAGTGTATCGCTGGAAAATTTAAACTCGCGCTATTGAAGGTCGGGGTTTGTTCAAATACGAACTAACGCAGCCTCATTTTCTCACGTTATTTCACATGCAGAATCCAGCTTAAGGTACTGGGAAATAATAATGGGGCGAACAGAGCAGATACGAATGGGCCTTTGTGTTTCTCCGGTTGAAAAATTAAGCCAAGCATAGAAATACCGGGTTAGCCTAGAATCCAATTGTGCGGATTCGAACAAACACGATGTGGAAATAATAAGGGGGTATAGGGGGCAAGTGCGCGGCTATACTACTCCTACTTTTGGATATAAAGACGTTGAAGGAATTGTGGGAATCGTCCGGTTAAAAATCCACTCGCTCGTCGGATGGTTCGGCTTTGAAATAATTATCGATCATTCCCTTTCGATTATCGCGGCGATTTGAGAGTTCCGCGTAAAGCAGGACATCGTTGAATAAATCACAGCTCCAGTGGCCGTTGGTGGAAGAAAGCAACGGTAGATAGGTGCAGCAATAATGCACCTCGCGGTGGATGAGCGATGAGGACCGCTTCGCAATATCGGCTTTAAAAGCTCGTTTCGGCCGGTTTCTTAGGACTTCCGCACGTAGCAACAGCGCAGCAACGAATTCCCAGGCGCGACAACGGCGGAGGAATAAACGTGGAAAACGTGGAGAAAAAAGGGAGAGAGGGAGAGAGAGCGAGAGAGCGAGGGAGAAGGGCAGAGAAAGGAAGCCAGCAGGTTTTTGGAGCCGGGCGCAGATTGAAAACTGACAGCCGACGACGAGGATGAACGATTTTCATGAAAATCGGAGCGACACGCCGGTGCGCGGGTGATGTATGATGTCGAAATTAATCGGATTTATTAGAGAGCCACTGGCGAGATTAATGTGGAATATTCGGTCAGTCGAGCGTGCCATTTTTATCCCGACACAAAGATACGGTCCGAAGAATAACCGAGGATCGAAGACACGGATTTTCGTCGCGATCTCGAATTCGACTTTTCCAACTCGGACTTCCGGTGAAATGGACGATTCGCACGATGTTTCGACGAGGCAAGGGATTTTGGTGGAGATGGTAGGAATACGCAAAGGCCTTCCGAACTTCCGCTGGTCCGATTACCGAACGAAATATCCGAATCGAAATGCCGTAACCGCGTTGGGTATCGCGGAAGAGTCTTATCGTCGAAATACTTCCGCGGTTGGCCAATGCCACCAGAAAGGGAGCGCGCAGCGGTTTCTTCGAGCACCGATCCGCATCCGGATTTCCATCCTTTGGCTCCTCCACGAAAGGCGATGCGATTCGATAGAGCGCCTTGATTTCGACGGTCGATCGTCGCCCATTGAAAAGTTGGATTACCGCGATACAAGTTCCGCGATTCTGTGGAGAGGGGAGCGAGGGGATGGAAGTAACGAGGCGACCGATTAAACGCAGCTTTGACAGCCAGGATCGGCCGCACGTCAAACCACGTCCCTCCGAGGCGCTTTCCATTCTTTGCCGAGGTGCAAAACCAAGGAGCACGAAGGGGTAGTAATTCCGTGGGCAGCCGATCGATCGAATCGTCGTATCAACGGTCGTCCATAAAACTATGCGGGCTATTTTACGCGGAGGTGCTGCATTCGAGTGCGCAGCGCCAACCTTTTCCCCGATGCTGCTTTTTCCCCGGTTTTCTCCCGGGGATTTTTAGAGGCGAGGGGCCTCGTTGGTACAAAAGCGATGGAACGAGGCGTCGAACGGACGGCGCCCGGTGCTCGACAAGAAGGACCATGTAAATCGTGGCTCGCGCGAGGAGGACCGGCCGAAACGGTCGAGTCTATTTGGCCTCACGCGGCAGGTATCGAAGTTTGGTGACGAACTTCGCGGCTGGTGTCGAAAGCGGCGCAGGAAGATGCGATTCGAGGACTTGCTCGACGCTTCGTTATATATCGGTACGAACAAAGAGGTCACGAGGCAGTTTGACGGCGCTTCGCGAGTCGATGAAAGGAAGAACCGAGAAGACTCGCGCTGCTCTCGAGGAAGTTACCATTTTTTAGCCTCGATCCGATCGAGGGAGAAGATCGCCGAGAGTCGGCCGCGAGGGACTTGATTTACGTACAAAGACAGAAGTTCGCCGTTTTACACGAAACTCTCGCGAGGAATCGTAGGAGAGAGGAATACCGTCTAGCTACGAGGAGAGAATTCCTAAGCGTTCGAGGAATCGATCCGGAAGATCTAACGAGAACGAACGGCGCTCCAAATAAATTCCCGTCACTCTGACGGTTCTCCCAGGCAGATCTGGCGGCGGATACCTCCGAGAATGGATCTCGCCTCGATCTTTCCGTTTGTCGGAGATCGCGGTCGGATCGACGTCTCCCAAAGCGGAACCAGGCCGACTTCCGTCACCGACTTTGCCCACCGCGGCTCCTCGTTTCCCCGATCGCGCGGATGGATTAGTCCGTCACAATCGATCTCATTCCACTGTCCACGTTTGTCCGTCCGCCTGGCAACGAGGGATCTTTTCTTTCAGCCCTCCACCTCCCCCTTCTACTCGCGGTCCCCTCCTGCCCGTGATTTTTCTCCGCGGCGACACGTTCACTGTTACCCCCGGAAGGGGGGGAGGAGAGGGTGGACCGGGAGAAAAAGTCCACACTGGTACCCGGACGAGTCGGTCCACCGTCGTCTTCCGGGTGTTCTCCAACGAGCAACCCTCTTTTTCCGCACGTTGGCGCACGTTTCGCGGGTGTACCAAGGACGTGGGCCAGGAGGACGAGGAGGCGGAGGCGGAGGAGTTCGGCGGCGAGGGTGGGTGGGAGGTGTCACACGACCGGGACAGGAGTGTACGTAGGACGGTACGCGTACCCGTCCACCGTGGCTGGGCCGGCAGGACTCGGGAGAGAGACCTCCGTGGGATGGCAGTTTAAATGCAACTATGCTTCCTCGGGTTTGGGTTGAGCGCGCAGGGTCCTGGTCGGCCCTGCTCGGCCGTCTCCGGCCGCGCTCGGCTCTCGTCGATATGCCCATAGACACAGTGTATATGCCTATGGATATGCCGCGCTGCGCTCTCGCTCCTCCTCCGTCTCTGTTCGATGCTGTACCTCTGCCTCTCCTTCTCCACCTCCCACAACTACGGATTTACTCCTTCCCTCTCGCTCGCGCACCCTCCCCCGCCGCCCTCTTCCTTCGACTCCGCGTCACGATGCTTCCTCCTCCGCCGCCGCCGCCGCCGCCGCCGCCGCGATCGTCTCTTCCTCCCTCCCGTGGCCGACCTCCTTTTCCCTCTTGCACCTCCTCCCCCTCCTCCTCGCGCTCTTCTTCTCCTCCTTTCTCTCCCGCGCTTCTCCTCTCGGTTCCTCCGGAGCCTCGACCCTCTCTTCCCCACTGCCTACGCTCTGGCATCGCTCTCCGTCTCGTTATCCCCCGCGACCTCTAATGTCCCGCTCCATCCTCCTACCGATGCCATCCAGTGTCCCTCTTTCCTTCCTCCCTGCTCGCTCGCTCTTACGCATTTCCCTCTCTCCTACGCTTCCCTCTCTCTTACGCATCTCTCGCTCCTCGTCCAGATCGTTGCTTCTCCGATCTTTTATCCACCTCTCCCTTACGTAACCCTCTCTCTCTCTCTCCCTCCACAGCCCCTCTTTATTCCATCTTACTCTCCCGCCTTCCACCCACGCTCTCTCCTCCCCCCCTCTCTCTCTCTCAATCCAGGCGACCGTAGGAGCTCCGTCTTCGTCGTCGTCGGCGTCGATGCACCGAGGCCACCGCTTGTATTCGTAGCTTTGCGACTGTGGTGGTGGCGGCGGCTTCGGCGGCGATCGTGCGCCGGTGTGGGTGATCGTGCGGGGGTGTAGGTGGGTGGCCGCCGCCGAGAAGGAGACGGGGGAGGGGAGGGTGCTCTGGGGCGAGGGCGGGGGCGGGGGCGGTGGCGGAGGGAATAGTCACGGTAGTAGTCCGTGGAAGGACGGGGACGGAGAGGGACAGGGAGCTTGCGACAGAGACGGTCATATGGCGCCCGAAGACGGAACGGGGATGTCTTATGTCATTTTACTCCGCGATACTCTAACGGGTGTCCGCTTCGAACCGAGGCCCTCCTCTCCGCCTCTCGAGGGACGCGGCGCGGCGCCTCTTCCGGAAGGGATTTCGTAGGTCGATCGCGAGCGATGCCTCGGCTTTCCACGCGAGAATTCGGAACTGCCTGTTACTCGCGTGCATAAGGTTCCGTCGCTTAAAAGGCCGGCGTGGGTGTAACTTTGAGACGAGAGCCGCGCCTCGTCGTTGGCCGGGCGCCTTCGATATTGCCAATTCGGTCGTAACTCCTTCCCCGTCGACTCGATCGCTCGCTGATTTCCTACAACGACCGACGTACGCCGGGCTTTGCGCCGAGGAAAAACCATCGTTGCCACGTTTTCCCTCCGCCCGGGTTACCGAAGTATTACCCGGGCACTTACGCAAGGGGGAAATAAGCGTGGCAATAATGCTCGGTGCGAAAGCGATACGGAGAGCGGTCGGCATCGCGCTCAAAGAGCCTTTGACGCGCCGAACGTTAACGTTTTCAGCGCGACCGGTGCACGCTTAGTCGGTTGGACATCGGGAAGAGAAAAAAAGGCGGCATTCGGAGGGCGATCAATGCCACGGCACTTGCTCCAAATCGATTATTTCACCCTGCTTCCGTGAAACGTACGGAGTAGCCTCGCGTAATAAAGTAAAACCCCGAGACGCGATATCCCCGCGGGGACCGGCGTTCATCCGTGGCAAAAACCGGAGAAATGCCGTGACCCGTGTAACGTCAGCTCGGAGAAGCGAGTCCGCACGTCGCGATCGTCGCTGCACGGACGGAATAAAGCGGCGATGGTCAGGGGCTAAAGGACCGGGAGGATCGACGTCGAAGGCTCGAGACGCTCTTTCGAAACTACCACGCTTTAGTACAGCGATCCTCTTCGTCGAATCGAATATTAGTCTCTCTCTCCCTCTCTCCGAAGTTTGCCGCTGACTTTAATTATCTCCAGAATTTTTATTTTATTATACGAAATGTCAGTTCCTCCCTTCGAAACCGTAGATTTCGGGTCAAATGGTATGATTACTCGGTGTAAAAAGTGAGACAAAACGAAAGGAGTATCCCCGCATCGCGGTGTTCGTCGTAGATACCGCGCGGCTATCGTCGCTGGGAACGATTAGCTGGAAACGGCGTCGAAGGGCAATACTCGACGCGGCCAATGGATTTTATCCGACGCGACGATTTCGAAATACATTTCCAGGCGTTACGTTATTCATAGGCGGTAATGACACACTTGGCTTATACGGGGTGTCTCGTAACGGCGCGCAGGCGAGCGCGGCTCTGAAAGCGCCGAGGAGAGGGTTTTTCGCGGAGGTGCGCGGGCGAAAATCGTTTTGTCTCGACACCCCCCTTTCGCGCCCCTTAATGACACGAGCCCGGCGTTGCAGGCGGTTTCACAACGGCGGCAGTCGCGCATCTTCGGGACTCGCGGATGCGGGAGGTGTGACGGTGTTGGAAGAAGAATCGCGTACCAGGGTGCCGTGCACCTTTGTCTCGCGCCTCGAGCGTCCCTTTTGCGCCCTTTACGACGACAAAGTGCGGACCGGCCGTTTTGTAGCGAGTCGCGTGCATCTTCTCGATAGATACGCAGTCGAGACGCGTCGAGACAATTTCGCCCCGGACGACGAGGCCGCGCCTCTCGCGCCGGGGAACCTTTTCGCGGTGCGGGAGAACGAAGCCCGGACGAGTCGAACGTTTCGCGACACGTCCCACGTTTATTCCGGACATTTTTACGGGAATCTGGATTTGAGATGCGCGCGGGAAACAATGCGAGACGAGGGAAGGAAGTTGCGGGATAGTCGAAACGCACATTTACGCGCGGCGAGCGGATCTCGATCGCCGAGTCGCTCGACTCGTCGATCTTTCATTTCCAACACCCCGTATATCGTATGCAGGAAAATGCTTTAAGCTTAATGCGCGATCGATTTTACGTTTCAGAGTGCCGAGTCGATGGTACAGGCACGTCTGTATAAAACCTTATCGGATTAAACCAGCGAACGTTTCATCGGCGTTGCAGAAATTTCACGTGTACGAAAAACCGCCACGTTGCCCCGCCGTGCCGCGCCGGGCTGGCGTCCTTTATAAGGGTCGAAGAAATTCCGCAGAGACACATGCCCGAAATTCCAAGCCGCGGCCTTTTCCGCATTTCTGGAATTACCGTCTTCGCCATTAATTCGCTCATCTCCGTGCGCGGATATTGCAGCCAGGACGCATGCAGGTACGGCGAAATTCGCGCCGATGTTCACCCCACCCCCCGGAAGGCGAGGTCCTTCGCGGATCGGCCGACAAAACGAACGGTATCGCTTTTCTATTAAAGCTTATCATAAAAACCGACATGATAAACGATGATACTTTCCAGTTCCCTTGCTCCGTACATAGCTGCACCGTCGAAACGACGCGACGGAGGTTATACCGTAAACTCGACTCCTGGATTATCTTCCTCGATTCTCCGCTTGCCCTCGCTCCTCGTCGTCCCTGTCCTCGGCGCCTCCCTCCGCCCTTCCCCCCGATCTTCTCCTCCTCGCGTAATAACCCGACCAGCCCTCCCTTTCGGTCCTTTTTCCGCCTCCTGCGGGCCGCGCCAAAGTTTTGGGCCGTGGGAGAGGAAAGTTATCGCCGGAGTCCTCGAAGTTCGTCTCCCGGAGCGCTAATCGAGCTGGCCATTTCTGGACGTGGTCGGGAGCTGGCCGCGATGCGTCATCCACGAGGAAACCTTCCGGCTTCATTGCCGGCTTGATTACCATACTAGAATTTAATTGGCGCATTGTACCGCGACGGCTCCGCGGAACGAATTAATTCTTTGCCCTCCTGGCCATCGTCACCTCTGGAGGATTTTCCCCGGGTTGCGCGGCCGGCCAGGCGCCAGGGCTAAAGACTCGACGCGGAACAGCCATTTTTAGAGAAATTCGAGAACGTAACCCTCTTGGTAGGTTTCGTGTCGAGGCGCGATGAACGTACATGCTCACCGCTCGTCTAATACATTTTAGCGCGTCGTTTATTTGAAATTCAAATTTCGCTCGAAATCTACGGTTCGAAGGTATTGCGGATGATGGCAAAGAAGCGCGAAATCGTTGGAATCGTCGGTTGGGAAAAATTGCGGAGTGTTGGCCGCGTTACAAGGAGGAAAATTGGCGTGTCTCGATCGCTTTACGAGGAGGAAAAGTAGCCGTAGCTCGTGCTGCTTACGAAGGCATATCGTAAGCGGAGAAGGAAGCGGAGGAAGATGAGAGGTGTCGAGGAACCTGATTGAGAGGTTCGACCGTGGCAGCGATCGGTTTAAGGTAGCCGCTAGAAAATCGGGATAGCCAGGATGATATGCAATTTCTGATAGGCGTGGAATCGTTCGATAAAAGACTCGACGCGTATCTCCACCTGCTAAAAACGATGCGCTCGCTTCTCCGCGGACATCGCGACATTAGGCCGATCGATTCCTGGCCGAGGCGCGAAATAAAACGTCGAGGATCCATGTTAAAATTCGCATCAGGCAATGGAATAAAGTTCTGGGCGTATCTTTTGTAAGATTTAAGATGTCGTACGTTTTAGTGCACCGTTAGAATTTCCCCTCACGTAAGTAAAAACGTTCCATAAAAGAGCGCTCGGCTACCCGTGAGGAAAGCAGTGCACCGAGAATTTTGAATTAGCGGCAGGACGATCGTGAAACGACGAAAAGTTTCGGCTCTCGGGAAAAGGTTTCCAGCGTAACGAGACACGTTGCTAAATAAAATCGAATAATTTCCTACAACACCGACGGCTCTTCGATACCCGTTCTCGATTTTCCACAAATCACTTTTCTCCACGTTCCGCCCGTATTAAACGCGCACTTTATTTATGAGCCCTGGGATCGCGTCATTTTTCAAAAAGTGCCATCGATCCGTCACTCTCCCGAAACCAAAGTCCATTTGTCACTTGGCTCCGGAAATAATCTCGATGGACGATTGTTTGAACAGCGCGATCAAGCATGCATGGCTAAGCGGAACTTAACAAATTGGGTGTCGCGACAAAGTCTCCGTTGCGCAAACATCCAGTCAGCGTTTTCCCATTAACGATTCCCTCTCTTCATCGGTAATTTCTAGGTTGCGTATATCTTCCTCCCTTCTTTACATATTCAACCGAAAAACAATTCTCTCGGCCATATATCACGATCGATTAGCCTCTTTCTTAATCTCTGCAACGTCGATGTAGATCATCCATCAACATAATTCGATACCGAGACATCACGAGTATTGGGTATCGCGCTACGATAAGTTATCGATGTTCAAAAAAGCGTACATTTCAACGAGGAACGATGTTTACCATATAAATCCTAAATAGCCTCATTCGAACACCCCGTATAAGCGAGCAAGTTCCTCGAAGGATTCGTAGGAAGAATTGGGCTGTTGGAAGCTCGAAGACCGAAAGCGGTTCTCGCGTTGGCATCGGGGCGAGGTATAAGTTTCCAAATCTCGGGCAGGAGACGTATCGTCGCGCACGGAGCCTTCCTATTGGGTCTATTTCGAGGGAAAGGGGGGAATACGTATTCGACGTATTTAGTTCCTTTTATTTGACGCGGAGTGGCCCCCGTTTATGGGCCTGGCAAGCTGCCGTGTTGTGCGCGATGCACGATATGATAATCGTTACCGTAAAACTCGGGATTTGCGAGGCGGCATTCGTCCACGGTTATGGGCATCGATCCGCCCGTTCCTCGTCGAGAGCTTCCACCCAGAAGGTTCGAATTCAATTCTGAGCCGGCGCTCGTGCGGACCTTCGTCATTAGGGTAATCGGTAACCCGAGAAAACTTCCTTTCGTGCGGAAAACTTTAGCTCGATCCCGCACGCACGCTTTTTCTCATAAACGATGGAAATGCACGACGTCGCATTCTTCGAACTTTTCATTCCGGTTCGTCGACGTCACGAGGATCCTCGCGCACGCTAGCTGCCCCGAGTTTAATTCCTAAAATTAACTCCTGGTTGATGCACGTTTCGGCGAGGAGCCGCGGATCAAAGATTAAAGGGAAGAGCGACGGCGGTCAGGGCGTGGGCGAGCGACGACGGAACTCAAAGGTGGATTTTTGGGCGCGCGCTTTACGCAAGCGGCACGACATACAAAGTACCCACTGAATTCGGAGTGGCTATTAGATATATTAATTGGCGAGATTACCGCTATTCATCACCCGCATTACCAGGCCACCCGAGGGTGTTATCGGGGCGTTCGATCGAGAGTCTTTCGCGTACCCGGATGCGCGGCCCGTAATGTTTCCACGGCAGGTGTTTCGTGTAATGCGGCTTTGCGCGTAGGAAATATACTCTTGCCTTCTCCAAATTGGATTCTCACGGCCGCGAAGTTGTAGGAGAGCGCAAGGAGAAATTATTCGATCCTTCCGTGCCACCGCTTACCGAGCTACGCGAATGGCTCTTAAAAGATACGTTTGCGTTAAACCACGTACCGACGCGATGTGGAAAAACAGACTCGCCTCGCGTAATTATGTGTATCGATCGACGCGTATTTCGCGCGGCCCGGTTGTCCCTCGCCGAGTTTGTTATGCTAGAATCATACGATACGCCGACTGGCAGAAAGCTAATACGCGCGAAGTGAACGTAAGGTCCTGGTCCACATTCCGATCCATCCAGCGCGACAATTTCAGCGCACCGTACGTAACTTAATCTTTAACTGGGTTAAATTGATTTATCATAATGTAATTGACAGGCTACGGGCAGTACTTGCGCGGCATTCGCCTTTACCGTCTCATATCTTACGGTCGTAAAGCCGCGTAACGAATATTCGTTTCTCCCGGCGAGCATACTCGTCGCGCGTTAAAAATCCTAGTCCTCGTTATAAAACCGATCGAACCGTACCCTGCGCAACCGCGTATAACACCGAGTGCAATTCTATAAATACGTAAACATTCATCAAGGCGCAACAGGGTTCCACGAGGGTGAATCGAGGGAAAAGGAGCTCGGACCAAAAAGCACGCGTCCCAAGGTGTGGATTAAATCGTCAAACTCGAGCGATGCGCGCGCCTTCGAATAAAGCGCGTTATTTATCACCTTCCAGGAGAGCTATCGTGGCTTTCGCGGACCCCTCTTCATTCCGGGGGGCGCCGCGGAGATTGGTGACTTTGCATTAAGGTAAATCGTGGAAAAACGCGGCTCGAATGAAATCGATGCACGGGCCCGGCGGTCGAGGGTTAAGCAAACATTCCAGTGAATGCGGCCGCGCGCGAGGGCGTTGACGTACGGCAGCGTATTCAAAGTAAAGTGAACATTCCACCAAGTCCGGCGTGGCGCTGCGAATTTAACCCGGTGCATATCCACCAAGTTGCCGCTGCGTTACCAAGCCGTACCGGTCATTCCAGCGAGCCAGGCGGATTCTTTGCCCCGGACGCGACATTTTGGGCCGAATCCGTCTATCGGCGGGCGCAATGGCTCGAGGAAAGGACCGAGCGAGCGATTATTCGGAGGGACCGGCCCAGGAGTACGCGGAGAATTTCAAGAATATTCGCGTCACAAACGCCGGGTTGTTTTCGTTCCCTGGCAAATTTTTGCGCTCTCCTCCCAGTCTAGAGTCGTTCCAGTCAAGAAATATCTTAAGGTCGGACTTTCCGGCAGGCGCGTAGTCGTTTAATGAGATAGCATTGGATATTGGACGGGGAGGAAAATAATCGAAACCGAGACACGCGTATATTTACGCCCGAAAGACGATCTTGACGAGCAAAATCCACGCGTTAGCGGAGCGAAATTTCCGAGATAAGCTCGGATGTTCCGTGGAGCAAAAAATGAGAAACCGATCCTCGCGCAGCGGGGATAATTTTACGATGGCGTACGATCCAGTTTAAACAAGTTCCGCTCGGGAAAATTTAATGGAAGCTCGACGTAAAATCGATGCCGGTAGGTTTGCAAAAATCACGATATTGTATTCGAAGAGCTATACGGCTTTTCCTCCCCCTGCCGCCATTTTTCGACGGGTTAGCTTTCACACTGGCGGAACTCGATTATCCGGACGTCGATGATCAACGTTTCTTTTATGTAAATCCCGAGGCGAGACGACGATGTCCGTAACTCGCGGACGGCCCCTGTAATTCCTAGCCAACGGCATAATGCGGAATGTGTTCCATTCAAACGCATGCAACTTTGTGTAGACGCCGCCGCACGTCAGCGCCGAGCGGACGCCGGTGAAATGTAGTCTTAATGGCGCTGGCATTTAACGCACCGGATTATGATTTAGGTCATTGTTGCCGGGCATCCACGGTCGGTACCGCTGAGGCGAAACCTGCGATTCCAAGTCGGAAAGTTCGATCGAGCAAGGAATAAAGAATTTTGGGACTTAAGTGAACGGTGTATTTAGTTTGAAATAAATTTAGCGCCCGGAGGATGACATCAGAATTTTTATCGAGCACGTATCGAATTATTCCACGTAATAAAAGCTCATAGTGCTGGGCTAATGTAAAAGTTCCATTGTCTTTTGGAAGCGAAGAGGGGTTATACTTGCCTCGGTGAGAGCATAATATGGCGTCCGAATTGCATTAAAATCGCAGAGGGCCGTTCGACCTACTGCCCCATCGCTCGCTCTCCCGATGGACCGCTCGACTCTCGGATGCTCGCGCGATATTACCTTATCTTCCAGAGATGCGATCATTTTGGTTAACGCGATAGACGGCGTAATCGGACAATACGATGCGGGAAATACCTATCGCTCCAAAGGATGAGGCGTACGAGACGTATTCCGTCTCGTATAGCAAGGAGGTCACGATGCTTTCCTCCTCCGGCCATCGAATTACCAGGATTCTTTTTAATGACTTACGATAGACTTACGATCAATTTTGCTCGGTGTTCATTCCCGATCGATTCGAACTCCTCCCGCGAAGCTTCGTGCTCGAAACTTGGCCTTCAACCGGTACGATACGCGATAACGCTCCTCCGTGGAAGTTTCTAACCGAGTTAACCGTACAGAGGCACGGAACAAAATACCGTTTCATTTATCAACGAGAGTTATGATCGACGACGAAATGATTTTCGTGTCGTGACGTGGAAACGTTCCTGCGGCTCTTTCGTTTCTTTCGACGAGCCCTATCCATCATCCCCGGGGGCCGCGCGGTTCTAAGACGACCCGTACATGCATACCGTAAGAACGTGCGAGCCTTGTGCAACGATCGATCGCAAAAGTTACGTAATGAGTCTCCGCGTGCACCGACTCCCGCACGGAGACGGTCAAAATCTAGGTTATCGAGCTTCTACCCGGCCACCCGGTATAGGAGGAAAGAATTAAATCGACCGTCATGCACTCCGGTCCCTTCTCCAGTTTCGCGCGTAAGGAAAGCGTCGTGCAGTCCGCACGATCGAATCACCGGGCTGGCATGCATAATTTTCTCTCTCTCTCTCTCTCGAGAGAGAGAGAGAGAATCGCGGAAGGTCGGGGGAAACTGGATTTCGGATGAAAGGGTCAATTTGCGGAGTCAAAACGTTTAAGTCCTACGACAAAGCTAGAGGATCGGCGATTAAAACCAAATCTACGCGTACGCATTCGTCTATCGTGCAGGGCGATTTAATAAGACAAAGCTTCCAAAGAGAGGAACATCGATAAACTTATTTACCTTGACCGTTGGTCCGTTAAATCCCGCCGCGCTCTTCGGGCCGTGTTTTATCAGTTCGCTCGAGGATCCTCCCCCGTTTGCCTTAATCGCGGGGCAAAGGACTCGGTTAACGGGTTACAGGCACGGAGCGGCGAGTCCCGGTTAAAGTATTCGCTACAAATACGCGAGATTTAGCCCACGAGCGGGGCTTACGTGTTCCTCCCCGTGTACCACCGTAACGGAGCCTAATTGAAGGTTTGCTTCCACGCGGATATCGCGTCCATTTACAATTTAAATGGCGAGTCCTTTATTCATCGGCCGTCAGGCACGAGCCCCGGCGAATCGAAGGCAACGATCCCTCTCTCTCTCTCTCTCACTCTCTCGCTCTCTTTCTCGCCCCCTCTCTCTCTCTTTCACATCTGGTTCTACCGGATCGAGAGTGCCACGAGGCCGCCATAGAATCGGCGATGCCGAAGCGAGAAGAACGGAAATGGAACAATGCGCGGTGGAATGGAGGTTGAAAGGTCGTAACCGAGGTATGGGGAGGAAAAAGCCGCGGCTACGTGCCCGCGCGAGCGGGGGAGGGAGGAAACGAGCCGAGGGGAGATTATAAATATCGTTGGAAATTTTTCCCATCGGCGGATTACGTAATAATGCGACCTATGCCCGAGGTGTGCCGAGTGGGACCGGAGGAGACGAGGAGATAACGCCGCTGCATCCGCGAGCGCGTGTTGACGGATTCGGAAGAGAGAGAGAGAGAGAGAGGAGACGCACGATAAGAGCAACGACCACGCGCTGGAATTCGAGGATTATTATTGCTGTACCGCCTGGAACGCACCGATGTCGTCGCTCCAAGGTAAACGCAGGGTATCGCTGCGTCACGAGCCTCGGATCGGGGATCGCGCGCGAGAAGAAAGGACCGATTTTGGGTGGAGAAGGGAGCCGCGTAAGAAAGGCGGTGGTAGATGGACAGCTAAAGGTCTTCGTAAAGTCGCACGAAGATTACCTTTTTACGCGTCGAGTAGTGACATTTTAATTTTCTCTTTGATAACATCGTACATTAACGCTACGTTGTCGAGAGTATCTTTCCGGAAGCGCCCTTCGAGTGGACGAAGAACGAACGAGCAATAGCCACGAGCCGCGGACTCGAAGCGTTGGCTTCGAATGGCACGAGGGGGAAGGGTTGAATTTGGGAAGGGAAGCCCCGGGTTCTCCCGCAAATGGATTCGTCGAGGAACAACGCTCGGAAAATTGATGCGATCGCGGACTCGAGGCGCGCAAAGAGCCTCGCTTTTCGATTCCCCGGGTTAGAAGTCCGCGCATCCCGAATTTAATTAATCCACCAATGAATAATCCGCGGCGCGCCTAGATATGTATAATCGATCCGATCGAACGTTTAATTATTCTATTACTCGATTCTATGATTAATGGAGGCGATTTATCACGGATCGGTCTTCGAAGTTTGCAGAAGTAATTAATCATGGGCTAATTAATTAATCAAGTGACCGCTCGGCCCGATAGCCCGGTGGCGGTTCGATGGTAATTGCATCCGATCCGCAAGTTTTCGGCCTTCCCGCGGAGGAAGGAACGCGGATCCGTCTCTTTCTTTCCTTCTTTTTATCCCCCCTCGCACGATCGCAGGGCAGAAGAGTCACAAAGCACGGTTAATTCTACGGTGCAATTAACGATTACTCGAGGCAGGGAGGGAACTTTGTGGACGCTGCGAAAACGAAGTGAGCCGAGGGAGGCGCGGAAGGTACTCGTTGTACTTGGTGCATTCTCCGTAGTGATGCGCGCGACAAAAGCGGGAGAACTTTCCGCAAACTACTCCTTCAGGCACGAAATCGTTGAATACCGCCCTTCGGAGTCAAACAAAATCTCAACTTTCGCAAGAGAGATATCGCGACGTTCTCCCGCGTGCCTGTAAATTCCATCGGAGCCATTCTGTGGAAAACTAATAATTATACAACGTTCCGAACAGCGCGAGGAAACTGGCCGCCCCTTCGACGACTCCGTCCCGCGCCCGTTGCCCCCTCGCCACTTCTTGGAAGGATGAATTCGTCTACGGCCGATTAACACTCCTCGATGCAAAGCTCTCCCTCGATGTGGCTGTGGCGATTAATGTCAGCCGCGTTAATATCCTTCCTAGATTTTTACAGATTTATATCGATAGTGTGTTTATCGATGTACCGAGCTTCTTTCCTTCGCAAAACATTCCTTCTTAACGGTGGCGAGTCACCGTCTATTTTAAGAAAGGAGGATATTCGGTCGAAATTCAATAGCGTCGCAGCGGCGAAATCGTGTTATTTTTTTTGAAAGAGAAAACCAAATCCGAGTTGATCTTTCGCGGGCCATTAGGGAGGAGGGAATATTTTTCTCTCGCGTATGGAGTTCCTCGGTACTCAAAGGAAGCGGGATAAAAGTCCGGGAAGAAAGCGGAGAAAAGGGGGAAAAGAAATGAGACAGAGGAGAGGAGCGGTAAAAGGAAAGATGAAAACATAGGTACACGCTGTTATTCCCCGTGAAAGAACGCGGGAGACTTTACGGAAAGAGTGGTCCTTCCCCTATCGCGCATTTTTCAAACCGGAGTACAAAAAAAAAAAATAGATGTTTCTGTAGGTGCACGTGCACAAGAAAAGACTCTTACGTTCGTTCGAAGGACCGTCATCGTGCTCACCGATCGGCTTTCCACGAACATTTCCAGAAAGCAGAACGGCATCTTGATATTCCACTTTCGAGTTAAAAAAACGACCGCGTCTCTCCACCTTGATGAACCTCGAGTAAAATCGAGCAGAGGCTAAAGCCCAACCTTTCCCACCATCGTTAACAGGATCGATCTCCGCGATTACCTCGATATAGAAACCGATCAAAATTCGATCGAGCAAGATACTCGCCTAAACTCTCTCCAAAGCCCCAAGAATATTTCCCTCGCCGTGGATCGAGCCCGGCAATTCCAACAATTCCGCTTCCAGAATCGCGGAAGTGCCATCGAACGCACTCCACGAGATACGCTTTTTAATTTAAGGGTATTCCGAAAATCAAAGCGGGCGCGCAGTCCGCCGGTCGGCGGCGGGTTAGGTTCATCGGATTCCCATCGAAATGCCCGGCGAGTGGAGAATTATAATTTGAATGGCGAGGACCTTATTCATCGGCCAGGAGAAACGAGCCCTCGTGGCTCGAAGGTGGCTATCTTTTTCCTCCCCCCGCCGTCGCGGCTTGATTGGGCGCCGGGGAGAAGGCCGAATGATAAAACGAGAGAGGAAGGGACGAGAGGGTTGGGGCTGGGGCGGGCGGAGAGGGAGGCGACGTCGTCGGGGTTCTGGAGAGGAGAAAGAGGGTCGGTGGAAAGGGTGGGAGGGAGGGAGGGGGGGGGGGCGACGGAGGCGGATGGGGTGGGAGATATTCTTTGTGAAAGGATTTGAGAGGCGAGGAAGGAGAGGTTCTTGACTCGGCTCC
>JBCFXI010000245.1:0-220559 GCA_038496175.1 Ampulex compressa | reverse complement strand
TCTCTCTCTCTCTCTCTCTCTCTCTCTCTCTCTCTCTCTCTCTCTCTCTCTCTCTCTCTCTCTCTCTCTCTCTCTCTCTCTCTCTCTCTCTCTCTCTCTCTCTCTCTCTCTCTCTTCCACCTCGTCCCTTATCTCTCAATACTATTTTATCGCAAATACCTCGTCGTCGGCGCTAACGGTAGACGACAGAGCGGAGGATGGATTGTAGGAAGAATACGAACGAACAAACAACTCCTCCCTCCTCCTGAGTCACTTGACTGGCGTCGGCGATGCCCAAGTGGCGCAAGCCAGGCGCCATCTGTAATTCCAATTCGGATCCCGATGCTGGCCTCCGCACGCTCCTTTTAATGCGCCCCCACTTTCTTTTTCGTCAATTCTCCTGCAGCCCCTTGTTGGCAGGCGGAAAGGAGGATAGTGGCGATGGTTCGAAGTTGAAGTGACTGGAACACCGGTGTCCCCTCGAAGCGTCAATGATCTTACCGATAACAAATAAGTTACGATGACGAGAACGTCGACGATCGGTGACGACGTCGGAATCATCGGCACGTCATACTCCCCGCTTACGTTCATCCACGAGGACGTCGGCAGTCGTGCTTCTTTAACCCGTCGAGTTTTTTCTTTTTTAACTCGTGTCTTGTTGAAAAAGTTGATTTTTCATAGCCGCTCTTACCGAGAATGCCCTTTTCTAAGGGGAGTTGCGGGAAGAGAGGGAGTAGATAGCGGAGGGAAGAATGACGAGGTATAACCGCGACTTACGTGGGAATAGAGAATCGCCGATTCCTTTCTACCGACTTTCTAAGTATATTCCGTGTTAGTCCTTTACGCGCGTCCTTCTTTCCAGCGCGCCACGTCGACGTCGGATATCATACACGGCTTCTTGATGCCGTCAGTAACGCGTCGCCATGGCCTATCCCTCGTGCCGTGGGAAAATTTGACGCATCACTGCAGCTCTTCGCATCTCTCGAAGCTACCTGCTTTGTTTCAGATCGATTTTTCTCACTGTCATTTTTATCAGCCCAGGATTGAAACCCATGGCGCCGTTCTTACCGGCGAAAGAGTGCCGCGTATAATCCTGATTATTCTCTACATTCGTATTCCTCGCCTCATTAATTTTATGGATACGTAAGAAAATCACACATATTCGAATTGGATGCGATTGAAACGCGTCGTGACATAGAATCGTCTTACTAGAAGTGAGAATAGTATAATATAAGAAATATACAATGTTGATAATCTTGTACAATAAATGTGTAGAACGTTCATTGGAATATAAACGAAATAAAAGAAGTGAACGTCAAAACGGTACCCTCGGTAATGTTCCACGAGGGCAGCGTGTATCAATACACTTCCCTTTAGAAGTGGGTTAACAAGAACTTTCTCTGTTCTTGATGCATTCCTCACCGATATTTCGAAATGAGCGGATAGAGACCGCGATTTTATCTCAATCAGGACTTGAGTGCTTGTGGTCTACATACGTATATAAAAATATGATTGGTTCCATGTTTGTGGATACTCAAAAAGTATCATTGGTTATGTATACGCAGCATACACACACATTTACGTACGCGAATATATGGCGAGCTCAACCTAACGAAATATTAACTCTATTTAGAAAGCAGCCATTTTCTGTACATTTAATTTACCTGAATAGATTTTTGCGTATTCATAACATTACGCTATTTTTTTAATATCGTTTCCGCGTAAATTCATAGTTTTGTGTGATTAACAGATTAAACAAAAATTTTGTACACGGAGATAAATTTCCGACTCACAAAGTTCCAAAAATTATGTAACGCAAATGTGTCCTGCGCATTTTATTTTTCCCTGCTTTATCTGCTTCGTTGTAAAGGTACGCCTACTATACAAATTTGTTATACATGTCTCATACATGTTAAGACCAAAGTAAGAATGGCACAATAATGCTGATGTACAATAAAATGTTGTCATACCATTATCAGTATTAATCTTTGAACACTGAAGATAGACGAGTAAAAAAGAAGGTAATAAAAATACATGATGAGTAGGAAATAAATACAACTTTGTTATTACAAAATTCCTAACATAACTGTTGTTTCTATTTTTAAACTACAAAAGATCGATCTTACCAAATAACCATGATATTTTTTAAATAGTCACAATTATCCGTATTCCGTAAACATGTTTATTATCCTTCTTATATAATTCGTTCAGCGAATCGATTCACACAAGAGCTATCGATGTAAATCTTAAAAAAAAACAGCATCGTTCGACGTTTTATTTGTCGTGTAAAATGTCATAATTTAATAATTCATTCATAATTCATTTGTCATAATGAAACGAAATTAGACCAATAGAAGTCCTTCCTTCGTAATGATACGGATGCAATCTGCCGTGCATTATTTTCTTACTTACATCACGAAAGTAGGAAGATCAGAACATCATGCGTCGTCGTTCTTAGTAACCTTACTCTAACTGTCGATTAATAAATTGACATTACTGTAAAAGAACCGTACGAAATGTTAGCGATGAAAATAAAGACCATATGGATAAGTAGATACGTGCGTTTTCAGTCAGACAGCGAGCATGAAATTAAGAAAGTCACACATGTAGTTCTCAGCTTGACTAGTGATCAACTACGTAGTCATTTACGCGTAATACAAAGATATACTGGAATATTATATTCTTCGAAGTGATGTAAGTTTTAAAGGTAAGTACGTAATTTTGCGTCGCAAGATGACATCCGCCATGTTTGTTCTTTGATAAGCATCGGCTACATATGATGGTGATTTAAAAACCAGCGATTATTTTTCTGCGGGAAATTACATGATATGTCAGATTTACATAGCCCAATGTACATGATGGGCTACGGTACTTTATCGATGATAAATTTTGAATATAAAATGGGTTTACGAGCTACAAGAAAATAACACGTATACTTCATACGCAATGCATCCCACG
This sequence comes from Ampulex compressa, assembly GCA_038496175.1. Taxonomy (NCBI): domain Eukaryota; kingdom Metazoa; phylum Arthropoda; class Insecta; order Hymenoptera; family Ampulicidae; genus Ampulex; species Ampulex compressa. Next base: position 217,622 of record JBCFXI010000245.1, on the reverse strand, counting down.
TTGCGGGAAGACACATCCGTAATGTAAATTACGAAATCGTGAGTAGTCTGATTACGGTGGTTGATTATATTTAATTTCATAATATCGTGAAATTTGTTTCATCATAATTTCGTATTTTATATGATAATTATGCAGGCACGATTAAATAATCTCGAATAACTTAGCGAGGTAGACCTTGGTTAAGATCCTGCTATTTATTTGTGAAGAGTAACAAATTATATTTTACACTCTACGCAACAAAATGAATTGATAACAGGTTAGGAAGTGTATTTTCAATAGGATAAGGATAAGAATTTGTTTATTGCCACAAATCCTACAGCTATATTTTCATTTTCTTTTCATGACACGAGTTCCTCTTGGTAGCTAATGAATGATGACATGTTTTTGTTTTGTAATACATGTTATCAGAGAATGTTAACGATTGATTAGCCACTATCATCAACGCACTTTTTTATCGATGATATTTCTCAATCCTATACTTATTATAGTGTTCGGGAAAGTAGAGACTCGTGTGCAGTTAAAAAAATCACATAATTGCACTTTACATTATAGTGAAATATATATGCATAAATATACATTCAATATAAAAATTAAGTTTAGTTTGAAATGGCAGTCTTATATTATTCTATTTACAACATGTACATATAGGTATATGTCTATAAGTGTATGTGTATTACAAACACAGGATATACATGCCTTTGATACAGATGTACATCCTGAAATGTGCGTAAGATATATTAAAACACAATTGCGATTTTATATCCCATAACCGTGTCTATATATATATATATATATATATTCCATAAATCAATATTAATGTCAGTATTATTTTAATACTTTGCAAATAGATTATCGCAAAGGTAATACCCAATGAGTCAAGCATCAAGTTGTTTCTTTAAATTATCAGCTAATTTGTTCATGAACTCGAAAGTTTCCAGGTAATCAGATCTAGTAATGTTATTTATGCCTTTAATACAAATCGCAAGGTCCTTTGTCATGGAACCAGATTCAATAGTATTAATACAAACTGATTCTAATGTTTCTGCAAAGTGACGCAGTTGTTCATTGTGATCGAGCTTAGCACGGTGTAATAAACCTCTCGTCCATGCAAAAATAGATGCAATTGGGTTTGTCGAAGTTTCTTTTCCTTGCTGATATTGGCGATAGTGCCGGGTGACGGTACCATGTGCAGCCTCAGCCTCCACTGTTTTACCATCCGGACAAATTAACACGGATGTCATAAGTCCTAGTGATCCATATCCCTGTGCTACAGAATCAGACTGTACATCACCATCATAGTTCTTACACGACCATACAAAACCACCTTCTGACTTCATGGCATAAGCTACCATATCGTCTATCAGACGATGCTCATACCACAGTTTTTTTGCCTCAAATTGAGTCTTGTATTCCTTGTCATATATTTCTTGAAAGATATCTTTGAACCTGCCATCATATTTTTTAAGAATAGTGTTCTTTGTGGACAAATAAAGAGGATAGGTCCTAGAGAGTGCATATTGGAAGGAACTGTGAGCAAATGCGCGGATACTTTCATCTGTGTTATACTGAGCTTGTGCTATTCCTGGTCCCTTAAAATCATGAACAGTGTGTTCAATTTTTTCCCCATTGATACCAGTCCACTTGATTTCAAGTTTACCTGGCCCAGGAACTACAAAATCTGTAGCTTTGTACTGATCAGCATGAGCGTGCCTACCAATAATGATTGGTTGATTCCAGCCGGTAACCAAACGTGGAATGTTCTTACAGATAATAGCTTCACGGAATACAGTACCGCCTAAGATGTTCCTTATAGTACCGTTAGGACTTTTCCACATCTGCTTTAGTTTGAATTCCTCTACCCTCTTCTCATCCGGAGTAATAGTCGCACATTTAATACCAACGTTGTAACGTTTTATGGCTTCAGCACATTCAATCGTTACATTATCATTGGTGGCATCACGATTTTCTATCCCCAAATCGTAAGTGTGTAACTCAATATCCAAGTAAGGCAAGATAAGTTTCTCTTTGATGGAGTCCCATATGATGCGGGTCATTTCATCTCCGAGTATATCGACGACTGGTCCTGCCTTGAAACCAGGATAGAAAAAAAACCAGGTTACAATTGATGATAAGATTTTAAATATACTATTAGAAAAATAATTTACGATTTGTAAACTTTCATCTAATCTTCAAGTCACTGTATGACTAACGCATTGAGCATAACACTTCATTAATTTGCATAAAAACTCCCGAAATTTGCTACGTCATCCTTGAAGACATTCCAGACGATAATTGTAATATTTTAACTATGTGCTTATACTGAATATAATGCAATTCTTTAGACCGGCACTCTTCTTACGACAAGCACCTTTAAAAAGTACCATCTTGCGTAATTGGATCATCACATACGTTGTATCGCAGAACGATAAGATGACAGGTGTCAGTTTAATTGTCGTGCATCATTACCGCCTACTTACCTTTATTTTAGCCATGGTCGTGGTGGATATACTAAATGTCCTGACAGCGAGGTGTAAGTACGACGAGCAGGAAGAAGGTAGCTCTAACGACGACAACCGCAATGACGTGATACTGTTACTACCCGCACAGAGAGAAGGTGCACTCCTTATAAAATGCAGGCCCAAAGCGACGATGCGGTGGGGCGAAAACATGGCAGACTTAGCCAATGTCAACTACCTTCGTCAACTTGTCTTTCCTTTCCACCGATTTCGTGTCGATCGACCGGCACTACCGATCCGTTATAGACCTTTTTTTGTGGTACAATTTACCGCTTAGAAAATTGTTCAACGTGTATGATAAAATAAGCGTATCTCTACTGTACCGCCATTGATCCACTACTATCTGATCGTCCGCTATCACCGAGTTGTAAACTATTGGGATTTGGATTTTATCTCTTGAAAAATTGTGAAGACTTTGGAGTTTGTACCTTGAATTGAAAACCGATCTATTCGTGGGAGAATTAGAATGACCTTCGACGGAAAGGAAACAATTAGGCAGCACGTGAAGCATACTGCTGATCGAGATTGGAACAGAATTTATTTCCCACTTATAATAATCAAGCAGAAGATGCTTGAAATAGTGTTGTGGTGAATTTGATAACTTAAAATAGCATCAATCACACTGCCCTGATTTCCGATAAACACAGCTGATAAATTCACAAAGCCGATTGTCTTCTGCAATACGGCCTCGCGTAAAGTTTACCTCTGATTAAACTAATTTGCATATACGTATGCATTTAATTAATGACTATATACCTTGTCTCTTCATATTACATATGCATACATCTGCATACGACTACTTGCACGTGTAGATATGTATATGTATATGTCCTAAGAGAATTTTTATCCATACAATGTACTTCATTAATATTAATCATACCCCTACTGTACTATAGGTTTCCTCAAAAAATATGTTTTTCACAGTTCTCTTTATTAGCCCTGTTATACTGGGCGGAATTTTGTCACAATACTTAACATCTTTTACACTAAAAATTACTTATAATCACCTAATATATCATATACTTAAAGTGTACACACAACATAACATACTTGTTTATCATTAACAAAATAACAGAAGGCTTTCTACTAATTTTGTAAGAACTTAATTTTTATTACCTATCAATTCATACACAGGTTAGCTGGCCGACTACAAACACCTCTGCCATAATTCTTTTCGTAATACGAACGATCTTATCTCGAAAATTGGACAAGTTACTGCTGCAAACGTTATGGTTTATCTAGGGGAAAAAAACTTGAAGTAACTTTAAATATATTTTTATTGTCGTCCACTTATTTTCGGAGATTTCTTAAAATCAGTAGTTGATTGAACTTTTGAGAAAATACAAAAGCTTTACGTGCAGCCCTTGACGAGAATCAGTGCAAGTCACATCGATTTCCGACCAATTACGTGCTATTTTCTCTAGTATAACGTGGAACTAACTTCTCTCGATGTGCAATCACCACACTGCAGTATCAAATCCGAAGCTAAGGTACATGATACGTAAACGTGGCTGGTAGCTGGTCTCGAGCAGGGTCACTCGGATAGTGAAATTTATTATGGCAAACCTATGTTCACAGTGTTGGTGCGTGATTCATGTGCGTGGACATCGTTGTGGGTGATATCCTGTGATCAACCCGTGCAGTGTATGAAAACTCAGGTTTTCACGGTCTAAATTCACTATGTCTCGAAAGACGCTTTCTTCACTTATGCGCGTTCACTGATCGGCGAGCGGATTCCCGAGCTTCGTTACAGAATAATACGTCGGCACGGCACTGCTTGTTGACAGAAGCAATCATTTTCCTTTTGGCCCAACTTCGTTTAATTCAACCATTTCTTTCACCTGTATACGCTGGTCTATCGGCCGTCAACCCTTAAACATCTTATCCCCTCATTTTATTTTCCGGTAATAAAAAGGGTATCCTGTCGACGATCGTTAGGCCCCCCTAAATGTGCCGGATATCGAGAAAATACTCCCGTCTTTCTCGCGTCGGAAGTGTCGACGAATGACTGGATTTCTGTTTAGCCGATCATCGGCTGTTCTTCGAGCGTGTACGAATGCTACCTACGTATAAACGGTGTCTCGATGTGCACACGGTATAAAATTAGAGCAGAGCTGTCGAAGAAGCGCTTTTGAAAATTCCGGTTTGAAAGATAAATTCGACATGATGAAGAGCAGTGCTATGCTTAAAAAAGAGAGCAAGATGCGCATACGTGCTTTTCCGGTGAGTATACACTTGTACCTAACATATCTATTTCTTTCTGTTTTTTGTTATGTGTCACTTTATTTATTTACCACCTTCCTTTGTTTGTTGGCCACTATTTTGTCCAGTCGCTCTTATATATAGGCCAGTCTTTATAACCTGTCCAGGAATTTGATATACCTTATGCACCCTATAAAGATTCCAATTGGCGGTTGAGAAATTTATGTACAATGGTAATTATATATTTGATGATATTGACTGGTCTTGTTTGTTCGGTCATCTACTGTAAAGACATGATGAGTTTCTATATTGTTATGCCTGTTTCACAAATGTTTTAGCGTCCCTTTCAGGTTTCACGTTTTAAGATCTTCGTTGAAAGTATCTTTAGGAATACATCTTTCAGAAGATCTCATCAACAAAAATAAATAAAATAAATACTGTATGAATTGTAATAACATTTACTACTTAAATTTTTGTTTGTATAAACATACAAACATACACTATATTTAATGGAAAATAACAGTTGCTATGGTATCATAAAAAAGGAGTAATGATACACAAATATAGATCAAATGTCACAACTTTTGGTTGAAGAAATTCACAATGTTCTGCAGACAACTTTTAAATTGGCAATACAATTGTTAATCTCAAAATTCAGAGTTGTATGGAAGATCAAATTTTTGTATCTATTAAGCTGTCATAGATGTTTTAATACACTGCGTATGCATTGAACTTAATGATTTATAAAACATACCCATCATTACAGTATGTTATTGTCCATTCAAAGAAAAGGTTTAATAATTGATTGAAACATGCCCTTAAAATATCGTTTTTTATCAATAAACAAGTACTTTTCTTTGCTTTCAAAATTATATATCTATCTATAAACATGTTATAATTCTACATATGTATGTATATATGTATTTATTAGTAGTGTTATATTAACGTGGATATTATCTGCATATTCAAATATTTCCAATGAAATTGAAGTTAATTCTAACAAAGTCAAATATATTATTTTACAATGTATTTACAAAATAAATGCATACAGCAGATAAATGGGATATGGAACAAAACACAGATTGTATTAATATAAAGCAAAGCAATATGGACCAGGAAGAAACATGCGCATCTGGATCAATGGGCATGAACAATTTGAATTTTTTGCTAATTCCTGATACCCTTGTGAGACAAAGCATTCAACATCTATTCTCTTTAATTACACATAATATTTTGCATTTTTTTTTAATATCATTAAAGTACATATAATATTTTGGTTTACAGTGTAATGCATGTCAATTTCATTTAGGGTATTAACGGGCTTGATACCCACGTTATTTCCAGACAGCTATGGATGAAAAGTATGTAGAAAGCATTTGGGCTCTATTGAAAAATGCCATCCAAGAAATACAGAAGAAGAATAATTCTGGTCTTAGCTTTGAAGAGCTTTATCGTAATGCATATACCATGGTTCTTCATAAATATGGAGAACGCTTGTATACTGGATTGAAGGAAGTTGTCACACATCATCTTGAGAACAAAGTGCGGGAGGATGTATTGCGGTCCCTTCACAATAATTTTTTACAGACATTAAATCAAGCTTGGAATGATCATCAGACATCTATGGTGATGATCAGAGATATTTTGATGTACATGGATAGGGTATATGTACAACAGAATGATGTGGACAATGTGTATAACTTGGGACTAATCATATTCAGAGATCAGGTGATTTTTAATTATACATTATTGTGTTTTGAATTGTCTTAAGAAAACTATCCACTTCATTGATTGGTTGATTTATGGATGCTTTTATGAGTACATATTTATATGGAATGTATCCAATGTTATTCTGTTTTAGGTGGTCAGATATGGATGCGTTAGAGATCATTTACGAGAGACGTTACTGGGTATGGTAGCAAGGGAGAGAAGGGGAGAGGTTGTAGATCGTATCGCGATAAAAAATGCCTGCCAGATGTTAATGTTGCTTGGAATTAACAGTCGTCAAGTATATGAAGAAGATTTTGAAAGGCCTTTTTTACAACAGAGTGCAGAATTCTATAGAGTAAGAATAATTTATGGTTTTCCAATTTAGGAAAATCCTTGCTAAATCGCTTCATTAAATGAAATGTACTTCTCTTAATTTTTAGATGGAATCGCAAAAATTCTTGGTAGAAAATAGTGCATCAGTATATATAAAAAAAGTTGAAGCTAGAATTTGCGAGGAATCTGAAAGAGCAAAACATTATCTGGATGAATCTACCGAGCCACGAATAGTAGAGGTAGTGGAAGAAGAATTAATCAAAATTCATATGAAAACCATCGTTGAGGTATGCAAAATAATTTTTTTCTCAATTATTGCATTGAATTACTTTTTGGTGTCAATATCCCATTTCAATTCGGATTATTTTTTTCATCATGGTTGTTAGATGGAAAACAGTGGAGTAGTGCATATGCTCAAAAATCAGAAAACAGAAGATCTCGGTTGTATGTATAAACTGTTTTCGAGAGTTTCGGATGGCTTACGTACAGTTTGCAACTGTGTATCTCAATTCCTAAAGGAACAAGGACGTGCCATGGTACAAGAGGAGCATGAATCAACAACAAATGCAGTTCTTTTTGTGCAAAACCTGCTGGATTTAAAGGACCGCTTTGATCACTTCCTACACTATTCATTTAATAACGATAAAAACTACAAACAAATGATAGCCTCAGATTTTGAATACTTTCTTAATTTAAATACTAAAAGTCCAGAATATCTGTCTCTCTTCATAGATGACAAGCTTAAGAAGGGTGTCAAAGGGGTTAGTTATCGCAATCCTATTCCTGTAAATACATTTTGATGTGCTACAGTTTTTGAACTACATATTTACGAGTGAATATGACTATATTAAGCATCGGATTATACATTTCAGATGACAGAGCAGGAAATTGAAGGTATTTTAGACAAAACAATGGTTCTGTTCCGATTTTTACAAGAAAAAGATGTATTTGAGCGATATTATAAGCAACACTTAGCCAAACGTCTACTCTTAAATAAATCGGTATCGGATGATAGTGAAAAGAATATGATATCCAAACTTAAGGTACTGTCTTTGTTTGTCACAGAACCATTCAGTTTAGCTTATAGAATGTACAATTGCTGATATTGGAAAGACTAGTGCTCGTCAGCTCTAAGTAATACAGTTTTATTAGATACATGGATTATTCAAAGATAATACAAGTAACTTGGATTTTGAAGAAAGTAAAAAAAACAAGCACTCATCCGATTTGTTGGATATAAATTCTGTGTTGGAAGCAAATGGTTATTCTAAGAGCGACAATAATATAGGTGCTTAAGTGTTCCATTGCATAAGCTTAAGCTTAAAGTAAGTGTATGCTTTGTAAACCATGCTGTCAATGTTATGTGATTATTAACGAACAAAAGTGGGAAAATAGGAGATTAACATTCTGTTATGAAGCAGATGTGGCTAGCATGTTTTATAAAGTTGAGTTAAATCAAATTTTTACTGATGGTATTGTCACTGGTTGCCTTGGAGTTCCACATGGTTTACCAAAGCTTGCACCCTTTACAATCATGCACACTTTAAGGTGTAGAAGTATTGACACAGAACTTCATGGCAGGCCAAACATTTACAGCAGAATATCGATAATTCACAGCAATTATATTATCTTTCTTCTTTAGACTGAATGCGGTTGTCAGTTTACATCCAAATTGGAGGGCATGTTCAAGGATATAACAGTTAGTAATACTATAATGGATGAGTTCAAGGACCATGTTCTCATATCTGATGTAAGTTACAAGGAATTTTGATCATTAATCTTATAATTATTTTAATAATCAGTTATGCAATTTCTTGTATCTACAAGTTTAATGATACATTATTGTTTTCTTTATTAAGACAAATCTGCATGGCGTGGACATAAGTGTGCGAGTACTCACAACTGGTTTCTGGCCAACGCAATCCGTTGCACCAAAATGTAGTATGCCTGCCGCACCACGAGATGCCTTCGATGCCTTCCGTCGTTTTTATCTTGCTAAACACAGTGGCCGTCAATTAACTCTGCAGCCACAACTAGGTAAGTTTCATTTCTAAAATAGACAACAATGAGTCAAGAGTATTCTCATTTACTACCATATGTGTATATATATGCTTATATATATACACCATAATATTATATATATCATTTTGAATCTTAATTCAACTATGGTTATATATATACCATAATTGAATCGTAAATATCTACATTATGCATTTTGAGATATACAACTATATAATACTGAACTTTTCAGGCTCTGCTGACCTAAATGCCATATTTCATGGACCACGAAGGGAAGAAAGCAGCTGTGGAGGATTAGACACACCATCATCCTCTAATTCTATTGGAAATGGAAGTGTGAGCACAAGTGGTAGCCTTATAAGTCAACGGAGTAGTGGATGTAGTAATCCACGAAAGCACATAATACAAGTATCAACGTATCAGATGTGCGTCTTAATGTTGTTCAACAAAAGAGACAAATTAACGTATGAGGTTGGTTCTTATATTAACAGAAAACCCTAGTTACCTTACAGTTTTGTCTTAATTATTATATTGTCACACTTTTATATATACGCGCGCGCGTGTGAGTGTGGGTGTGTGTGGGTGCATGCGCGTGTGTGTACACATATTATATATATGGTACACACATATATATACATATACATATCAGTATACATACATGACATATATAAATACATTGCGTAGGAAATTCAAGGTGAAACCGATATTCCAGAGAGGGACTTGGTTAGAGCGCTACAGTCCCTGGCAATGGGCAAAGCCACGCAAAGAGTTTTACTCAAACATCCTCGTACGAAAGAAATTGAACCTACACATTGTTTTTGTGTTAACGACAGTTTTACCAGCAAATTACACAGGTACTGCGTAAATTATGGAAGAAAAAGTGTTATTCTAGAAAAATTTAATATAGGCCTAACTGTCTCCTCTCAGAGTAATACTATTCTTCCTTCCATAAGCCTTTTTTCTACCTCCTTAAAGAAGCATTTAAACTATTAATAATGAATATAAGTTACCCATTAAACATCTAAAGGAAACGCATACCTGGCTTAAGTTTCTTGTTGAACATTTCTTCATAAACATCTTTTTCTTTTCTTTTTTTTTTGCAAAGAGTAAAGATTCAGACGGTGGCAGCAAAGGGCGAATCTGAACCAGAGAGAAGAGAGACTCGTAATAAAGTAGACGATGACCGGAAGCATGAAATTGAAGCAGCTATAGTGCGTATCATGAAAGCACGGAAACGTATGGCTGTAAGTGTTTTTGTATTATTGGACACTTGATTTAGTTAATGATACTTATGTTAACTATTTGAATGGATGCATGTTAAATGATTAATTTGGATTTTAGCATAATATACTTGTAACAGAAGTGACAGAGCAGTTAAGAGGCCGGTTCTTGCCTTCACCTGTAATAATTAAAAAACGTATTGAAGGCTTGATTGAACGAGAATACTTGGCTCGTACGCCTGAAGATAGGTAAAATGATTTATTATGGTTAACAATGTACATTTAACAAAAGAAATAGGATATTTTTAAGTACAAGATACACGCCATTGCATAAGAATGCATACTTCTCAGAAATAACTCTAAACTTAAAAGTAAAGTTTAACATTGAAATTAACACATTTTATTTTGATGAACATCAGAACATTTTCTTTTGTAAAGTATAAACCATATTATTGTCCACAATGCCTTGCCTCAATTCTGATATTTTTTACAGAAAAGTGTATACGTACGTTGCTTAATGCTCGATTTCAAATGTTGGATCTGTACAAACATGTAAGTAATTTGTAATAATATATATCCCCATTTTGTCGGATTCAGTACCCCTTATATTTTATTGAACAACATGTATTGTTATCATCGCTATTTGTCAATGCACTGATTATTGGCATTAACGTTCCTGTTATCATCTCCGTTAACTTGTCTTGCATACATGATGAGAATAAGTAACTTTTGTATGGGGCATTCCACATCAACATTATATAATCCTATCTTGATCTCATCGATACAACGATAATGATATTTTTTTATAACAAATTTCCACCTTATATTTTAGGTTGCCAAGACGTATCGGTGCCGGTTACGACAATGACTGCAAAGATTAATTCCATTTGTGTACCCTAAGATTTATTTTCACCCGAATTTTCCCGACACACACACACACACACACGCAAAATAAAGTGCAGCGTATATCTTAAGCCCGATGCCTTTCTTTCGACATATTCTATCGTTACCTACATACATGTAATAGGAAAAGAAATAGGAAGGAAAGGAAAGAAAAGAAATAGACAAAAAATAACGACACGATTACACAAATCCGTATTTCCTATACTCATATCTGGCAAACATTAAAGTTTGGTTCTTGAGTTTAACATGAACGTCAAAAGTACGTTGTCGTGACTTCATTGTTGCGGATGTCCGATGGGAACCTAAATTTAAAGTGGAAAGACACGTCTGATCGTACGTTGGGGGCATTCTTATGGAAAGTGAAATTATCAATATCACCAAAAGTGTGATTTTCGTTGGTGTAGAAAGCCTCACCACCCAGACAGCCGGGATGTAACAAGCATATTGTCTGATAATTGACCAGTTTGGTGGAAAAGGTTGATGTATATTAAAAAAGCAATGTATATTTCGGGTTTAAAGGAGGCTTATATTTTATATAATATCGAATTGCAAATAGCTTATTTCCGCCGCATATTACGTTGATTATGATATGGCAGTCGATCCTGATTTTGACTGATTATACCACCACTAAATATGATGAGATTATATGCATATATATATATACACTCGCGCGCACATATATGTGTGTGTGTGTGTATATATATGTATATATGTATTCTAAATTAGATAGTACGCAGTTAGTATACACTGCTGAATACAAACGAAGGGTAGTTAAGTTACTAAATTACCAAATGATTTGTATCACAATTAGGTACTTTTTCTACACTTATAAGACTGTGATCGTCTACGATACTATACAGCTGCATGGATATATCGTGGTTCTAACTAATACAGTGGTTATGCATAATTTTCATTTAGATTTGTGGCTACCAATTATGTGTGTACATAAGGAATTGTCAATGTCAAATCCAAAAATATATCTGTCTCATTTTCAATGTTTGAGGATTTTATTTTCAACATCATTGTACCATATCCTATTTACGTGGATGAAACGAGTTTGCTCTTATTCCTAAAAGGGTAATGACCAGTTCTCAGAAACAACAAGCAAAATTCAGACCAGTCTGCCTCACACTCGTGCCTCAAAAATCTCACTTTGGTGTATTGGGTATCAAATACATATAAAACTATTTAAACCACAATCGTTTTCAACGTTCAACATCCTGTACGATTTCCACCTCTTCCACCTAGCTCATCAATTATACTTAAACACTACCTTGTTAATTGAATGTTTTTCATACAAATCCACAATATTTATTATAGTATGCCAAAAGTGGAATCTACGAAACTGTAACAGATGCAGATTTCGTTAATGGATTCAAATAATATGCGCATGAGCTTATATTAAGGAAAAAGTTACGAAATAAAAAAAAATACAGAAAAAAAAGAACAATCAAATCCATAATTGAGAAAATCTTATGCAAGCTCACATTTTGTAAAGATGGAAATGAATCGAGCAGCATTCAGATTTTTATTTTCATTTATGTCCTTATTTATTAATATAGAGTTTTAATATTTAAACAAAGGTTTTACCCTTTCTTATGGAAACTGAATAAAATAAAACAATGTAAAAGGATCCTCTGTGTCAAATGCTTATCAAAATTCTAAATAGAATTTACCTTATTCTTGTTTCCTCCGAATATATCTTACAATTTATATAAGCAATACAGTAGTCTTTACAATTAGATAATAACTTTGGGAAGCCTGTAGATAATATTTATTGAGAAAATAGGTCAGCATGCTTCATTTATATGCTCGGCACAATTTATTGTCCTTATGTATGGTCGCCCTGCAAACATATCAATTTCAATTGTAGGGTTTTCTATGCTTTGGCTATAATGGCAAACTGTTTTAATGTTTATTAATATCTCCATTAATATTTATACATCGTAACATAATTCACATTACGTATGTAATCTGGCATAGCAAGGTAAGTTGCACATCATGCTATATCTAGAAACATTATTTAACTATTTGTATACAAGCGTATGTATGATTAAAAGCACACTGAATATTTTGATGTTATACCATACTATGTTGTGGTATAGCAACCCACATTTGTCCATTGAACACTTCTACAACCATTGGTTAAAGTAGAATCATTTTTATTAAAAAATGATAAATGCACAAACATATGTAAAACTTGAGTTTACCTTAATGTACATGAGATTTATAAGTAAAGTTAGTTGCTACATTAATTTAACATAATCTTTGTATTTCCTGATTGATGTTCAATCACTATAAAAGAAAGTTTGGGATTTTATAGTCTTTTGCAAGCTACAGGCTGCTTCATAATCATAACTTTCATTTAACTATAACTGAAACTAATCTTAATTATTATACAAAAAGATATTATATTGAATTCCATACTGCTATTTACTACTATCATTATTTATTTATGAATTTTACATGAATTGTTATTTCAAAAGTAACTTGAGATACACGGCTACTAAATTTTGGAGCAATGTAATCATAACAAAATTGTTACTTTGTATTATACAAATAAACAACAATACATTTGTATACTCTTTTAATATGTGAAATAAAATCTGCCTATATGCTCTGACAGCCAAGATTAGCATATAAAATAAATAGCTAACAAAGACATTGTTCAAGCATTATACATGAAAATTTTATCATATTAAAGTTTAAAAATCAATCATTTAGAAAGCGTCATTTATGACCCTCACTCGCATCTAATCTTAATATTCCTTTGTATAAGTATTGTCGACTAATATTTATTACTAATTAAAATCATGAAAAGCTTTGATTCTTTTTAGGACTTAACATGATAATATTGATATTCTGTTATTACAAACGGACAATTTCTCCAAGATACACATTTATTTTGAAAAACAATTATTGTTCTTTTCGTATTAATTTAATGCTTCAGTGTATGATAATTTATAAATTAGTCAACCTGAAACTTTAAAGAATTGGCTGTGTAATACAATCACAATAATTATTCTATATAAATAAGAGTGTCAACCAAAAAGATAGATTAATGTTTGTACACTGACTTGATATGCATAGAAATTTATTTGTATATAAAGTCGGATTATCATGATAAATTTCTCCAGTACTTTCAGAAGAAATTGCGATTGTGAACAAAACCTAAAAAGTAAAGCCATATCCGACAAAGGACTACATATCAAAGACTCAGACATAGAAACTTAATATCAGTGTTGCATAACAAAAGCTAATTGATATAGGCAAATTAATGATTTCTCCTTTTTGGAAGTAAACAGGATAAGTACAGAAAATGTATTAATTACTCGACTGATGTACGTACAAAAATGAGCTAAATCTCAATTCTATCAAAAAATGGAACAAAGCGATGACCGTGTATAACTTCAAGTACAAATGTATACAATATGATACAGTCATTTATTATAATTTACTTTACTCTGAAAAGTTCTTTCCACCTTATAAATATTACAATTTGCATATATTCATATCGTCGGTGTTAACCAATACTGTACACGAGTGTCTCAACTTGATTCCACATAACAGACAAGTATAGAGTGGCTTGAATTAAATTAGCTGACGGGCGGCAGGCATCGTGGTGAGTAAAGCTAGTCACTCGGGGTTATTCATTGGAGGATGATGATTCCCGCCTTTTTTCTGCGTGCTTCTTTGTGAACTCTTCTGCATTCTTTAAGAATTTTTTTCTATCTTTAAGGAATTCCTCAGCGAGATCTGCTCTCAGCGGATGTTCTGGTTCTGGATCATTGACTAACGCTATCAAAGCTTGGATCACTATAAACAATTGATTCATTCACAATTACTTTTGTTATAGTTCATAAACAAGTATATATGCATAACCCTGGAGGTATATATATTTCTGTACCTTGATCTGTCTTTGTAGCTGGTTTCCAGTTTTCAGCACTTATAATTGGCAAGCATATCTGTCCCTTTTCATCAACGTTAGGATGATATATCTTTGTTTTGAAATTTATCCTGGGTGGCTTAAAAGGATATTCTGCGGGGAAGTTTATTTCAATGCGAAATGCACCTTTATTGTATGGTGGATTGTCCTTAAAGCAAAACTTAAATGTTAGTTTGGTTGTTCAAATGATATGTAGAACTATTAAGTAGTTTCTGTACAGCATAGAGAACCATAACATATTTTATAAGGTACTAAAAAGCTTGAAACACAAATGCAACAAATGCAGAAACTGATAAGTATATTAGACATATTGTCAAATTATGTTCATAATTTTCTGATGAAAAGAAAGCAGGCTAAAAAATCCTTTTAACTGTAAATATAAGAAAGAAAATATAGCTTCACGGATGGGATATATAAATCTGTTCTGGATTTTGTCCCACGTCTTAGGTTAGGGTCAAACGAAGAATGAGGTTGATTTTGTTTCATACCGGTAATATAAGGCCTTGCCAAGTGAGAATATTAGATTCATCTACTTGAATATTTGTAAAGTTTTTCATTGCCGAGGCTCGTAAATCTCCGAGTTCCTAGAAAAAAAAAGGAAGAAAAAAACGGTCACGGCACACTATCATAATGCATTCGTGTCATTTATTCGGTGTACGAGGCATGTTACAGTAGATTAATCCAAGATGAGAAATCGTTAGTACCTAAGGGAAATTAAGAAATTATATACGAGAGGTAGGTAATAACATCGATAATAATGTTCTAAATCACGATCAAATGCCTCGGTGTCAGCGGGGTTTCAATGCCGTGGAATTTATCATTATTAAGCCCCGCCACTTCGTGGTACGGCGCGTTGGGAAGGAAATCTTTAAATCTTTTTTCCACCCACGCATTCTCTCTTGAAGTACGACCGACCGTACTGACAGGAACTTCGAATTACCTTTTGCAATCTTCTCGTAGCTGCCATTTTGAAAATAAATTCCACTAAAAGCAGCAAAACTTCTCAAGTCCACCAGTAATGGTTGATACATACATGTAGCCCCCTTTACCTCCTGAAAAAAGTTCCCTAGCCGGTATCTCCGAGAACTTTTTGATGCCAAAACCCTATGTGATCACACGTCACTGTGAACTTGCGATGTTTTGAACTTGCATCATTTTTGTACTTTGCACGTCTTGTATATTTATGATCACGTATCGGGGCAGAAAGGAGATCTGAAATTGCTGATTCGCCGCGGGTTAACAAATTTACGATAACCGTTGCCAGTTCCGTTCTATTGCGCGAGCGCCGCCTCAGCGAGTAAATATAATTTCGCGATAATGGCATTATACCCTTCATTAATGCAGCTTCCACGCATGATGTGACACGTTATATCATAGCGTACACACTGAATCATTAATTTGTTCTTCGATCCCTGAAGGGGAGCAAGGAAAAGTTGGAATACGACCGTGGCGGTGTCAGGCGGCAGGGGCAAATTGGTGCAGATTTATTATTGTTATTTAGACTCTATAATCGACACGCGCGCTATCTATAAACTGCGCAGAAATGTATAATTATGGTTGTTACAAACCATTGACATATTTAATTGTATTATTCATAGAAATGTGCAAATGCAACATTATACAGCCTAATATAACTTATTACTAACCCAAGAAGTCGGGAAAAGAACGAAATATCTTTTAAATTTGGAAGAATGTTCTTTAGAAAGAACTTGTACATAAAAATTATTACGTATGTCAATTTCGTAACATTAATTAATTAAAAGGATTGAATCTGGTAGTTGCGCGAAGCGGGAAGGCGCCTGATTACTAATTCCTTTTTTTCAGAGCTATAATGCACTTTTTTAGAGTTATAGCATGCTTCTTGTCAGGTTTGTAATTTATTTTACGTTGGAACAATCTGTCGATCAATTGATGTTATGAAGTCCTTATACGAAACAACTCAGATATAAAAGTTTGTTTTTGAAAAACTTTTTTTCAAGTTTTATAGCTGTCACTCTCCTTTTCTATCTTCTTATACTGAGAAGAATTTATTTTAGGTTCCGTAATATTATATTCGCGTGTTTCTATGAACAGTATAACTAAATATATCGATATGTTTACGGTGCCCATGATTAGAGATTAGTTTCGCGCAGTTTCTAAATCGCACCCATGTCGATCATAGGGCTGATAGATAAATCAGGTCCAGCCTGTCTCTGCCACCTGGCACCTCTACAGGCCTCAAAATTAATGATTCAATGCGTACAAGTACAGTACAAGTACAAGGTCACACCTTGTATAACGCCTTCCACTTTCATCCATAAGCTTGAAAACATACATTATGATGTATAAATTAGTACCAAAATTACTTTGAAATAATGCAGATGCTGTATAGGAATCAGTGTCAAAACTATTAATAGTAAGTTTATAGAAACTATAAATTCTATCAATGACATGCTAAAATTTATCTCATCTTGCTCAAATTAAATAAAATTCTATAAAAAATAAATAATAAGACGAGAGGTATTTTACGAATTTCAATGTATGTGTTAGAAATGAATATAATATAAGATTATCCAAATTCTATTTCCCAAAATTACATATAGGACATTTATCTTAATATTACAATGAAGTTCTTTGGGTAACATTGTTATACATATGCCTGGCCCGAGAGTATTTCGTGTAGGTTGCATGGCACTTTCCACCAAAGGTTACATCAGGTACCAGCATTCTACACAAGTGTGGTTGTGTAAATTGAAGTCCAAAATACTATTTTAATATGGCTAATAAATGTATACACCAAAATACTGAAATGTAGATGTACAAAAAATATTATGGATATTATTCTGAGCTAATTTAACTCTGCACCGTGAATTATTAATCATTATCAATGGTATTTTGTAATGTAATAAAATTTAATCTGTTTCGTTGTTAAAATTATTACAATGTGTAGACAGCAGATATGATATATATTATAACAATGCTTCTGCTTCAAACGAAAAATATTTTACAATAAGCATCTTTAAATATTCAATTTAGCATAGTAGTAAAAAAATTACTCATTTAATTGTATTAAACTATTACCTGTCTTAAGCAAGTATTAAAAAATGAACATCTATCAGCCAAGTATAGGAACATACAGTAATAAAATAATTAATGCAATTAAAAACCGGGCAGTTGAGAAGATATATCAATGATTAGCATTTTTTGTGCATTATACTTGTGTGTTCAAATAAATTGCTGCAATACCCGCGATAGTTATGAAAAATGCAACAATCCAATATCTTCCATAACCACGTGTATTTTCTTGTGACATTTTTCTGTTACCAAATTTATCCTTTCCCTTTCTACGAGGTTTGAATTTTCTTTCAAACTTTTCTATCTCCTCTTGATTACGCATCTCTTCCGCTTGACGCTTCTGTGCCATCATAGCCTCATGAGCTTGTTGCCTGTCCCTTTCCAGTTGTTGACATACATCGTTGCATTCTACATTTATTATTCCCCTCTGCACAGTGGAACAAATAAAATCCTTTTTGATGCGCTTACATTTGCACCATATACTCACTTTCCTATTGCATTCAACATTATTTTTACATAAGCCTGAGTGGCAGTTGCTCATGCAACGATGACCACATGTATACTGTAAAAGACACATTGAATTTTGTTTATTCTTTCTCAACTATTTTATGCAGAACCATATAACTAGGAATGCATAATGCTGAAATAGAGAAAGACATAGAAATAGAGTGAATATGGGGGAATTACTCACATTCTTTGGACACTGATTGCCACATTTCAGCAATTCATCGCGTTTTACGACAGAGGCAGACGTTAAATCTATGCACCTTCTATACAGAACTCCTATCCCACAGTGGCAGGAAACTTTCACCAACTGCTTGCATGGACTGCATGGCGCAGGGTGACAAAGCTTTGGACATGCATGTGTGCATCCTATCGGTCGTGGAAGCGAGCATGGTTCCTCACACTCCATACATGGAATGCTGGATTCTTTATTCTCAGATAAACGTACTTTATGGCAAAGCATAGTACAGTTATGATTTGTGCACTCTAATTGTTCACCGCATACCCTACCACAAGATTTTGGTTTAGGTAAATGGCAGGGCCATGAACTAACTTCGTGATTACATGTTACAGGTACAGATACTTCACATGGTGGGCATGGAAGAGTTTTCAATTGCATTATCTCTTTCTGTTTCTCCCATGGCCCAGCAGGATTAATTTTTGTCCCAGATGAGCTCACATTCATCCATACTTTGGTGTGACAAACGGCGGTGCATGAATGACCACATCTTTTACGCACCAATCCACATATCTTTTTACAAGGTGGACAGTGTCCTTGGTGACACTTGTGTGTTTCCCTCTTAGGGTGATGGCAAATAGGTGGTACTTTACAAACTTTATTGCACGGTGGTGGTTTGATCTTTTTTGTAGTGCCACACGGTACTGTTATTTTGCTTTTTCCACACCTGCACTGCACAACTTCCGTCCGTGCACATGGATAACAAGGACCACTGTGACATGGGGCCGCACATTTATGCTTTCTACAATTCAGTGTGTTGTCACAGAGTTTTTCACAGACATTAAATGTATTCTTAATTGGGCAGTCACAACATTTTTTGTTGCAGGTATGCCGACCACAAAGACGCATCTGTGTACACTTCTTGCTGCAATGAAATTCTTTGCCACAGGGAAGTTCTTTTTTATAACTACCACATCTGCATGTCTTTATTGTTACTTCTAAACATTGACCACAATGGTCCGTATGACATCGCATACTACAGAAATGTGAACCACAGTCCAATAATTTGCCACATGTATCGCCACAGGTCAGACTTTGTACTATTGTGCATGAAATTGCAAATCGTTTCTTCCCACAAGGACAGGTTCTGTTTTGTTCTGTTGGACACTTTCCACAATCGCCTTGTGCATGGCACTTTCCCTCACAAACGTGAACCTTACATGATAGGAGTTTATTGCAGGGTCTGTTGCAGGTCCACAATCCTTCCCAACAATTTCTCTCTTGCGAGGAGTTTCCACAGTTACAATCCAACAACACAGTTTTAGAACATGGAGGACAGTCTCCAGAATGACAAACTTCATTGCATGAATGTGAGCAGATTTTATACTTTTTCCGGCAAACACTACCGCAGGACCATCCTTTGGTATTGCAGCGCCACAATTGGGAAGGTTGTTTCCCACAATAACACTTCACTGATATGGTTTTTGCACATGGAGGACATGGACCAGGATGACAAAGTAAAACACACCTGTGGCCACAATGTGGCTGTAATAGCTTGCCGCAAGTTTCACCACATGAGTGTGGAATTGCCCATGGTTGGTAGAGAGGATCTACTGTTTTTTTACAAAAGCATTCGTAGCATTGTGGAATTTGATCTTGTCCATATTCCATACGACATTTTGGACTACAAACATATTATGTTAGTTACCATGATATACAGTAAAAATTATGAGTCGTACATAACTCTTTAGTGGACAAATAAGCAATGAAAATTCTTTAGTTTTGGATAATTACCATGCCCAAACCTGTAAAATTCCTTTCTCTCGTTTGTAGCCTAAACTATCCCTGATCCAATGCAGGGTACAAGTCAGATGTAAAAAACAGTAGCACTTGTTGCAATTCCATATCTGAGTACGATAATGAAAGAAATGTAGTCAAAAACTATCATGTATGAAGTTTTTTTAGTATGCATCAATAAGAAATAACTTATTAAATTTACCGGATCTGTATTCCTCACAGTTGAAATACATATTAAACATACAGCACCACCAGATTGGAAATTATTTATTAGAAACGATAATACTCTCTCTGTATCTGCCTCTTCTCCTTCGTAAACAGACAAAACCTTATCGACCATTAAATGAATATCATTCCCTTCCTCTTCCTCATCGCTGGACGAGTCCAACAAGGAATTTGCCTCTAAATGACGTTCAATAGCTATCCTATTCTCGGCTTGAGCTTTCTTGAATTTCTGCATTGTTCGTTCTGAAATAGATAGGCAATAGATATTGGTTATAAAATGTAAGACATCACACAGAGATCAGTCATGGGGGGAGCAGTTTATCTGAACTCTCACAAAATGAGATATTGTTTAATTGCTTAGTTGAAATAAAAAATTCAGAATTAAACTAGCTTAAATTAAAAAGGATCCACAAGAGCAAAATCAAAAGGTAATATAAAACGGTTTATGCATACCACGATGTTAGTCTTATTTTTAAAAGCAAAAATCTATTACAATCGTTTAACCTAAATCGCATATTAACAACAAATGTGACGTGGCAGATTTCCGGGAAAAATTTTCGATTCTGTGTAAATATATGCGAATAAGCGCTAGTACATATCGGCCATACTTCACTCACATTCAATTTTTTTTCCCTAGATTTAGGCACATGGTGAGGTCTTTTGATTGGTAAATGTACATATGTACATATGTATATCCCATTTTGCAATTTGACAGAGTACCCTTACGAAGAACGATCTGGTAATGATCTTGATCTTTTTTTTACTGAAGTCCCCCTTCTACAAAAAGTAAGTAAGGTTTGTAAATAACTTGCCACTTAGTGCAATATTTCGAAACAATATTTTAAGTAATATCTCGACTACCTTGTTAAAACGCGAGGGATTATGTAAATGAATAAGTAGTAGCTGTTGTGTACAATAAAACTTTTACGTTTAATTCAATATGATTAAAGTACGTTGTTATTATTACATATATATTCTGCATTCATTTTCCGTAGAATGGAAAGAATGTTGCTACAAGCATATACACATTTCACCTTATAGGTACTGGATATTAAACTACATCAGGTATTTATTACATGTTATCAACGTATTTGAATTAGCCAGTGTATTCATCATGAAGCAAGGAGTACTATGGAGGCGGAATTTGTACGAGAATTGCGGCTTGCCAGACAACTATACGGATGACACATTTTTAGAACAATTACGGAAAAATATAAAATCAAATAATGTAACGTTATTGGAAGCTATAACCTTGGGTGCAAATATATCCATCCAATTGAGTATTGTCACGATCTTTGTACTCATATTCATCTGGTTAAATAAGGAATGGACCACACCAAACATAATCTTTATATTAGGAGCAATTTTGACTGTTATTGGATATATAGTCTATAGTTTCAAAGTGTCTTATACTTGTAAAAGGCTTATAGAAGACCTTAGGACAGTCTTAGTTTTTCTCATGTTTGGGTATATTCTCTCACCTATCTTAAAGACTTTGACTGAGACTATAAGCACAGATACAATATACGCGATGACAATACTGATGTTCCTCACTCATTTAATATTCAACAAATATGGATCCTCTCTGACTTCATTATCAGACTCCCTCTCAACGACTTCTTCCATCTTTGGATCATTAATGTTAGCATCAAGGCTGACATCTCCGTTGCATGCTTTTTCCCTTTTAACAGTTTCCGTACAGTGTTTTGTCTTATTACCATTTTTATTGAGTAAATTAAACAAAAAAATAGTTATATCAATGGTTCTCACATTTGTAACAGTGTATTCGCTTTTATTTATTTCCCAAAATTTGTCTTATGTATTTGTTATGGCCACAATGTTTGTGCATTTTATTTGTCCCTTCTGGTATGTTAAGGGCCAGCAATACAAGAACAATATTTATGGACCATGGGATGAGGCTATCATTACTTCATGATAATGTCTACAATATCCTGTATCCTGTATTCGTAGTCCTATATAAATATCATTAAAAGAATTTGGTTATTGAGGTGTACTAAAATGAAAAGAAAAGTATTGTTGTACCAGAACTTTCGCATCTTCTGAGATTTTTATTATAGATATTAATTTATGAAAATACGTTTATGCATCTGTATTTGTATCTCTTAAACATAACATACAATTAAAGTAGTAAAGATCCAATTGGAAAACACAAAGTTGCTTCTTACTGACTTTGTCAATTAAATTTGTGATTACAATAAATATCGTTATGTCCAATATGTGTACTACCATCAATATGTCCAATTTGAATGGACTGGCAGTAAGCGGTGTGCAAGATTCTAGGTAATGGCCATTTTCAAAATTGAGCTAACAAGAGTATACACAAATATAATCGACAAAATTACTTTACAATTATAAACTGTAACAGCCTTTTAATCCTCCTCACAAGGGCTTCAATAAAACTACGATCTACGGTTGTGTATTCGCTGTGTGTGTCTAGTAATTGAGCAATAAAACTGTCTGTAAAGGTAGAAACAAGTCCTTGTTTCAATTCCATTAATATCTCCGACGTTACCTTCCAATCAACCATATTTTCGTCTATGCTACCTGTGAAGGAAAAAAAGAGCATTAATTAGTCATTCCATATTGATAACAATATTGTCAAATAAAAATGAAGTGTGTACCTTGTATTCTTGTGTGACGCGACATCACTTGCATCGCATAGAAATCTAAATGACTCCAAAGAATATATAATGTGTGTTCAATTATGAGGGAGCAGTACTTTATAGTTTGACGCTTCTCCTTCACCCAACGGTTCATCCGTTGCTCCACTATTATTCTTTGTTTCCCAATATCAAGCTCAGCTTCCTCATTGGACATAAACTAAAAGATGGGGAAAATATATACCAGTTAACGATATAAGAAGGAAATTGGAAATAAACGCAATGAGTTAGACAAAATAGGAGCAACAAATAGACAAAAGTTATTTTAACAATTACCAAAAGTATTGATTAAAGTTTTGTAAATATCCCTGAATACCTTTTTTAGCTCTGCAGTATTCATGTCTCCAATCGTTGCAGTTTTCTTTATAAGCAAATCGATCTGTGGCAATTCAACGTGCAATAAGTTAGTGATAGATACAAGTTGCTCGACAACTGTTCCTAAATGTGCCACACCAGTAAAGTCCTTTAGTCTATCGTCTCTTCCTCCAGCTTTTAATGTCAAATGCGGGTCAAACAGAACATTACGTATTTTCTGATCCATGTGACTGTGCTGCATCTGTAATAGTTATTTTTTGATTAAAATTAATATTTTAATAATTGGGAATATACAATGTCAGTGTAGATTGTCGATACCTGATTGCGTATATATAACATGATGTTTGCGACTATCTGCACGCAAGATATCTGTTGCTGATTCATTTCTGACTCTTGATGATTGAGTTGAGTGGGCAATGACTGTAACTGGAATTTATAGAGCAACGATAGCATGAGTCTTTGCAAACGATACAGATGAGCTCGTAATTCTCTTATTCCAGTGCTGTCCTCGAGTTTTCTCTCGTCTATATCTGTTTTCAATAATTCTTCATCCACTAATCTGTATATATCTAAAGAAATAAATGTGTTCATAATATGAATTAATATAATATATGAGCCATTTATTTTGAAAGTGACCTAACTCCATTTATCTTCAAATCGAGATGTTTAAGGGTTTGCGTTTCAATGAATTTAAAAATATACGTATAGGATGCTAATGAGTCATACTGCTTAAGTGTATTGTGTGGGTGTTAAATTTATAGTTCCTATTAAAATAGTCGCAATTATTAAGGGAATAATATGCGTTTTCTTATCAAGAATGGAGTTAGGCCACTTTCAAAATTAACAATCAGATTCATTATAAAATTTGAAGATGCCCAAGTCCATTCAACATAACTTAAGATGCTTTAAATTGAAAAAAACAATACTCAATTTATTTTACATATCTTTAAAACACTTCGGAAACATATCTTATGCAATTCAAAACATTTTTTCGCTACATAACGTACAAAATTACAAACATAAATTTATTACAAAACAATTTACTACTCATCTACATTTTGTGTGTGTGAAAGCGATTTGAAGAAATTATGATGTTCCAAAGCTATATATCGTAATAGGTCAATTATGTTCCTGAATTTTGCTGTTGTAATTTGTCTGATATTTTTATACAGCGGTGTCAATACAATATTTTCGAACTTTCTTGGTCTAACCCCACCTTGTAATAAATTCAGGACTTTAAAATTTTCATTCTCATTTATTGATGTCTTATAGATAATTTTATGCGGTTTATTTCTGATAAAACACATCCAACATATTTTTAATCAATTTATTGATTCTCCATCAGAATTCTTTACCCTTTTAAAAATTGTGTCTTCTAATAATTTTGTTGATACAAAATCTTCTTAAAGTATAAAGTATATCTTCTTTCTTTAAGTATAAATGGAGTTAGGCCACATTCAAAATAAACGGATCAACTATTGAACTAACTCTGAAAACTCATGTCTTCAAAATCATCGTATTTATTTGGAATATAAGTAAGCTCAAATGCTTTATTGATAGATGACTTTAAGTTGCACATGTAACCACGGGCAACCGAAAATAATTGACAAATCGAGTTAGGCCACTTTCAAAATAAACGGCTCATATATTCATTCATGTGCATATAGAGCACTATAATAAATTTTATTTGACAATTGTAATTCCCTGCGTTTTTGTACTGATTTCATATTATACTTACCAATATTTGCAGATCTGGATATTACACCTGTCAGGCAGGCAATCTCCTTAAGGAAGAATGTATTTGCTTTGGAAAATGCATTGCGTAAAACCATTTCAATGGTATCTCTGTGGCTCTGTAAGAAACCGCAGACCTGTACCGCACAAGATTGATTCTCGGTGCCTAATGTGGTGAGTAGAGCATCGCAGAGATACAAAGCTGGTAGAAAGATTTGCTGATAGCGTTGGCCAATTGGTGGTATGAAGGAGTAATCTCCGCCTTCGAAGCTAATGTGTACGTCTGGATGTTGATCGAAGACTGACATGCTTGACATACATGATAGGATTTTATTCTCTAAAAGACTCTCAGAGCCTAATCTTGTAGATGCCATTCTGCAGAACGTTGCCATTTTTGCTTCATAGAGGTATAATGGTCTTAGGGTTTGTGGTTCGGGCTGCAGCATACATCGCAGCAAATTATCGGACTCTAAGAGGCTGTCTATCATGTGCTTCAAATATCCTCTGCTCGCCAGATAGATCATCCATGCATTCTCGCAGTCTAGTTCCAGAATTTTATCCAGGCAAGAGAGAGCAAGCATTTTACAAATGTCGTGACCACCAGAACAATTGTGACATAAAATGTCCATCAGTTGGGTGCCAAAGCTATTGATCACTTGAATGGTAGCATAGCGATGAGAACGCTCCTGTGTAGGCATTATTCTGTTCAACGTACTATCCAATTGGCTGACATACATGGAATCTACCACACTCGGATTGTCCGTTTTTTCCAAACCAACGACACAGAGAAAATTCAATAAAGCTGCATAGAGATGTATCAGTACTTTTTGTGATGATGCACCAGCATTTAAAATCCATTGTAAGATGTGATTTAAAATAATCTTCATCATGGTAGTGTTTGATGGCGATGATGGAAGCAGATCGTTGTCTGGTTGTATCACAAAGGTGTTCCTCAAATTTACAAGTAGCATTAGTACCGTGCCAGATACTAATGTCTTAATTTCATTCAAAGCTTCACAGGAAGTCATTTTCTGGAGCAAATCATGTGATAAATTTAATAACAAATTTTGCCTTTGAGAAGTTGGCAGCTGTTGATTGGTAGCGACAGAAAAGAGTATTTCTGTTGTTTGACACCATCCCTCTACGAACTTAACCGTTGCATAGGACATGACCTTTGTCTGATTTCTTTTTAATGCGTGCGCAAGT
The DNA here is from genome assembly GCA_038496175.1 of Ampulex compressa. Taxonomy (NCBI): domain Eukaryota; kingdom Metazoa; phylum Arthropoda; class Insecta; order Hymenoptera; family Ampulicidae; genus Ampulex; species Ampulex compressa. Next base: position 191,079 of record JBCFXI010000245.1, on the reverse strand, counting down.
ATAGTTTGCACTTCCTGTTGCATGAGCTTGCGTTGGGTTGCAGTTGCGCTGCTTTGAGTAACAGCCAATTCTTCTGTGATCAGAGAGTGCAGCTTTCTTATATCGATCAAGCGAGGGCCACCTATTAGTACAATCGGTGTGCTACAGCGTCCTAGTACCATTTCTATCTGAGATGGATCAAAAAACTCCCAAGACTTTGCAGGCTCCAAGTGCAATTGAAAATCTATATAATGCAAAAGATCCATCAGTAGCTTCTGGGATGGCACAATTTGATCCTTTTCTTGATGAAAGTTTCCCACTAGTCTTTGCACCAAAGAACTCTGCAAGCTACCACCAGCGACTCTAAGTTCGATAGCGGATATTTTAAGTAACCATGACATACAGCTTAGTTCTGTGGCTCGGTTAGGTCCTTGAAAAGGCAGCTTTGAAAGATGTCTCTGCACAAAGTCCTGATTACTCGTTGTCCGTAAAAATCTCAGTACTGGAAGGGAGGTTTTATTGTTTGCCGTTAAAGTGTGTAAATAACAGTAGCATGCCTCTGTTACTTTATCTCTTCCGCGATCAAGGGATTGTTCCAGTATTCCTAGAACAGAGTGTAAACAAGTTCTTGGATATCCCAAAATACCGGGCTGCTGTATCACTGTTTTTCTTATATCCTTTGTAATCTCAAATCCCAGCAAATAGTGGGACAGATTTGGAGCAGGTCGTATGATGCTTTGCATCATCAACAACAAAATTCTCTCTTTACAGTTCCCAGTTTGTTTCTCACTATTCGTCTCATCCTCATCATCATACGCACTATCTGCATCCAAGCATTCCACAAAACCATGCCTTATATTTGTCGCCAAAGTGGGAGTCGCCATAAAGGTCGAAAGCAATTCAGAGTCTGCACCTGGTTCACTGGTTACGCCATGAATAATACCAACCGCTAAGTATGCATGCCGAGGAAGCCACGAGTTATAGGAAACATACTTGACAACATTTATCATATGGTCCGGCTTGCCAGTTCGTGTATTTACACCAAGCAACAGACGGGATAATCCTGTTAGGATTTTATTCATAGAAGTTGCTGCTGCCAGCTGCGACATATAACTATGCTGCATTTTTAAACCTCGTTCCAGAATCTCCAAACAGCGAAGAGTGCTGCTTTCTAGGTTCTTCTTACCAGGAAAATTGTCATATGTATCGAAATTATGACATCCCTCATCGAGAATGTATAGTATAACATGCAGTAGTTCTGAGTTGGAATGTATTTGTGTCATCAGATGATATCCAGGAGCAGAATTGACCAATGTTGATTCGCCACCTTGTAGCTCTACCTTGCACCCCAGAAAATCCTCCACTGACGGCTCGTACTGCTTGATCAGTTTAGAAAATATCTTGAGGCAGGATTCTGCTACCTCCCACTTTTCTGCTGAATTTTTGTAAGATCGCGTGTGGAACCTTAAGAAGACGGTGCTAATGATAAAGTGCAAATATGGATCAAATCCTGGATTACGTTGTCCCACGCCTAATAATCGAGGAATGGGAAAATCTGTAAGAATGTCGAGTAATTCTAACATTGCTCGAGTCAGTGGATATTCCTCGTTCCTAGACTCAATCTCCTCCAATTCTGTCTGAACACCTCTTGGTTGATAACTGCTGGTTGTCGGTACTGTGGAGAGAATCTGGGCAGCTTCCAAACTTTGCCATACATTAGAAGAACTTTCTGGTGATCTTGCCAGAGCTGCTAGTGTTCTGACCAAAACTCCTTTTAACGGTATAGGCATAGCACAGCTGACAAGGCCTATTAGAGATGGTACTACCTTCCAGCCTGGGTGATCACATATAGCAACTCTGGACATCTCATCATACTGTGCTATGACTTGCACTACCAATAACACAGCTTCCAAACCTTTCACTTCATGGGGTGTAATTCCTTTAGGATGACTTCTTTGCCTGTAGACAGTGTCCTGACTAGGTGGCAATTCTTGCCTCAAATTATAATAATACCTGCTTAAAGAATTAAAGAAATGATCCCAAGAAATTGTTGTTGATGCGGAGGAACCGTTTGGTTTTAAGAAATTGAACGCTTGTCTGGCAGCTTGTGGTGAGGAGGCCAGGGATGCTATCATTTTTAGGTATGGTACAAATAATCCAGCCGGTAGTATTTCTCCTGCTAATCTTACAAACTTGAACAAGGCCACTTGTCTGGATGGCAAGCGATTCATGTAAACAGGTGCTGATACATGTGTCGAGTCTGTGTGATGGCACCAATAGTCCATAACCAAATTTAGTTTTAGTGGATCCTTTTTATAGAGCTCCGCCACCATCAGCATTAGGAACTCGAAATGGTTATCCAAATTCAAGGGAGGCTCTATTCCTTCCTGTTGATATGCCTGTATCAGACGCATAGATTCGTCTGCTCGACTACGCAGGTCTTTCACTTTCATGGGCATTAGCAGTATGAAATCAGAAATGAGTGTGTGGAAATAACGAATGTAAAATTCTTCATTGTGAATGTATTTACACTTAAACAGCACTTCTGCTAAAAAATGGAAAGCTTTATTCAATAAAGCAGCTTCTAATAATATCTCATCTTCTGTGGTAATGTTCTGCACTGGGCAAGGATTACATGCTGTCTTAATCGTCGTTATGGCAATAACTAATGCAAATTGTATAATGCCACGTAATCCGCTACTTTCCCAGCTGATATTAGTGGATGTTAATTTTTGACTCACTTCTTCTAACATGCCCCTCTCCGCAATCAATGGCATGGAATTTATTAATTCCTCACCATTCTCTCGGCTATTCAGCGAGCTAAAGTTGATCGCATTTAAAACTGCCATTATAAGCGCCATCGTTACTCTGTCTGGACCTCCCCCACCTGCTTCGGAATCTACTTGTCGAGTTTGTAACCAGGAGAGAAGGCGAAACAGAATTGTATTTGGCAGTGATGATTGTGCAGACCACAAGTACAAAATATCCGCTAAATCTTGCCGAGAGTCATTATAGAGTTTCATCACCATATGGTGATGTTTTGCTCCACCCAAAGCTCGATTCTGCTGCAAGAGGTCTTGCTCCTTTGTAGGGTCCATTTCTTCCAGCAGTGCCAAAATTCTGTCCAGTAGACCATCTTCTTGCAACTTATTAGTATACTCTGTGACCTGCCTCGTGAGTGTCAATGGTGCATCTATTGCCCAACTGTGTCCAATTCTAGCTTGCACCAATGTTCTTAAAGCGGAGGTAAGTGCCTTTCTTCCATCGTAATATAATAACACTGCAGTTAAACCTCTGGTCAAACCAGGATGATGTGGCATTTGTAGTTGAGCAGTACAAAGAAGATCTAATGCCATGAATTCATTCAGGTCATACATATCTGATATTATTAATGTTTCATCCACCAATTCCTTGGACAATATCTGATGTCCCAGCCCAGGAAGTGTTATTCCATCTGTTACCCCCTTTGTGATTTCTTCTCTGCTTTTTATATTCTTTGGCTGAAATGCACAAGTTAGATTAATTAAATAACAAAATGATAAAAATAAATCAAAATAAACGGTATCAACAAGCAGCAACATACGGGATTTTTCAATAGCGTCAGGAAATTTTGCCTATGATTCCTTAGAGTCTCCGTGAATTCATGATATTGTGGATCATTTGTGCTTGGAGCTGATGTAATGTATCTTTCGATAAGGCTCTGTAACTCCTTATATGGAGTCCACATATCCTCTGTAGTTATCTTTTCTATACATCATATTAATATATTTTATTAAAGCATACGTTTTGTTAATTTTTTAAAGTGATGACAATATTTATATGCTAAGAACTTGTGCCGATTATAAATTAATGTTGTAAATATTAAATAATAAATCCAGAATATAAATTCCTTTGTAACATTTAATATTCATAATCCCATAATAGAATTTATACACGGTAACAAAATTATATTTTAGGAAGTAATGAATATCTATAATTAAATGACAAATCATCATCACATTCATGATCAGTAAACAGAATATTGGTATACAAAAAACGTTGCAACTATATAGGTTACATTCTTCACGTATAATCTTAGGCAATCATATATAAACCCACAAATAATTACCTTCGGACATGTCTTACGAAGAGTAGTACGCTATGAATAAAGAAATCTGGTTGAACAGTATACTATACTTATGTGCAATACAATAAACAAAATGTGCAACATAATCCAAATACCGGTGGTCTGGCGGGAACGAAATACTCATTAATGGACGACGGCTATTGTGCATTGCTACATAAATTAAATGTGCGTACAGCAGACCCATTAATTTGTTCCGCGACCCCTGAAGGGGGGCAAGGAGAAGCAGAAATGCGACCGTGGCGGTGTCAGGCGTTTGGGGCCCATTGGTACAGATTTATAGATTCTATGATCTACACGCGCGCTAATTACAAACTGCGCCGGTATGTATAATTATGGTTGTTACAATACACATTGACATATTTAATTGCATTATTCATAGAAAAGTGAAAATACAACATTATACAGCCTAATATAACTCAGTGCTAATCCAAGAAGGCGGGAAAAGACAAATATCTTTTAAAATTAGAAAAATGTCTTTCTAGAAAGAACTTTTGCATCAGAATTATTACAGATCACGATTTCGTCTGTACAAACGTCTGTACAGACGGACCCATTAATTTGTTCCTCGACCCATTAAGGGAGGCAAGAAAAAGCTAGAATACGACTGTGGAAATGCTAAGCGGCAGGGACTGAGTGTACCTGGTTTATGCGCGCAATTTACGAATTGCGCAAAACTTATAATCATATTCGGTGTAATACATATTGATATATATTATTGCATTGTTCATAGAAACTAGCGAATATAATATTATGGAACTAATATGAGTTATTGTCAGTATAAGGAGATGGAAAAGGATGGCGCTAGCTTTAAAAATTGAAGAAATGTCCTTCATGAAGAAGACTTTTGCATCTGAGTTATTTCGCATGTCTTCCTAACATCAGTTGCATTGTCAATTGTTGTAAAAGAGTCAGGAACTTTTGGCATAGTGACTCGGACGACGAAAAAAATAAGGAAATATTCAGAAACACAAAAACTGTACAAATTCAAACTGATGCAAAAGTGTCTTCTGGAAGGACATTTTTTCAATTTTAAAAGATATTTTGTTCTTTTCCCGCCTTCTAGGATTAGCAATAAAATATATTAGGTTGTATAACGTTGTATTTCCACGTTTCAATGAATAATACAATTAAGTGTATCAATGTGTATTGTAACAACCATAATTATACATTTCTGCTCAGTTTCTAAGTAGCGCACGTGTCAATCACAGAGTTTATAAATCTGGATCGTTTGATTCCAGCCGCCTGACACCGTCACGGTCGTATTCTAGCTTCTCCCTGCCCCCCTTCAGGGGTGAAGGAACAAATTAATGGGTCTGTCTGTACGAACAGCTTCCTACTTTCAGCCAAGTGTTTACAGCGTTTAAAACGTGTCCATTCGCCAATCAAAATCGAGTATCTTTTATTTCACAAAATCACGATTCGCAAACGTGAGAAAGTTATTAAACAAAATTATTATTTTACGATACATCTGTTGTAACTTATTGCATTAACATTTGATTATCTTAGTCTAGACTAATCTTTTGTAATATACGGTATTACTAGCCTCTTAAAAATTATTAGTTAACCAATTACACATCAGATGGTTGATGATGTAGAATGTTGTCCAACTTACTTATCTTGCAAGCAAATCTTTGTGTTGGAATAACTTAAGCATGGGGTAGTTAAGCTAGTAATAGATTGTGTCTATGCTTTTTCGTTGGAGTTGTGTGACATTTCTCAGTTCGTAATTTCAATAATTCTATTGTTTCATTACTTTTTATCTATCGTAAATTCCTAAATATCTATCGAGGCCAAAGTAAATGTAAACGTGCCGACGCAGTATACATTACGGGAGAATAAAATGTGCAAACTAAATACATATACATATCTCACCGGCCGGTAATTTTGTGTACGTGGTCAGTTTACAGATACAACGGAATGTTGAGACTTTATATAAAAATTGTATTCAAACATTGTATATGGTTAAGGAAATAATATATTTAATGAATGTTTTGTGTTTTACACAATCGACCTTCCATACAAATTATTATTCATACTTAGTCGTAACTATAACCTAGTAATGGCTGGCAAAAGAGCATGTGGTTTGTTATTTGGTTATGCCTCAATAAACTGATAATTCAAAATAATTGCAAGGAGGTAGATCACGCATATGCATTTTTCGATATTTTTTTTACTATTTTTCAGGCTTATTAGACACTTTTAGAAAAGAATATCCATGTCGAAAGAAGTATGATCGTTTAGTGATAGATTTGTGTTTTTTTTTCTGTAATGTTTATCAACATGGTGATGAACGTAAAGATTAACAAATGAAATGCTAAAGAGTTTTGTGTGTAGAATATTAATATCTTGATAATATTTTAAACGCAACATGTTTTTTAAAATCATAATTTTTTTTTTTGTAGAATGAAACAAGTAATTACATTTTTTTTTATTATTGACTGTGTTGTACACATTTTATCATGGCAAACATTTATCAGAAAATTAAGAAAGTATATTTGCTTTAGGTCTACCAAATAAAAGAAACATTGCTTTCTTGTGCTGTTCATATTTCTCAATCAACATGGTTTCGTTGATGAAGACAAAAGGATTACGCATGTTGGCGCAGAAACAGGAAACGCTTCTGAAGTTGTCAGTATTGTCTTTAGCAGCAGTTTTATGTAAGTTTTCTGATCATATAGCTATTGAGATATATTGCATCCTTCTTATAAAATATTACTTTTCCTTTAGCATTTGCAACAAGATTATTTTCTGTATTGAGGTTTGAGAGTGTTATTCATGAATTTGATCCTTACTTTAATTATCGCACAACAAAGTATTTGGCGGAAAATGGCTTCTACAGTTTTCACAATTGGTTTGATGATCGAGTTTGGTATCCACTTGGTCGAATAATTGGTGGTATATATCCCATGTTTCTTTTTTGGCTACTTAATAAACACTTCATACTGTAAACCTAATGCATTTATTTCAGGAACCATATACCCTGGCTTAATGATAACATCTGCAGCATTGTACCGTTTATCATGGTTATTGAACATTACTTTGGATATACGTAATATTTGCGTCTTCCTAGCTCCATTGTTCTCAAGCTTGACCACCATTGTTACGTATTTGCTTACCAAAGAATTGAAGGTAGAAATTTATCAAAGAATTTAAATTCCTGTATACAAAAGTGATTAGCAGCGATATAAAAAATAAAAAATATTTATTTTTATGTTTACTAGGATTCTGCATCAGGATTATTTGCAGCATCTATGATTGCAATTGTACCTGGGTATATATCCCGATCCGTAGCAGGATCTTATGACAATGAGGGCATAGCTATTTTTTGTATGCTATTTACATATTACATGTGGATCAAAGCAGTGAAGACAGGAGCGATATGTTGGGCGACATGTTCAGCCCTCGCATACTTTTACATGGTCTCATCATGGGGAGGATACGTTTTTCTAATTAACTTGATTCCATTACACGTACTCACATTGATGGTAACGGGTAGATTTTCTCACAGAATATATGTCGCCTATAGTATAATATACTGTCTAGGAACAATTTTATCAATGCAAATATCGTTTGTTGGTTTCCAACCTGTTCAAAGTTCTGAGCATATGCTTGTAAGTTTCATTTAAATTTATACTCTGTAAAATAGAACTTAATTATATGTATATTTTATATTATTTATTTTATGTTATACAGGCATTGGGAGTATTCGGATTGTGTCAGATTCATGCTGTAGTTGACTATTTACGCAGTAAATTGTCACCAAGCGATTTTGAAGTACTGTTTCGTGGCCTTCTTATTTCCATCGCTAGTGTTTCGTGTGTAATTGGGGGTATTCTCACAATTACTGGTATGTTAATATATACTTTAGATAAAAAGTATTTGTTGGCACTCCTCAATATTTTAATGTGAGGTGTCTTGCTTAGGGAAAATATCCCCATGGACTGGACGTTTTTACTCTCTTTTGGATCCATCATACGCGAAAAATCATATACCCATAATCGCATCGGTCTCTGAACATCAGCCAACCTCATGGAGTTCATTCTATTTTGATCTACAAATACTTGTGTTTCTGTTTCCATCTGGCTTATACTTCTGCTTCTCTAAATTGACTGACTCGAACATTTTCTTAATCCTATATGGGGTTACAAGTTTGTACTTTGCAGTAAGTGGTTAATAAAAAGAAAACTTCATTTTAGTAATCAAAGTACTTCATCAAAGTAATTAGATTCATGCCTGTATTGCGACAACGTATACTGTACATAACGTTGTCGCAATACAGGCATGGATCTAATTACTTTTACTTATATAAACAGGGTGTAATGGTGCGTCTAATGTTAGTACTTGCACCTGTTATGTGTATCTTGGGTGGAATTGGAGCATCGTCCTTGCTAGTTACATATATGAAGCAGGTTGAAAGTGGAAAGATAACTGATAAAAAGACAAAAAAGTTTGAAAGCAACTTTGTGCTTAGAAGCGAAGTGAGTACTATAAGAATCTGTGCTAAGCTATGTGCGCACTGTTGCTATGATATGGATGGGATGTAAATTATTTTTCTACACAGATTGCTACACTCTTCGTAGCAGTAATGTGCATTTTATTCTTCTCCTACACAATTCATTGCACATGGGTCACAGCAGAGGCGTACAGTTCACCCAGCATTGTATTGTCGGCACGTTCGCCTGATGGTGGTCGTATGATTTTCGATGATTTTAGAGAAGCATATTATTGGCTACGTATGAACACGCCTGAGGTAACTTTTCTTTTGTAGCTGTCCTGAGTCCATCAGAGTGCTCAAAGAATTATATATAAATATACATGTTTGTTATATTTTTCTATACAGAATTCCAAGGTAATGTCTTGGTGGGATTATGGATACCAAATAACGGCAATGGCAAATCGTACTATTCTCGTAGACAATAATACATGGAACAATACGCACATATCAAGGGTCGGACAGGCGATGGCAAGTTCAGAGGAGAAAGCCTACGAAATAATGAGAGAACTGGATGTTAACTATGTCCTCGTCATTTTTGGAGGACTAACAGGCTATTCATCAGACGGTGATTGTTCAGGACACTTCAGTAAAATCTATGTTCTAAACTAGTAAACAAGGTACTAAATTTTTTTAATATTTTTTAGATATAAATAAGTTCCTATGGATGGTGCGGATTGGTGGAAGTACAGAAAAAGGCAAATCCATTACAGAATGGGATTACTATAACTCTGCGGGAGAATTTAGAGTTGACAAAGAGGGTTCTCCAATATTGCTCAACTGTCTGATGTACAAAATGTGTTATTACAAATTCGGTCAAGTTTACACCGAAGGAGGTAAGCACATGGTGGATGATACATATTTGTTATTACTGTAAAGAATATATATGTATATATGGATATTTATATTTCATATTTGTTTTAAAACAGGCAAGCCTTCAGGCTACGACAGAGTGAGAAATATGGAAATTGGTAATAAAGATTTTGAATTAGACATGTTAGAAGAAGCATATACGACAGAACACTGGCTTGTAAGAATCTATAAGGTGAAAGATTTGCGAAACAGAGGATCCTAAATATAAATCAAGATGGGACTAAACTAAGCACATGTAATTGCCATAATTTTATAAATTCCGTTTTGAGTTTTGATTATAACTCCTACGTTTCTCAATGACATGCTACTGCAACATTAAAATATTCATTATCCATCGTTGTAACCGTCGATATAATCGAGCAATTGAGATATCAAGATATCGTTATGAAAGTAATTACATAGTTTTATCAACGTGTTACACACATCATTTTTCTTTATTTTCGAGAGATTCTATATATGCCTATCAGGATCTAGAAAGTGTCATCAATCGATCGAATACATGGTACATAAGATTTATTACAACTTCCACTATGAGGATGGTGCTTCAAGATATGTTAAAGTGGTTGCTCGTTTCATGCGTATTAAGTTCAACGATTAAAATGATTAAAATACATGCATACAAACTTAACGTTGAAACGTGTAATCTTCATCGTTTGCATTTATCAAACAATACACGCAGTATATAAGCCTGATACATTTGATATCCCTACGTAAAAAAAAAATGTTGGCGCTCTTTTCTTTACTATAAATTGTGAATTGGCAGAACGATGTCTGTCTCGCAATACCATAATAGGAATATTAGATAGGAGATAAAGTTTCCTCATGAAGGAATAGAATTTGCCTGCTACTTAAAATAATATCTTAAATCCGAAAGCTTATACATTTTTTTTGTATGCGAAGTACATGTAAAGCAAGAGCGGAATAAACGGCGATGTTTGAACTTTAGATAATTATCTATATGTATATTGGATGCGAATGTAGGCAGGGGGTATGTGTTTTTTTATATATATCTTTTATTCTATATATTTAACAGATGTAAAACCCTTCACGTAAACATAAAGATCAAGCGATACAATAAATGTCTTTTATTTCAGACACTGCCGATTTAATTATACATCTAGCACGTAATAGAATACTTTATACAATCGTTTAAAGCAATGCTCTGTAAACTTTAATTATTTGAAAAAAAAAACAGGAATGAATGTTTTTGTTTACACGGTACATTTCGTTAGAGCGAGTAATAATATTGAACCTGCAGCTTTGAATAATTACCTTCTGATAGACCAAAGCGGATCCAGCTGACTAAGGGGATCCACATTTTCGGCGGACTTATCGTGAGATAAAGCCTTATGAACTACGCTACCGCCTATGGAATTCGTGTGTCGATTTCCTTAAAAATAAACACGATTAAGATGCATGCATGGATCATCATATTGACCATTTCCTTGTTTATAAGTACCTTGTTCGATGTCAGATTGTTGAGCACCGACGCCCAGACTTTGAAGAAAATCGTCAGATGGATGACACTGATGCAATTTCTTCGACGCCTTCTCCCTACTGCTCTTGAATCCGTCAAAATTTTCAAATGTCGAACGAGTAGATGACAATATGCCGCCTATTGATGATAGCGTAAAATTCAAAATGGTGATTCAATTATATTTTAGGTACTCAAGTCAATAATGGGCAGAATATTCAAAACAAAAATGTCTTACGTTTCATCAATATGTCCTGAGCGTGATACAGTACCAATCGATACGCGAAGAGCAACGACTCTTTATTTACAACCTGTTTGCGGCACTTTAAGAGGCCTTTGAATACCAACGGAACGTCTACTATTCCGCATACTGCTCTTATGTGGCAAACTGTTGCCGCTGAAGCTAAGAATAAACTGCTGAGTGGACCTCCTTCTAAACAGTGTACAATTACCGGTTTTGGGGAACACCTTCTTAACGCCTGCTCGGTCATCACGTCCGTGGAAAATGTTATCAAAGCGCCGGGACTACTCGGAAAACCGCTGGGAACATGAGCATTATAAATTTTTTATTTCAGTTTTATCGTTCTTCCGCGTTTACCGATTTTACGATAGCAACTTACTTCGATGGCCATGCTAAAAATTGCATATGCACGATAATCTTCTCACATTTCTTCTTTTCGTGATATATTGACATTATTCTTTGAATATATGACGTATGATTGACTCTTCTCTTCAAGATAATCATAAAATCACCGACATTCAAATTACTTTCTTCGTTTACAGGCCAATATGTCTCTCCATTTAGCTGCAAGAATATTCAAAGACAAATGTGAGTGTAGTAATTCATTTGTAGTTATGGTGTATATCCAACAGCACAACAATTATCAGTAATTACCTGTGCATCGGAGACCAAACAGGCAATCACTTCAGATTCCTGATCCCAAACCATTCGCCAAAATATATTTAATTTATCGGGTAACGGTGCTTGGCTTATGATGAAGGATGTTGGTATCCACTGCGTGATGTCCATGACATGAGAGGCATTTATGTAAAATGGTGCATCTCCTGATAAAATTTGTACGCGTGTGTCATCATATGGAATGCATTCCATGACTCGATTCTCAGATGAGTGCGCCAATGCCACTGTACTCGATCGCTTTCCATTTTCCCTTTCCTGAAGAATAACATTTATACTTGGGATCTTTAGCTCCTTACAAGGAATAGATTATATGAAAAGCACGATGATAAGCTTACTTCAAATTCTTGAATCTCTTTCCATTTAATGTCAAGATTTGTTGCTCCGCTAAGTGTTTTGACAAGTAAACTGTCTACAAATTTTTCATATTTTTCAACTTCGCTAATGAATTTTTGTAAGGCAGCGGGATCGCCAAGAGGATCTTTCTTGGGTTGTACGTCATTGTACCACGTATCCCAGACAATTTGTAGATTTTCAGTCTCAGTTGTATCCTCTGCTACTACGACAGCTACTTCTACATTATCCTCTGTAGTCTTACTACTTTCTCCCTTGCTATGCTCTTCCACCATATCATTCGCATCAGGATTATCTTGAGTTTGAGTCTTATTTAATGGGCGGACTTCTGGTACAAGGGGTGCATGATTAATGGTAATGTCAAGGTCCGATAGAAGATCTACATTAGAAGTAAGTCTATCAGATTTGGTGGTGAGTTTCATGGGATCCGAACTGGTTGTTGTATTCGTACCGTTATTCACGGCTTGCATATACGTCTGATTGTAATTAGTGTAATTCTCAGTTTTTGCTGTGGAACCTGCCAGAAGAAAATATATCAAATACACGTTATTAAGATAATAGAAGACTATAATTAAGATAATAATAATAAAATAATAAGAGGAAAACAAAATAAAATTCAAACAGAAAGCCTTAACCCACCTGGATTCTGCATTTGTAGTCCATAAGGTGTGGTGTAGTATGTCTCATTTGAAGTTTGAGAAGGGTGCACTTGTCCTGAATATTGTGAGGATGGAGTTTGACTAACCATAGCATTACTGCTAGCATTCGTATATCTTGCATTACTCTCCTGCTGATTGAATGTATCATTCGTTGCAGTAATAGTTTGAGGTATGGAAGAAACTGGTGGTAATGTCTGGTGTATTTGCGTTGTTTGAGGATTATTTGGGCTATATTGATAACACGGAGCTTGATGTATGGAATTGTAAGCATACCCTGGCTGTCCATTGTAAGTCTCGGTTATAGAACTTGGTACAGCATTTCCCTGTATGTATGGATATTCCTGACCGTACAATTTTGGATAGTATCCGGAGTACTGATCTTGAGGATACTGATATGGTTGTGAGTAACTCTGAGTAACGGTTGTTGCCTTTACATGACTCTGAATTATCTCCGAACTGGTAGGACAGTTCATATATGGATAATTAACTAAGTCTTCTGTGGGTAACATACCACCTTGTTGATAAGACACACCTGTAGTACCATGCTGATAATTCTGATAGGTACTTGTATAATTCAGAGCTACACCACTAGCTTGCACCTGAGTACCATACGAGAGGTAACTCTTATCCACATAAGTTTGTTTATTCTGGTCTACACCAGTCTGATGTGTGTGCGGCACTGCTACACTGTGCATATTCGCGGGGTAAGAGGTTGGCATTTCACTGACAGGTACTACCACTGATGCAACAGTCTGTGTTACTTGTTTCATATTGGTTTGTTGCGGTATCATGTACTGAGCAGTTGTATTATAACTAGATCTTCCGGAAGTTGTGTAAGTAGAAACATCTTGTTGGGAATGTGCACCAGATGTATTGTAATACACATTGCCTTGATAGCCTAGCGAATATGGAACTTCATTCTGATTTGTTTGAGGTAGAGAGTAACTTTGCATCAATGAATTGCTTCCAGGCGTCACTACCTGTGGATTCCTAATGACACCACAACTTGAGTCTTGGGAATTATTTACCTTTTGTTGAGTTTCTGGCATGTACTGTTGCCCATGGTTTATCGCACTGTAAGCATGTTGCACTTGTCCATCCATAGATTCCGCATTATTAACTATAGTATTAGGAATGATAGCAGAGGGCTGTGAATTTCCATGAGACTGTGGCAAGGTTTCTGATACATCGTTCTTAATAATCACAGTTGTTTTATCTGAATACGTTCTATACTGTCTCATGTATGCTCCATAGTCCATGGGCTGATATGCGTCATATTGGACAGTACCACTTGTGGTATTGTACTGAGGCTGAGTGTTAGTAGTGCATTTGTCTTGAGTATCCATCGATGACTGTAGGTTTTGTCCATTTGTTATGAAAGAATTAAGCGGATATTGTATAGTAGTGTTAGAAATGTCTGTTGCCACTGTGGAAGGAATAGATACATGCTGGTAAACACTAGTGGTGCTAGAATTACTGACCGGCATGTAATTGCCAATTGATGTGCTTCCCTCATATGAATGAGTACCATAAGAATAAGCAGGTGTCGCTTTAAAATCTGCATATGTTGATGGGTAGTATTGTTGTGTGGGCTTTATGCATGCAGATGATGCATCTGACATTGAAGCCACATTAGAAGAGGGCAGGCTAATCTTGTCTGATACAGGATTAGAATAGATCTTTGTGCCTGTATCTGCTTGCAACAATCCGGTTTGCCCTTTGTACATGTTATAATACTGATTTTGGTGACTGGATACGCTTTCTGCTCTATTGTTCAGATAATCTTTCAGTTTAAGTCCACTGCCTGTTCTGGTATGTCCTTGTTCATGTGCTGGAGACTGCTGCTTGGTGTCAACTTTATCGTTAGAACTCTTATCTTGAGCTAATATATGCTCACGCTCCTCCTCTTGGACTTTGCAAGTGCTTTTCACTCTTTGAAGCAATTTTGATACGTTTATTTCTAACTTTCTGTAGAATTCCAGGCCTTTATTGGATTTTGCTAATAAGTCCTCGTATGCATCATACGATGCAATTAATGAGGAAATAGTCAGTTCGCGGCGTTTCAATGTTTCCTCAACACCTTTACGTATACTAGCTGTGTGGGCATATGCATCTGTCAATGCTGCTAAAATATTGTCCTGTGCAGCAAGATTTTGATCTATTAAGCCGACCTGTGACATGTCATAAGGAAATAGTGTTAACATGGAAAAATAACAAGTGTGACATAACATAAATTTATATTACAATACTCACTAGAGTTTGATGCTTGCTGAGCTGATCTGCAAATAAACGGTCTAGAGGTCCAGATTCAGAAGTAGCTGTGACCAGCAATCGTGTCAAGTCATCTAGTGTTATGGAATCTCTCAACTTGCTATGCAAGTCGCTTCTTTGCCGTCGCATTTCGTCAACTTTGTTTAATATACGTTTCAATTCTTTGGCATGCATCTGCTCCAATTCTATCGCACTTTGAGTTTTCTCACTGCTTTGTTCTGAACGAATCAAGCTGATAAATATTTCATACCAATCCCAACAAAACTTTTAGGATAATTATATCATCTGAAATATGTCTGGCTCAATTACCTGCAAGAAACGCAGTGGGCGATGGTATATGGGCAACCAAGTCTGCCAATGGCTGAGCCAGTATTTTTAAATTTTTGACATGCATTGTTATTGCTTTATGAAGGGCGTGATTACTTTCTGATGCTTTATTATGGGCTTCTTCATATTTTTTAGCTTCTCTAGTTAAATCAGTAGCTACTATTGATGGAGGCCTCTTTCCAACTGCATCTTGATATTCCTTCTCCCTATGAAACAAAAAATATTATAATTAATTTTATTAATTAAATTACTTAACATGGAAGAATGTAGCCTTGTATCTAACTTTTTTTCTTCATCAAGAAGGAGTTCTTTTATTTCTTTCAATATAGTTTCTACGTCATGACTTGTATCAGACAATTTTGCCATTATATCTATTAAATCTTGAATAATGTGCTGTTTTGCATTCAATGCTGCACATCTCTCTACCAAATCATCTGGTAGAGGTAACCTTTCCCATTCCGAGATCTGCACATCGGGGTCCCACAAACTCATGTGTTCAAGCTTCAAAGATGTCAAGTAGGTATTAAGTTGCTGATCTTTTTCTTCTACTTTTCCCCCAACAGAGCGCAATATTTTCGCTTTTTCCTCAGAATACAAGGAGCTTGCTTCATGTACTTTCATTGGAACTAATCTACACATAGCAGTAAAAATTTTGCATAATATGAAATTTGATATATCAATACTAAAAACTAAAGAAATATTAATACAACAAAAAATAAAATATTAGTACCTTGCAAATATATCTGGTCCTGAAACTTCAGGATCGTTTATGCTAAATGATATGCCTTTAACCAAGGAAGCTCCTTTTACAGTAGGCAGAGTATCCTTTTCTGGCACTTCTTCGTGATAAATAAACTCATTTTCATTTTTGGCAGCTTTCCTCTTTCCTTCTATTACATCATTTGTGAAAGTGAGAGCCTCCTCTACAGCTGTTTTCTCCTCCGGCACACCCGTAATACCTATAGAACCTTTAGCATTTGTATATATAGCATGAGCTTCATTTAGCGATGTCAAAGCGGCATTGTAGAACGCTACTCTCTCCCCCATTTTCCTCTGTTCTTCCGCTGCGAGACCTTGATACAAATGCGTCACAGCCAAATGGTATGCCCTTTTAAACTTCACATACCGCTTCCAGGCCTGTAAGATTCACCCTTCAATTAAAAATTCTATACACAAAATGATGATGTTCAAAACACATACCTTGTAAATCTTTGCTCCAACTGTGTCAGAAACTGTTCCATCTTCACTTCCACCTTGTTCTAATGTGGTCAACGCCATAGTAAAGTAATCCACTATCTGTCTTGCAACTTTTGCTATATGATACATATGTCTTATAGAGCAGTGCACAATAGGAAAGGATAAAGCCATAAGGTAAAATGTTAGGAATATTTATCGTTGCTTTTTACGTACCTACTATAGTTGGCTTACGATTATCTAGCATACTCTTTTCCAATATACACTCCTGAGCTTGTGCCAAGCATAGCTGATGTATGAATGTCATTAGTTCCGGTGCTAGGTCTACTCCAGAAGGTTGAGGATAACTGTTTTTCAAGTGTTCAAAGGCCCACGCTGCACACTGAAAGTGAGCACAAGCCATCTTCATGCCATCCGCAGACGTCCGCTCAGTACAGGCACCAAGTTGTGTATGCATAGATCCAATATTATATAAAATTGATATTATTTCAAAGCGTATATTGGCGAGGGAACACACCATGTTTGCATATGTGTCTCTCCTGTTTTTAAACAAACAAATGTTGAACGTAATCATCATGCAATATGAAAAAAGTGTTTCATGTTTTACAAGGATAATGAAAACAAATGTATATTGTAAAATTACCATGTAAACGTGATTGCTGCAGCGCCATCCTTTCCCATAGGAAATCTACTCTGCAGGAAATGCAATTGGCAATAATACTTTTTTAATAGTAAGCAACCAGCCATGTCAATTGGTGGACGCACTGCCATAGCTCTTAAACTTTCCAACTGGTGTATCTCATTATTATAGGATTCTGCATCTTCGTTATAAAAGTCTCGTATATACTGAAATATAATCAGTAAACAATTAATAATTAGCAATCATCGTTTTAAAATTAATATCATACGCAGTCGTATGATGTAATAGAAAATAATGAAAAAGTTCAAAATATCAACATAAATATAATGCGGAATATATCATTATTACGTTAATTAAATATATTCCTACCTGTTTCAACTTTGGTCCAAATGCAGTTGGTTCAGGGCTTACTTTTAAATGAAATGAAATCATCGGCAGACGTGGTACGGCCTCCATGATATACCACACTTTTTAATTAAAATTCTACTACAGTTTTTAAAAAATGACAGTCGATCATCTGTCAAACGTATAGAAAATGGATTGGATCACGAAACATATTATTTTGTCACGTACTTCTTACTCCTGCCGAGTTATTTGATACATTGAGGATGTGTTCTCATGTGCAGAAAACGTTAGGATTAGTGCTGTTCACACGTAACTCGTTTATGGTAATGGGCCAATCAACGTTGACCATGGGTATTCGTATACTCGTCTTTATAAGTAATAAAATTCAGCAGCAGATA
This sequence comes from Ampulex compressa, assembly GCA_038496175.1. Lineage (NCBI taxonomy): Eukaryota > Metazoa > Arthropoda > Insecta > Hymenoptera > Ampulicidae > Ampulex > Ampulex compressa. Next base: position 173,031 of record JBCFXI010000245.1, on the reverse strand, counting down.
AATATACTATCTGGATTTATCAATTAAAATCAAATGCATAAGATGTTATAAAAGATAAATGTATAAGAAATATATTATAAAATATAAATATCAAATATAAGCGTAAATATACTTGTCCCAAGTTATAAAGAACCGCCATTTCACAATTCAAAAGCTGCAATTTGATTCGTCAGCATTAGTGCATAGAGTTGATCATGAGTACGAAACCGTTAATAGAAACACTCATAAAATCGTTTATAGAACGTTGTTTTTCCCTCGTGGAAGGGATATTATGTTGTAGGCAACACGTTTGCTATCCATTTTTTGTTTATCATTAATAAAGTGGATGAGGTTGTAACTTGAGAACCGTGCTCATGATAAAATGTCTCAAGATAGAGTGGACATGGACATTGACAATCAAAGTGAAGACGGCGAAATAAAGAAGAGCCCTTTGAAAGATATGGACGATTTTAGGTATTCAATGCAAATGATGTATTATAGTTCATATTGCATTCTTGGCAACATGATTGTTGGAGAAAAACTCAAACGTTTGTAATCATTCATGAATTTCATTTTTTTGATACAGTAAATATTAAATAATACAATTGATTAATAATGAATATGAAAATTTAAAAACTTCACGTGAGAATTGCTATGTTGTACAATGTATCGCTTAATGATATTTTACAATCTTATATAAATAACATAACGGAAGCAGTACAGAAAAGTTAGTAAATACATGAAAAATATTTTTACAACCATTTTATTGTTAGCAAGTTGTTGATATGTTCAATGACTTTTGTTAATGTTCATGGAACATATAATAATTAATAATATAAAGTAATAAATAATGTTTAATCTATTTGAAATTTGTATGTAGTTTTTCAGAAGAAGAAGGTGGGGATACAGCGGATTCATTAGACATAAAACCACCTCAGGCTGTCGTCAGGCATCACAAATCTACTTCATCACGTAGAAGGGAAAAACACAGTGACAGGCGTGATCGCAGGGAGGAAAAGGAGCGTAAGTCTCGGCATCACGAACGTGGTGAAGATAGACATAGAGATAAGCACAGACATCGTAGGCATGGAATGGACATATTGGAGCGAACAGAGCGCTCTGATGGATCCAAAAGAGATCGAGAGAGGATAGAACGATTAGAGAGAATGGAAGGTCACTCTAGAGATAGGGAATCGTCAAGGCATGAACGGAAAGAAAGAAGTACAGGTGATCGTGTCTTGGAAGATCTGAGGGAAAGGTATGATTCCTCTAATCGTTATCCTTATCCTTTTAATTTTATTCTTGCCATTAACCATCAAAGTTATTTAATCTACTTATTAAACCTTATTATTAAAGTAATTTTGTACCACTAGATCCACAGTATATATATTATATATAAAATTATTTATTGGCAGTAAACAAGATGCAAATTTGTAGCCATCGTTTTGTATTATCTACAGTCTATGCTATAGCTGTCTTTGATTATTTAATGTATGCATTTAATTCAGTAATTTGAGTTGTATTATAAACTTGATTGATAGGCTCTTGGATAAAAGAAGAGAAAGGAGAGAAGATCCACGAGAGGTACGTGAATACAAAATAGAAACGAGGAGAGAGATTCGGCTAGAAGAATCACGGGAAATGCGAGATGTACGAGACCGCAGAGAGGTCAGGATGGAAGAAATTCGAGAGCGACGTGAAGTTCGAGCTGTACCAGAAGAAATCAGGGAACGCCGGGAGATTCGCATGGAGGAACACAGGCACATTCGTGTTATGGAAGAGCAGTATTCTGAGACTGAAATAATGGATAGGCCAGAAAGGACTGAGAAGCGACACAAAAGATCTCACAAGCATGATAGGATGCGGGAGAGGGACAGGGAGAAGGTTGAACGGGAAAAGGAACACAGGGAGAAACAACTGCAGGAGGTGATGGAAGTCATAAGTGCCGAGGATCAGGACGAAATGGAGATGAATCACATGCCAGTACTGGCAAAAGATCCCAAAGAAATGACAGAGCAGGAGCTTAGAAAAGAAAGGTACAATTAGACACGATAGATATGAATGTAATAGTAATAATGATATATTCAAAATATCACTCAAGAAATTACAGTGTTTTGTATGGTTCTTCTGTAAGGTTATTAGAGGCAGATCGGGAAATGGCAAGGAGGAAGGAGGTCTCAAGATTAGAATTAGAGGCAAGGAGAATGAAAAGAGGAGAAAAGCGGCCCTTGAGCCCAGAGAATAATCAAGATCCATCTATAGTGGAATTATCAGATGAAAGTCCGAGTCCTGTTCACTCGGATGAAGTCCGCTCAAAATCCGTTGAGTAAGTTGCTTGGTATTTTTATAGTATTTCAAGAATTAATATCCTAATATTAAGAGTTGACTTCTGGCAGCTGGCAAGAGGGGAAGGAAGGCCTACATGGTGCATAATATTGCCAAATAATATCAACGTTCCTTAAAATTGTCTCTCAATCCACTGGATCGTACTGCAAAAGATGGTAACGTCAAGCTAAGGGCTGATTTGTCCCCATATAAACATTAATGCGTGGACACACATTCTCACAATTATTCTGTGTTATCTCTCAGTCAATACCACCTTTCATAAGTCAACTTTGAAGATTAGGGTACATAAACTGTTATTTTTTTCAAGCATTTGATTCTCATGAACATATGCAGTAATGCTTGAAAAGCATCTATAAGCATAATTATACTTCTTTTTTTATTCTTTTATTCAACTTAGTTACCCGTTATTGAAAGATAACTTTTTTAACATTGTTATACATCATTATGTCTTGCCACGCTTTATATAAAAATTGGATAATATTTTGAGTCAGCAGAGCCTAATGATATTTTGAGTGTCACGTCAAGGATAGATGGCAGCATTAGTGAAATTTTGGACATGGTGTAGACTTGTCCTGGCGCTCAAATGGTTAATACTTGAACTTTTCACAAATGCAGATCCAGACACTCTTCTGAAGGACAACGAAGCATTCGTGAAAGATCGACCGATAGACGATCCTCTGATTCCTCTGAGTCCAGTAGTGACGATGACGAGGATTCGAATGAATCGAACAAATGTTCTAACGGCGATTCTAATGATGGCTCGGACTATAATAATCCTAGTCCTTTATCCGTTGACCGATTGGCCAAGTCTGATCACTCAGATGGAGATTCTCCTGGGCATGTTGACTCAAATGGTGCTTCCAAGATTGTAGTGGAGGAAAACAATAAGGAGGAAGAACCTGAGTTGCCACCATATTTGCCAGCTATTCAGGGTAAATCAAATTTTATTTCAGGGTTAATGATAATATTGTATTTATCAAAATGACTACACTCTAATTCCTTAGAAAAACTGCTGAACTTCATTATTATACGCTTTCTAGAAATCTTCCACTGTTTCTTTGCAGACATGGGTTACCACATATTCATATATATTAAAATATATTAATCTATTGCTATTTAATGCTTGTATTTCTCATTAATTTCTTCCGAGATCCCCGTGGCAGGGGGTTGGGGGAGGGGTAAGGAAAAGCTGGAATACAACTGTGGAGATGCCAAGCAGCAGGGACTAGCTTAGATATTGATAATTATTGTTACATTGTTCATAGAAACTGACTAATATAAGTAATTGTAAGTATAAAGAGATAGAAAAGGAGGGTGCTAGCTTTCACAATTGAAAAAATGTCCTTCAACAAGAAACTATTGTATCTTAGTTGTTTTGTATGACTTCGTAACATTAATTGATCGACCAATTGTTCTAAGGTAAAATAAATGAGTGGTTCTGACAAGAACCTGTTTCATAGCTGGAAAAAGTGCATTATTGTCCTTGAAAAGGGGATTAATAATTCATCTACCATCCGTGTCGAGCAACTACCAGATTTAATTATCGATCAATTGATTCACATAGATGTGAAAAAAGTTCCGGCCATTGGCATAATATACTTGCTATATGCATCTGATCATTCGTAGTTGCATCTGAGTTGCTTCCTATGACTTCGTAAATTGAACAATTTAAACAATTGCTTCGCAAATTGTTCAAACACGAAATAACTTTTGTCTGTGTTCTTATCTTTAATCTGAAATGAAAAGTGTCAGTTTATGGAAAGATCAATGATATATTTGTTTCAGGTTGTAGGAGTGTAGAAGAGTTTCAGTGCTTGAATCGCATTGAGGAAGGCACATATGGAGTTGTGTACAGGGCACGGGATAAACGTACAGAGGAGATTGTTGCTTTGAAACGGCTGAAGATGGAAAAAGAAAAAGAAGGATTTCCTATAACGAGTTTGAGAGAGATTAATACTTTGTTGAAGGCCCAACATCCGAACATTGTAACAGTACGGGAGATCGTTGTTGGTAGTAACATGGACAAGATATTTATAGTAATGGACTATGTGGAACATGATCTAAAGTCATTGATGGAAACGATGAAGCAGAAGAAGCAAGTATTCATACCTGGTGAGTGTTCAGTAGTATTGCGAAAAAGCATCCTATTTAAGGAGAATAAGAATATAAACTAAAATCATAATATGCGTTATTAAAATCGAACATTATCCATCTTGTGTTATACTCTACAGGCGAGGTGAAGTGTCTCATGCAACAATTGCTGCGCGCGGTGGCACATTTGCACGACAATTGGATTCTTCACAGGGATTTGAAAACCTCGAATTTATTACTAAGTCACAGAGGAATATTAAAAGTCGGCGACTTTGGATTAGCGCGTGAATACGGTTCTCCTTTGCGGCAGTACACACCAATCGTGGTGACACTTTGGTACAGGGCGCCGGAGTTGCTACTAAGTGGAAAAGAGTACAGCACACCTGTAGACATGTGGTCTGTAGGGTGAGTGAAAAGAGCTATGATAATTCTACCCTAGTGCATACTATCATTAGAAGATAATTTTAACATTCTATTATGTTTACATTGAAATGATTCTTTCAGATGCATTTTCGCGGAGTTACTCAGGATGGAGGCATTGTTCCCGGGCAAGTCAGAAGTCGATCAACTGAATAAAATATTCAAAGAATTGGGCACACCGAGCGATCGCGTCTGGCCTGGATACAGCAAACTATTGATGGTCCAAAAAATTCCATTTGCGCATTACCCCGTAAACAATTTGAGACAACGGTTCAGTTTATCTCTCTCGGACTTAGGGATTGAGCTGCTGAACAAGTATGTTGGAGAAAGCGTTCTACACATCCAGTTATTTCGTTATTCTGTTGCAATTATACTTTTCCATATTGTATATCACAATTAGCTTCTACTACTTATTTTAAAAAATACAATTTTTGAAAAAAATTAAAAGTTCAAGCCATATAAGCGTAAGTCATAGCCGATAGACGTATTAGACATGTGTGCATAAAAAGATGATTATATTATATTTCTTATATTAGCTATTACTACACAGAGTGTAACAGAATGAATTGTACAAACTTTACACAACTTTACAAACTTTAAAATGTTGACATAAGCGCTTATATTGCGACTTGTATGCCGAAGATCAAATTCTGATCTGAAATTTTAATTCTCGCAGATTTTTAACGTACGATCCTCAACAACGTATAACTGCGGATGATGCTTTGAAGCACAGTTATTTTACGGAGGCTCCATTGCCGATCGATCCGCAAATGTTCCCTACGTGGCCAGCCAAGTCGGAGTTAGGGATCAGAACGGCAAACGCCTCGCCAAAGCCGCCTAGTGGTGGCAAGGAGTACAAACAATTAGGCGATGGCGATGATGCCGAGTTGAGCAACTCCGGCTTTCATATGGGCCTAACAGAGGGTGGAAGACCGCCTCCCGTCGGTGGCGGTTTTCATCTTAAATTTTAAAGTATACAATCTTTGTGTATTTGCGAATAAAAACCCACCATTTTCTATGGAATACTTCTTTGGCCCCTATTTGCACTTGCATTTTTATTCGCTTTTGTAAATATTTCCCTACATTCCTACAGTACATTGCATTCTCTTATCGCCTTTATCTTTATTTCTTTTCGTGGTCATGTTTTTTTTTTGTAAAGCTTTTACAATTAAATAACGAAAATTGTCATAGGATAAAAGTACACAGTCCGATAAGTTCTTTCATCTTTATTAATTTCCGTTTGCTTCAAGCATAGGCATCTCTTTACACGCACATTTCTCTTTTATATTTTAATGTACACACTACATATATAGAGTGACCCAGGCGCAGCTTTGCATAAGATTCGTGCTTTTAATATGCTACATTACTTGGGGGTGGAGGGGGCTAGGTAAAATGGGTTTCGCCATTTTGATTGCCAGAATGGTTTACTTTCCAGCATTGTTCATGTTTTTCGGCAAGCCGAGAAGAGAATTAATGAGCTCCGAATTGCGTTTGGGATGGCACAGGCGAGGAGGCAAAAGCAGTAGTCTAGTCAGCTGCACCTCGCTATCCTACGAAAGAATTAATGTACAATATTTACGCTCAGCATTAACAAACGTCAAAAATTTGGGATAGCTTGTTCCAACGATAACAGATTTTAGGTTTTGTTAATGCTTAAAATACATCTGACTATTTATACATTGTATTTATTTGAAATTAATATCGCGGACTATTTTATGCCGTTGCAATGAAAATTCCCAATCTTGTTATTTATTTTTTCAGCTATATGTAAATAGATGATGTGCGCCTGCAATACGTAAAAACTTATACATTTATTTTTTCTATAAAAAGAAACAAGGTTTTTTCTTGTCAAATAATTTAACCTAAACTTTTTAACGTTAATCTTCTTAACATTCAACCAGATAAGAGGATCATTCTTCGTAATATATATCGCGATTACAAGCTTTGCAAAGATAATCCTGTAGAAAAGTAGACAGTGATATATAGAAAGCCTCAAATGAAATGCATGCGCTTCGGATAAAAAAAAATCAACCGTAATTTCAAATCACTTTTACGTAATCAAGAAAAGACGAAAATTAAGAAAAATTAGGGCTGTATGTATTACAATTAAAAAATCTTACCAGTCCCCTGCCATAAGGGACATTCAAACCCTGCATGGGTCTATCGGTTTCGTCGACTGCACCGATTACACGATATCCGATGCCCAAAACGATGGCGATAATGACCACGTACTTCACAAAGTTACTCATTTTTTCCTGTTAAAAAACATCATTAATAATCATTAATGTATTATTTCAGTCCACGTATTTAATAGTAATATAAAACATATCAGTTTATATGTTCACTATTTGAATGACTGTTACACAAAGTTCTACATACGTCAGAATGTAAGACACAAATAATTATTCTCTTTTTTTTTAGCTAAAAATTCAGTCAATATTTTCCCGTGGTTTAAAAGTCATTTTTATGGTTTGTAACTTCCCTATCGCCATTTATACTTGACTCATTGTAGAATAGAAATTCTAATTTTTGGCAAGAATGAATGTGCAATATGCTGCCGACTTGTCATGAGTTATAGTCATAATTTCATATTCTGAATCAGAAAAACAATTTCGGAATCATAGCTTAGTATAGCTATTTACTATGTATCAATGCTTCTTGAAAAAAAATCGTCCCACGATTACACAATACCAGGTAATAGAAACATGGTTATATACATATTTTCTGTCGGACACACTAATGTACCTGTTTATTTGAAGATGTTTTCAATTGATCCGTCAAACGCGTTGTGCATCGGCAGCTTCGAAAAGCGGTTCTTTTATACCAGTCGCAATCGTCGAGAATTGCATCGAAATCTGGAGGAGACGTACATTAACGTAGGGCAGAGAATCTGCCAAAGACAGATGTTCCTTTCCAGTAGATATCTCAGGCAACTTACGAGGTGTTTTTAAACAACGTAGGAGCCGATCGTGTCATTTGCAAGGATTCTTCGGTAACGGCTACAATGACGTCGATTGAATGAATGTAAAAATCCTCAAGCACGCATTATACCCTTAGAAATAGTGTTTTTGTAAAAAAATTCAGTGGCGAAAATGTATTTTAATAGCCGTAACTTTTAATCAATCTCTCGTTTGGCTTTTAATTTCTTATTTCCCATGTATGTGAATTTTATTTGTTCCATTCACATTAAAATTTCCTAAATTGAATAGCATATGTTACATTAACACTTTTTTTTTAATAATAGAAGTATTAGGTTTTTAAAGAATCAAGGTTATAATTTTGTCATTTCATCACAATTTTTTTCAAATTTACTATAGGCGTATTTAGTCTACGTTTGACGCGTAAACTCGTCATTGTTCGATTCTAATTACAGAAACAGATGAACATTTTCAGTGTCACATTCCACCGTTAAGGGCATAAAATTTATGGAACGGAACTAACAGCTCACACCCTCGATGGATTCCCTTGTAGAGTAATTAGAGGGTAGTTTGTTTACCCTTGACACGTACACCTACACGGTGGTCATGAAGAATGAACGACGTAGATAATTCAGACGCTGTATAATTCACGAGTCGTCCTTCGGGCATCGGGTGCCATCGAAGCAGAATGCAAAGGAGAAGGATGCACTAAAAAAGAGAAACAGGAGGAGGAAACACGAAGGAAGGGACCTAGAACCAGGTTCGTATATGATAATCGAAATCTTAGTGCCCCTGGATGAGAGAGGGTCACTAACCGTCGACCAGAAAAGTAGCTTTGGACCGGTGCCGTGGCCTTGATCCGGTCTTAAGACCCTTCGAACTGGAAGGCGCGCCCGCGTGTCGATCAACCTATGGATTAGTCCCCGTGACGCCTTTTACCATGATGTTCGCTTCTTAATCGAGCCAAGGTCCTCGAAAAAACTGTGCAAGGGCAAATTTAAGGAAGATATATTGGAAAAAGTCTGAATGATTTTCCTGGCTTCCCCGCTACCTAGGAATATCTAAAAGCATGACTCAATATCTTTGGATCGAAAATTGGTGCAAAGAACATTAAAAATGATAAGAATACGCGGGAGAAGACACATGTTTCTTTCGGTACTATTACTTCTATTCAGAATGTACCGAATACTAACAGGATTAATACTTACTTGACTTTAGGGATGTATGTATAGAGATATTAGAAGAATATCATTCTTTAACTTGTATTTCTTTTTTACCACACCTCCTATACGAATCACGAAAATACTCGCCCAGTTTAGCCTATAGCTGTTTTGTAATTCCGCTCGAAAAACGAATATAATAGTGTTGTACATGATTAAACATTTTTACGTATAAAGGGGTACAAGATAATAGTGATAAAATGGTAGATACGAGTACTATTTGTTGCTACATCTTCACGTTGAGCGTGATAATACCAATGGATCATCATTCGTTGATCCACCATCATTTTTTACTTAGGTATATCACCTTAACGATGATTTGTTCGATTTTCTAAAGTGTCGATCGTTAAGAGTTTCTGGCGGAGGAGTGTGTGGACGTGTATCATTAACATAGCTTTTTGAAAAATTATTTCTGAAGACTTAGCGACCAGAGATTGCACCTACGGCCGTAGATGGTCGGTTATCGCGATTTCACAACACCATTTGTCTGCGCAATAAAAAACATCCCAACCAGTGGGAATATTCGACTATTCATTTTCATAGTGTTTCTGTAAATTAATGCACCATGTCCAAGGACGTTTCATAATGTGTTACAATCGTGGCCGTTTCGATCACTAAATTGCTTCTATTAACATAACCCCTCAAACTGTCTATCAGTCTCCACCTAATAGCCTTCTCTTGTATCCCTCTATCGCGAAAAAGATAATTTTCACTTTCTAAGAGGATGCAGTAATGGCTAATGGACCAGTAGTGGATGCGTTACAATATACCACCGTCTGTGGAAGATACCAAAAATTCTGAGAATAGATAGATCTGTCATATACTCTCACCATTTTTGCGTAATAACAGCTTTTATAAAAATAACGTTTGCGGCGAAATATTTAGTAGAAATCGTTGCCAAGTATAATGGACGGTAGAAAAAATGTAATTCTAATGTCAGAAAAAACATGATATCAGGAATACATTTTTTTTTGTCAAAAACTCAATACTGCTAATTTAATTTCAAGCTTTTAATTTTAAGCTCTGAAACTCTGATTACGTTATATTTATATGACCCTATATAGCTTAAAGACTTTCTTACGGTTATCAAATGTCACAAATAGCATTTCGTATGCTGACATGACGAACTGAAAGATATTTTGTAAGATATTATTACGAGGATTATTGAACTTAAATACATTACGCTAAATAATATGAAGGACATATGAAAAGGCTAATCTCATTTGCATGCTTATTAGATGGGTTTTAAGTTCGATTTGTTTTAACCTTCGCGTCCATTGTAGACTCGATTATACATATGTGTATCTCGTTTCATTTTTTTTGCGAGCCTTACGCGTTAATGGCGGATAAAACCTGAGCATATAAGGGCAAGTGTCACTGAACCGTACCTCACCTGATATTTTTAATAAGATATTCTTACATGATCATTTTAATTTGTACTTCATGTTTGTACAATCTTATTTAAATATATATTATATTTTTTAAATTATATCAACTATAATCTACACTATTCTTATCTACTTGTGAAAGTGGTAATTCTTCACACAGAAATTTACTAAAATATCCGTAGCGGTTTTTGAAAATCGTTACTGAACTATCCAGAAAGATATTCGTCCAATACTTTAATTTCTATACTTGGAATTGTTCAATCACTATTTTTTTATAACATCGGTGATTTGATAACTCTTCAGCACCGTTATTCGAGACAATAATCCCATTCAGCTCGACCCCTCAATGTTGCTAGTTTAACTCTTTGGGGGACAGCGAGATTAAAAATGTACCATTTTCTTGATGCATGGTAATGCATGATGGGACGTTTTTTAACCTATCTTGAAATATTGCAATAGCTGCATGCGCATAGATTTGTAGTTAGTCTTACTTGCTATTTGAGCTCCACCCTATAACAACAAATTGAATTGAATTATTATTTTTTTATGTTTTTATATTATCTAATTCCTTTTTTAATAAATATGTACTAATTTTGTTTAATTTAAAACGCAAAAAGATTTGTATGCAACACGGGTCTATTTTATTTTCTAAAATCATGTGCCCCAAGGAGTTAAGCGGAAGAATCTAAGGAAAAATTAATAAAAAATTATAACGTCGTTTTGAAGTTCTTTTTGATCAACGAAAGGGCACGCAGCCGTTTCGTCGACGATCGAAATCAGAGAACCAGATCTTAAAAGGTTTTCAGAAGTGACAATTACCAGCAGAGATCGCTATTCTCATATTTGAATACCCGTCTACTCTAACTTCTGTCGTCTTTGTTCCACCTATTTCATCGCGTAGAAACGCCTTTGTCGCTCCTTTTCTCTCTTTCAACATCCATCCATCTAACAATCCATCAGAGAACTGCCTGATCCATTCGTCGCTCTCTTACCTTCTTCTTCTTGTCAGCAAGTTCTAGAGACGGCGAAACAAGTTCATTGCCTCCGCGAAATGCCCTCGTCCCGTTGGATATATGTCGCTTGGGAAGTAGGAATTATCAACCGTGTATGATAAACGACAACGATGGTATCCGGACAGTCGCTTACAAAGCTCGGCCGAAGAGAGATCCTGATAATCGATAGAAAATCTCGTTGTACAGGGCAATTCTATAAAAATTTTCTGTTCTATTAAAATATTCCATAAAAATATTCAATTTTATTAAAATTTATAAAAATTCTCCAAATTTATGACGATATACTTTTGGAATAATTTCACTGTTTATTGTAATGTGCAAATGACTATCTAGATCTATTTATCTTGTAAAAGTGATGTAAAACATTCGTACATAAAAAAAATCTTTAAGTTTAAATTTATTCTCGATGTATGCAGAATCGCGATGGCGCGTTCTTACTGTCATTGAAAGTACACAAAGATATTCTGTGCCATGTGTAACAGGAACTTGATTATCGTGTGGAATCACATTAATTATTTGTTAATGCTTATGATGAAAATGAACTTTGACAATGTTTTTATCCACCGAAACCTTATGCATCCTTCTGTCGGGAACATATGTTTTATAGTAAGTACATAAAGTCATTTAATTCATTTGGAATTGCCCTGTATAGGCTATCTCCTCCCCATCTTAATGGCGCTCCTCGGCAGAATGCGTTTTGCATACATATATTAGAATTTACAAGGATAAAAGATTTACCGAAAAGTTAAAATCAATTTTACATAAGGTTATAAGGCGGTATTTATTACGTCCAGATGTTTAAATATTTTCATGAGTATTTTAAATGCATGGCCCATATGTATCACAAGAGATTAGTATGTAATGTAAATGTAAGACATAATGGTTAAAAAACAAAATGTTACTAGTTTTTAATCTGACAGTAATGTTTAAAATATTTTTGTTTGTAATATTGAGTGCTAGACAGAAGTGGGATTTTCCTGCGTAATGGTTTTGATTCGATTTCCACTCATTATCTTTAATGTTTTTCCGTTTGTTCTTTACATCCTCGAAAGTTTTTAACCCAAGTATAGTCTTTGTCCATCTCAATGAAATAGTACAATTCACTGAAAACCATGCACCATGCATTATTCCGTGTTTTTATCACCTCACTTATAAATAGCCAGCGCATTTGTTAGAAAGTGTTGCGCCCGAGTCGCGTCCCTCAATCTCCCCTTTCTCAATTTATAGATTTTCGCCGTGTGAAAACAAGACAGTCATTCGGACGTTTCCGAGTTCAAGGCGAATCATTTGCCATTCACCGGTGCGCTTCATTTTTCGGAGATTCCTTAACTTTCCCACGCGTGCATACCTGCATCTCGTGCGGCGCCTAAATTCTTTGTCAACGTATTCAACTTTTCCGTTTCAGCATCTTGCTAACAAATTTCTGTTAAACTATCTTCTTCTCCTCCTTCCTCCATTTGTAGGGCTATAGCATATTATTTTTGATTCTTCAAGCCTTTTGTGCAATTACGTTCAATTTTTAATCTCAATTGTACATTGCAAAATATGCAAAATTGGTCTGTCTTCCCGATATTCGGAGCTTTGTCTCCGAGCAATCGATACTGATGATAGACGAGCCGGCGGTAGTAAACTTATCCCCTTAACTACGATTTAATTGAAACTATTTTTCATACAATTACAATCCTATTTATGTTCACATGTCGGTATTGATAGTGGTCGAAATAAAAATATACACTACATGTAATATTAAGAAATGAAATAAATGGTTTTATGAAATAAAAATTACATCTTTGTACGTAGCTAACAAAGTATTACAAGAGAGACACAAACTAACCATTTGAGGGAAATAACTTAAATATCATGATCTGAGATGGGTTATTTATTGGAAACACTTTAACGTGGTTTCCTAATCAGAATACTCTTTACTAAAAAAACGTCAAGACACGTAATCAACTTTGGTATTTTCCAGGGCTATGAACCAAAATTCAGCAGTCATCGAAACACAGAAGCCTTGTGAAAGACTTTTATCAAATAGATTGTAATGTATTGTTATTTATTATATTATTTATTATTGTACGGATTAATTGTGAACTATTCATGACAAGAAAGCTAATGATGTTTTTGAGACGTAAGAAATCAAGATGAAACAAGTACATCGTATCTGTGTATCACTTTACTTCATCCTATTCCTAGATAAGATACATATAAGCAAACGTAGAACTATTTTTTTCGATTTTACAATGATTTGACTGGGTAAACTTGTGATAAGTATTTTCCCCCTTTATTTATTAAGAGCCTATTTGAATTGAGTTCAAAGCCTACGAACTATCTATATAATAGAATTAACTTATTTCACTTCTCTCTTACTTCTCCCCTCTTTCAAATAAGTACACATTAAAATTAGATACGTTATGATTGCAATCGTCCTGCCATCAATGGTAAACGTGTATAATAAGCACAAATATTTAGTTATCGTTTAATGGAGCACCGCTATAGCCATTATTGTTATTACTCCTTATAGGTATGTATACACATAATTAATATTACTAGGGATAAATTACAATTTGTATTATACTGACGACCAACTTTTTAATTTTTAAATTAGCCGCAAACACATTTGCGTACATTGTAACGCACGTACATTCATGGTGTTTAGCTTTCTTTTTATTGGCACTTTTACATCACTTAGCGAGATTTCGTGAAATAAAAACATGCATTTAACACTTTATATGTCAAATCCGAGTGCAAATCTAATAAATGCGCTAATTCATTTTCTACATTAAGCTAATTAGAAAAATAATATTCTTGTTGAGTTTATAACTTTTATAGTACGCAGTACAACATTTGGGTACAACGATCAAAATTGAAAGTTACACTGCTTAGGTAGCAAAAAATAAAAAATAAACGTCCCAAAAAAGGAACAATGGTAAATAACGGGTTAAGAATCAAAGGGGTTAATCGAAGAAAAATGACTGTCAATGGACCAAGCGTTCAGGCAGATGCAAAATGCAGGAGCACATATACGGACATGCATAGCTGTACACAGAGGCACAGTTGGGCAGACGGTTTTGTTAACAAGAGGGCCCGGACTCTAAGATCGTCGTACATCGACGTATTCCCGTGGTCAAGGACGCAGGAGACAGGGTCTGTAGGGTGCGGGCCGAGGGGTCCCTGGAGATGGAGTAGGTATATATGAGCGTCCTCGCGCGTCCGGAATACCAGATTCGTGCAAGTTAGCCCTCCCCGCGTGGCGGGTGGTGCTTTTAAAATTCATTGCGTGCCACGTATTCGAGAAGTCCCACTCCGGGGGTCAAACGTGGCTACTTCGGTCAGTGCAGTACGATCGAGTGTCATCGTCGGTTCATCCGTACCTCTCCTTATCCTGAGCTGGACGGAGTACCTCCAGCTGATAAACGTGGTACGTTTTCATGTCTGAAGTATGTAATTCCGAAAATCATTCACGTAAGGGGTGCACAATTCTTTATAAAAAGAAGCTTTTAAATTTAGTACGGTGTCATATTTTAATACTGAAACTAGCATTGTCCTCAGGATGACATGTTCGTAATTTCTTATAAAAGAAAAATAGTCTAAAGTTGTAACAATACATTTTTTGAGATTTTTTTACTGTGTATTAATCATTGCATGAATATGTTTGCCTTTCAGCTTTGTACCTCTTAATTTGAAATATGCGTCAGTATATATAGATAACTTAAAGTA
The DNA here is from genome assembly GCA_038496175.1 of Ampulex compressa. Lineage (NCBI taxonomy): Eukaryota > Metazoa > Arthropoda > Insecta > Hymenoptera > Ampulicidae > Ampulex > Ampulex compressa. Next base: position 157,939 of record JBCFXI010000245.1, on the reverse strand, counting down.
GTAGTTTGTAGTTTCTGTATTAAGAAGTATTAATCGAACAACTGTGTATCGAATTCTGAAAAAATTACGATCCACATTTGCAAATGTCTTAGGGACCAAAAACCTGAATTCAACATTTATTTGACAAACTGAGTCTGATTGAATATGTTCGAACCTCGTACAATGTACGTGCATTTGTCTATTTAAAAACGCACAATTATACAATTCTTCGGTAAAGATTGAATTAGGATTGAAATAGGTATTCTTCATCTGCATTCGAATTGTTATTATGATACGATAATCAATAGGCAGTGAAGACTTCTCAAATAATACTCTTCCACGTATTTCAACAAATCGTGAATATAATAAATGTTTAGATTACATTAAATATATTACTCTAAATTTAAAAATGCTTTGAATTGTATAAGATGTGACTGAACAAAAAGCCTTGAATAAACATTTCAAGTGTAATTGAAACACATTTTTCAGATATATTTAGGTATAAAAGATAGCTGCATTTCAGACATATTTAGGTGTAGAAAAATCTCAAAAGTTATCGTGTCTATTTACCCTTTACTTTAACGAGTTTGTTTTTCGAAAGTTATGTTTACGTATCCTTTTTTTTTATTGTCGAAAGCGTATTATTCGTCTATCTTAGGTAGGTATCTAATCACTGTTTTCTAATCCTCTGTTTTTTTCGAACGAAATATTCTACCTTTAATAGTGTCGACTTTTTAACTCGATCGCTATTTACCTGCATGGTCATCAACAAGCGTGATAATTTATTAAGAGTCCGATGTCAATACATGAAACCAATTTAACAACAGGTACATAATACGAGTAAATCGACAAATTATGATGTTCACATAATTAGAAAGATATGTTTTCCGTAATTTTCAAGATGTAGATAAGCGAGGCAAACTATGGACACCAGTGGGAGGTGCATGAAAAGATCGATAAACAAATATAATTATATCCTCGTTTGCTAACGTCGAAAATAACAATGTTGAGCTCTAGTATTTTCTAATGTCCGAACGATAACATCTGGAATTATGATAAACTTAATTGCACTACGTCGTATGTCTTGTCAGGTGCGAAGCACACATACTATCGGTACAAATTTTAGTAGAACTAAACCATAATTTTGCTCATTATCAAGCTTAGTTAAAAAAAAAAGATTCGTTTGTTACGAAACTAAAAATGTGCTACAGTATAGGGATAATTTGAAAAATTTGCAGCCTAACATATAAGTGGTAGCAATATTTTAAAGATATTTAGTGTATTACAAAACGATATTTACCTTATATATAACTTCGCTGGACAAAGTACATTAAAGTAGACAGTATTAAAAAGTAAAAACAGTTTAAAAGTACAAATTATATTTTTTCATAGTTAAGCCGTAAACTTTTTACCTTTTTACGTTTTAATTTAAAAACACATATTGCAAATTACATCCATGTGCTTTACTTTAACGTTTTTTGCGCTTATCAGGTTTACGACATAAAAAAAACGTAAATTAAGATATACGAAATTCTACGTTAAACTTTTGCAAAAAGAAAATTCTATCTTTAACCAAAATCAATTCGATCGTCCAATTGACAAGGACTAGTGCAGGACGTGCATGTAAAATCGCCAAGGGTATGACATTAGATAGCATCATGAATACAATTGCAAGAGGAAACCCTCTTGCTACAGGCTATAGGTGTACACATTTTACGCTACACTCTTCCACCTACGATGTTTGCATTTCTAATGGAAAAATACGGGCTCCAACACTTGAAGGCGCAAAGGCCCCGTTGTGTGTCCTTATATTGTCCTCGGATGAATCAGACTGTCATTCTTTCGATTCGGCATAATTTTCAAATTTGTAATTTACATTAAACTTCATGCTTATCATCTTAATTCATCTTTAAGGTCAGCCTCAAGAATCGGAGAAAATTTGGTAAAACGCCGAAATTCCAGCCTAACACAGTGTATGAATAAGGAAATAGAAACTATGCAGGAATGAAAAAAGAAATAATGCAGATAAATAATAAAAATTTTGTTCTCTTCCCCGAAGTAATCTCTTATTGCAAGTGATTATGATTTAAAAATCAGAAGAGGATAACCACGTCAGATTTTCCAACGTAAAAACTAGTGTCCTTAGCTATCGCAGTATGACGCATGTAGTCGTACGTTTGGTAACTGTGTTGTTTTTCTTATTCATGCGTAAAACTCTCAAAACCGCAGAGAGGACAACAGTCTCCTGTTCCCTTTTATATGCTTCCGCCTTATGCCATTTTCGGTATTCAATCAAAGTCAAATAAATTCTTTGCTTTTTTATCATACAAAGGGTTTCGACGTAAAAGTAAAACGAGAAATTGTTTAATAAATTTAAGAAAGCAATAGTCAACATATATTCAGTGTAGCTAGCAGCTGCTAGCTATTCTTGTTTGCCGGTTCAATCAGGAAAAAGATGTAAAGTGCTTCATACCGGTAGTTAATCTGTTAATTTGACACGCAACAGATCCAACGACCCTATTTATTACTTCCCGACTTGCTTAAGTGCGATCTTCAAAGGCCGCTGTTTCCATACTTAAATGTACCTCGTTATGTATATTTTTTTATCGTGCATAAGCCGTTATTGCAGAGCAGACAGGTTTTGCGGGTATACGTGCATATTTAGAATTACGCACGATGATCTGCTCTAACGAAACACGCCCTTAACATAAACGATGAAAATTTATCGCTTGTTCTCTACAATGTCCTCATTCCCTTTCTAAACAAAATAAATCGAATAAAGATATGTCTAAAATTTATGTGCTTATCATTGGATCAGCATTTCTACGCATTTTTTATCAGTATTTTAAACATGTTGTCAATACTTAAAGTAACATATCAATGTGCAATATAAATGTAATATACTGGTCAGAAAATAAAATTATACCAATAAAGAGACAAAATAGTATTAATAAAATTTGATTTAATCTGATACTGATCGGATAAATGTGAAATTTTATTCTACGTTATGCTTGAAATTATTAACAATTATCTGATACTCTAATCTTCTGCTCAGATCTTGATTTGTTTATTTCAACCATGACTCGTGAACATCGAAAAACGTGCAAACCAGAAAATCGACTTTGAACACTTTGATTACTTTATACAGCCATGGCACCGTGGATATTCCTGCTCTTGCTAAGCCATGTAGCAGCAGTGCCACCGCCTCGAATACCTGAACAAGAAATGAAGCCTCCATTGAGGTGGAATTCAAAGAAAAATGACGTGGGCGTAGTACCTATTGGGGTTCAGGAGTTTCAAAGAGACGCTGTCGAGAGTCCACCCATGATCGTCGAATATCTAACGGACGTCGCCGATTATAAGGACTTCGGCTCACACAGATATCCATTGCGCGATGCGGTGGAAGCATTGCCTACGAGTATGCTTGGTACAACGATCCTCCAAGTGCCATCAGAAAACATTCAACAGTGAGTATTTATCAGCGTTTTTTTGTTACCGCACAATGCGTAACATATAATACCGTAACTTCTATTTATAACGTGAAAGGAGCTAGTGGGAGTTTGTGTATGATACGTAATACAAATTTATCAAAAAGCTAACGGTTTAATATTTACCAAACACGTTTTGCTGATACGCAAGGTACGACGATACAACATTATGTTTGAAATTTTCATATATACATTTGAATCTTTTTTCCTGTATTGGGATAAAGTAAGCAAATAAAACCATAGTTCCTACAAATATATTTTATAGCATTGGCTGATTTGTGCTTTATGAGTCAATGAAAATATGTTATTCTACTGACTATTACCATTGCTTCAAGACCGATGGAAAATCATATCTATAACATAGTTTGTAGTTTATTATTATTATTACATTATGTAATTATAGAAAATTCACGTATAACTTGAATGAATAAAAAGTTAAATTATACATAGAAATGTATAATGTTCGACAGGTTAAGCAAAAAAGTACCACTAAGGGACGCTGTCGAGCATAGAGAAGCACCCTTCTTCGGTAGTATCGATCACGAATCCATTTGGATCGAGCCATTAGTACCACCGACACTTCGAAGAGCGCAAAATCTTGCCGACCCCAAAGTTGTCTGTTACTTGGATTCTAAAAGTGCATGCAGATCAGAACCATTTTCATTACCACCTCAACTTTTACCTAACTTCAAATGCACGCATTTCGTGTACGCTGCTGCTACTATAGGTAACGGTCGATACGTCAATTATAAGGAATTACAAAGCAAAATTTGACATATATGCACATATATGCTCTTGGTAATTAATCTAGTGATATTTTTATAATTCCAGATCCACAGGAACTGGTTGTTATTTCACGAGATCCTGAATACGACATAGTAAAAGGCACGATTTTGTTGCTATTTATGTTTTTCATCTCACGTTTGATTTTTATCAACATAAGAATTTTTCATATTCTTTTTTCAAAATAAATGTTCATGTTATATATAGATATATCGATATAATCACTGGTAATTTTAATGTTAAAATTTTCTTCCGCCCGATGAACATTCTCAAGCAATCTGCTTTACAAAATTGTTTTTACCTTGTACGCAGGTGGTTATAAAGCAGTAACGGGTCTTCGAAGGAGGGATCCTAAGTTACGCGTTTTGATCTCCATCGCACCTGGTAACGGGGGACACCTTTTCCGAGAGGCTACACGCGCTTGTTGTACTTCTCATTGCGAGAAACTCATTGTCTCAATCCTACGTTTTCTCGAGCACCATGAGTTTGACGGTGTCGAAATCGACTCGGAGAATTCGGTGGAATATCCGGAGGACTTCAAGGTTTTTTTTACATTTTTCTTCCACTTGCATTAAAGAGAAACATTTGGCGCCTTTTACTCTCACAATGTATAATATACTTAGATCATTATACTGATGTACAGAGATTTCCTCTTCGCCTTCTTCTTATTTTAAGATATACATAAATAATGATCTAAATGTGTCTAGGGAGTTAGCAGTTCTAGTGTTAATTATCTTTTTGTAGTCTACAAAACGATTAAAAAAATGTAATTGCACATGTTTTAAGGCTTTCCTCAAAAGACTCGGCGTTGCTTTGAGGCAAAACGGGTATATACTGGCGTTAACTCAAAGGCCGGAAGATCCAGCAGACAGAGAAATCGCCTCGATCACCGATTTAATTCTTCTGAGGGCCTGGCGAGATGTACCGGGATACCGCAGAGAGAAACTGGCTCTTCACCCTGCACCGTTGAAGTTTGTCATACGTGTTACGAATAAATGGATTACGCGGTTGAGTTCCGAGCAGATCACCAAAATCGTTCTTGGTTTACCGAGTTTCGGTCAGGGGTACACACTCAAGTTTGGAAACTTCACGGACGCTGGGGCGCCAGTTCTTGGACCTGGCATTCAAGGCCCTTACACTAAACGACAAGACGGAAGACTTGCTTATTATGAGGTTACACATATTTTTTAGCTTTTCAAATCCATCTATTAACTAATGGTATGTGGAAAAAAACGGAAGATTGGGGAGAAAATTTTAATTTAGGGTTTCAAAACATTATAAACTGTTCAATACCGTCAAAAGCTAATGTGAATCGTCAAGAAATACTGAAAGAAGTTTCTTGGGACATCAAATCATTGCGATGGATATATTGAAATGGAAAAATTACAGGACATGATGCATCATGCTGTAGGTATGTGAAAAATTAGAAGAAGGCCTATGGACATCCGGCAGAGACGAGGAAGGGCCCTATCTAAAGCGCGGCGACCAGTGGATTGGTTATGAAGATCCCATATCCGTGAAGATTAAGGCGGCCTACGTTCGATCAGCGGGTCTCGGTGGCATTTCCTTCTGGTCACTCGACTCGGACGATTTTCAAGTACTATAAAAAAATTAAAAATAATAATAATATTATTACTCGTCAACAACTTTATTTGTAATACAATTCACGAAGCAAGAAGAATAGGAGCACTATGTCACATTACAATAAAAAATCTATTTTTTGAGTTTAGAAATTGACTAAACAACCTTGGTAATTTCTAGCGTAAATTTCTCTGGTTCAATTTTCTGTACTACATGAATCCACGTTGCTTTAATACGATTCTTTTAACTATAAAACATATATAAATGCGTCATATTATATAATTCAAAAGTGGGGTTGAGAATTAATCATTCTTGCCCTATATTTTTATACCTAGGTAGTATGTTATTTTTTTCACATTAATCATCCATATACGACTCTACTTATATTTTTACACCGAACTATTATATTTCGATATTATTTTTATGTACGTTTGCCCACAAACCTATTATCTGTATTAATGGACTCCCGAATGTCTGCCAAACTGTTACTTTCTCTTGGTTCGTATAACGCAAACATTTGCATCCTTAGGGCATATGTGGCAATCCTTGGCCGATGCTGAATGCCGTCACTCAGTCCTTAGGATATTACGACGAGACGACGAGTAGAAAATGCATCACCGAGGGACTGTTTAGCGATCCGGAAAATTGTTCTGGATTCTACTCTTGCTTCAAAGGTATCTTTACCATTTACGACAGCTTCGTCTAACGTCGATAAATTCCACAAATCTACACAACAAAACTATCGTAACGTCTTCTCAAAATTCTGTAAATATTTTATTGAAACAGGAACGTTGCATCACCGTCATTGCGACGATGGGAACTTTTTCAACTCTCTGGCCGGACGATGCACCAAAGCTATACCCGATTTATGCAAACCAGAGCACGTCGACCGATTCGCTTCTCATCAATTCGAGCTACCAGCAAACTTACAAGAGACGGGTCAATCGCAAGATTTGCAAGCTCTGCCGCAAAGCGGACCACGGGTAGTTTGTTACATCACATCCTGGGCGCTGTATCGCAAAGGGGAAGGAAAATTCGTGCCAGAGAATTTGGATCCTCATTTGTGCACTGATGTGGTATATGCATTCGCTGGTTTGAACCCAGAAACGTTGATCATCCAAACGTTCGATCCATGGGCAGACATAGAGAACAGTGAGTATTCCTATAAATTAATGTATATGTATTATACTAACCCACTTTATGAAAATCATTTCTTTTACTTATGATACAGATAAAATAACATAAAAGTCATATATTTGATTCTACACATTTGTATATTTATGTATAAATTATTTTAGTAAAACTGGTATTAATATATATTCCTACCTCGATCGAGTCTACGTTATTTATAATATTTACTTTTGCACAATCTCAGTCTGACAGTGGATAAATTGATTTTTTTTTTGTAATTCATTTTTCGGCACCCACTGCTAAGGTCATTTGGCCTAGTACCTACCGTTTAAGGTGTGTTCCGAACCACCAGAATAAATTATTTGTCGTAGCTTATCCACGATAAGCATGAAAAAGCCAGTGAAATCATTAAGTGTTAATATATTAAGTGGTAATAATAATAAATTTCTGTCAGAAATGTGCTTGTATTAACAGTCCTTGCATCAAACTAATAAGCTCGTCTAATAGACCTGTATCAGAGATTGACATCCATCAGAGGACCGCGAATGCTGCTGGGCCTTGGCGGTTGGACCGACAGTGCCGGCGACAAATATTCTAGACTAATAAGCAGCGGAGCATCACGCAGGAAATTTGTCGCCGCCGCGGTTAACTTCTTAAATAAGTACAACTTCGATGGTCTTTCCCTTGAATGGAACTATCCGAAATGCTGGCAGAGCGACTGCCGGAAGGGTCCGGACTCGGACAGGCCAAACTTCACAAAACTAGTGCAAGAACTCAAGAAAGAATTTGAGAAGCAGCAACCGAGGCTGACGCTTGCGGTTGTACTGTCCGGGTACAAAGAGGTGATCGACAAGGCCTACGAAATCCCCGAGATATCCCGTGCTGCCGACTTTATATCCGTTATGACGTATGATTACCATGGTGCCTGGGAGTCAAAATCTGGCCATTTATCGCCATTATTCGGCACACTGGATGAATATACTCCGTACTATAACGTTGTGAGTTTTATTGATTTTTAAAACTTAAAGAAATGAACTCCAATAAGACTAACGAAAAAAAATGTAATGCAGCTGAGAAGTAATTTGCTAATTATTCTTAAATCCACAAAATTTTAATGGGGTAACAAATAATCGTTAATTATCTTTAAACTTCATCAAATATAATAAGAGTTGCAAGCAATTTGCTAGTTACGGTTGATTTAAAAAAAGTTTCATAAAACTAACGGTTAATTCTTTAATTACTTTTAATTTTGAACATTTTTTATACAACTACTTCATTAATTATTCTTTATTTAATTAATAGAATGACTCATTCATTGATTATTCTTTATTTTCAACGATTACCTACAAGACACATGTAACACATGATTTCAGAATTTTACGATGCAATATATCGTTGGGCTCGGGGCGGAAAAATCAAAACTTATGGTTGGTGTTCCTTTGTACGGTCAAGCATATCGACTTTCAAATGTCACTCAAGTGGAACTTGGGGATCCTACAACTGGACCGGCTATACCAGGGGAATTTACAAAGCAACCTGGCATGTTGGCTTATTATGAGATTTGTGAAAAAATTAAAAGACACGGGTGGAAAATTGGATCAGGTAAACTTCGATTTACCATGCAGAAAATTTTGTATCATTTTCACTCTTATTCAATTTTAAGCATTGCTTATTTAAGGACCAAACGCTCACTATAAAGATCAGTGGGTGGGTTTCGACGACCGTGAAAGCGTATACGCTAAGGGTAAATATATCTTGCAAAATGGTTTCGGTGGTGCAACAATGTGGTCCGTTGATCTCGACGATTTCCTAAATCGTTGCTGCGTGGAATCCTTTCCCTTGCTTAAGAGCATGAACCGAGCTTTGGGTGAGTACAACGTATACCTGTATATCTCATAAGCTAATCATATCTTTTCTAATAGTATATTTCTTTTTTCTTCTACCTGCACATGCGCACACCGATATTATTATAAGTTATTTCATTTCTAGGGCACAGTAACATGTACACTTAATTGTCCAATCATACATATGCTAATGATGTAGAGCTATTTTTGCATTGAAAGAAATACAACATGGGCCACTTTCGCAATCACGGTCACATTTACATTTAAAAAAGAATTATAATTAATTCGACATTGAAACCTAGTATTAATTTGTGGCCCTAATATTTTCAACGTATCACATTATATAGTTGAAAACACTGCTTCTCGTCATGAAACCGCGTACAATTTACGCGATGCTTTTTCTCCAGGTCGACTGGAACCTCGGGGATCCGAGAATACGGAGGATTGTCGTCAACCATCCGAACCAATAACACCATCACCACCTATTTTGACACCCCACAGCGACGCCGTCGAGGGCACTCCTCGACCTACTACGCCTATGACAACGACTACTAGCAAAAGACCGATCACGTGGACCGAGAAACCATCAACAACAACGGAGAAAACAACCACCACCACTTGGCCGACTTGGACCTGGTCAGAAAGGCCGATCAAACAACCAGACGCGGCCACTACCAAGTCACCCCATCACACTTGGAGACCAGATACAACTCACAAACCAATCCACAGCACAATTGCAAGGTAACGATTAATAACAACAAAAATTATAACAATTATTTTATTATGTGATATAATGATGATTATCACCTTTACACTATTATTGAGTAATATTCGAATCTTAGGCTGAAGCTTATCTGATTTGATTAAATGTTATCCATATTAACTTTATGAGATTATATTTATTATTATTTTATTTAAAACACATTTTCTTCCTCCATTTCTAATATGTCTATGAACGTACTTTCGATACATGTGCACTGACTAGACAGTAATTTATAACAATGATTATAACACAGCCACTAAAAATAATGGCGTGAGATGTCACTAATAATGTTAAGATTTATTTAGGAAATATTATAAAGAAACAGAGCTTTCTTCAGCTGTCTTTTTTTTCGGTACAAGTGCATCAAGCGGATATCCCACTGAGTCTACCACCGAAAAAAAGCCAACAATAGCTCCTGTAAAACCAGGAGTGCCCTGCAACATCGGCCAATACAGCCCCGATCCTGTGAATTGCGGGAGTTACTACAGATGCGTACTGGGCGAATTGAAACGTGAGCAATGCGCACCTGGATTGCATTGGGATGCAAAGCGTGGCCTTTGCGACTGGCCATCTGCAGCAAAATGTCAAACAGAAACCAGTAAGACCGGCCTTTTTTAATATTCCCACGTTATGACCACCGCTGACAAACTTTGAAATAAAAAGACACAAACAAAGATAAAGGAAAAAAAACCGGTCAGAATTATTCCATCCTCTACGAAATTGTATATTGAAATCATGAACTTCTTTGAATCGCGACATTTTAAATAATGTTTACCGTAAACGTTTACATGAATAAATTTGGAAAGTGCCATACTACTATACAGAAGGAGGAAAGTATAGTTATTGGCTACCGTCAGGATATTTAAATTCTGTTATTGGAAAAATAGTTACTATGCACAAATATTGGTGGAAGCGAACGATTATTTCTCGTAACGTATATATCATTAAATATTGAATATTTGTCTTGAAAAAACGAATGATAGCGGATCTTCTTACTTGATACCCTGAAATGGATAATTTTTACAGTGTTCGAATATTTCTGGTCGAGCAAATGATATATACATTTTACGAAGTTCGCAATTGTGTTTAATTAATCGTATAATTATATCCACCGTGGTGTGATTTCTTTAGTCATTTATCAGCATAACCACGACGCTTGACTTGACTATTTTATCTGCGTATGTTCAGTGAGCATTGCTTACCACCGTATATATTTTTGTATGGAGCTAGTAACTTTTGTAAGAGCCTTGAGGCATGAATATTCCCTCTTTGCGTTATTTAATATGCATTGCAAAAAACAAGACGTTTTGATTCAGTAACCTCCGAAAAATAGTACTGTTTCTTTCTTTCCTCCTTTGTGTCCGACAAGCCGGTCAAATTTTCGAAAAGATATAGTTACTTCTGACCAAGTTTTGTTTTCTTATCACATTTACATACGCACTGTCACAAGATTATAAAATTTGGAGGAGAGTTACGGCCCCAAAGTCAATCATTTGTTACGACAAATTTTTGTACGCAGAAATTAATGATTTTTTTCAGTGTAACAAAAATATATTCATTTATAATTTGACTTATAATTCTGGCGTAAATGATTAAATATAGATGACTATAAATGCAGTTATACTTATAACATATTTTGATCTATTATTCTGCCCGATTTTATTTCAATCGGTGAAGACCATTAATAGAGGCATCCTTTGATGGACTTATGTATTTGAGATGAACGAATTATTTTTGTAGGTTCTGTCACCGCGCAAAAACCCTCGTGGAGCACGACACAAAGGACCACGGCATTCTCGAGACCAAGTTCGATCGGTTGGACAACGACTAGAGTTACGACACCTCGTACAACAAGATATACGACTTCTAAACCTATCGTTGCTGTAACATCAACGCAGAGGCCGACGAAGCACTGCATACATGGGCAATACTATGAATATCCTGATTCTTGCTCGAACTTCCTTGTTTGTGTAAACGGAGATTTAATTACGCGACAATGTGGGCCAGGATTAAATTGGAATAAAGAGAAGAACATGTGCGATTGGGCCTTCAAGAACCCTTGTGTTGAGAAGCCGAAAAAAAATGCATATTTTGTGGCAAAAGACACTACTAGCGTGAGTACACCAAGATTAATTGACGCTTCTTTGCCGCGTAGTAAGCATAATCTTTTACTATAAACACATAATTTTCAGTTTTATTATATATGTTACATTGTCATTTTTTAAAAATGAATCCACACGGGAAATACTATCATTCTTTAACTGAAGTTTTCCGATAAAAATTAGAAGGAATGTCTCTGTTTTAGAAATCAGTGCATTATAAGATTTAAAGTGGGTTTTTCTAGAGACCGATTTTTTGCGGAGGTGGAACTAAATTTGCCTAAAAACGTTGGCAATAGCGCGATGGAAAATATATATTTTGCACTCCTGCAAACGTTTTTAATCCAATTCGATTTCTACTGCGCAACAAACAGGCCGCTAGAAAAATCGACTTTTAGGAACTTTCTTTTGAAAGGCATATTTTTTCCAGCTATGCGTACCGGGAAGTTACACCAGTGTTCCCGGGGATTGTCAAAAATATCAGGCCTGCCTATGGGGTCGTCACGAGATATTCATGTGCGCTCCAGGTTTACACTTCAACAAGCAAACCCATATTTGTGACTGGCCGTCACGTTCCAATTGCAACGATGATGAACTTGTAACCGAACCGGTTATTGCAGCTTCGAGTTCTGCTACAAACAGTAGCCCGACTTATGTAAAGCCTACCACTCAAAGAATTCCGACAACGATTACGACGACAATGACACAACTTACTAGCACTCTTCCGTCTGCAGAAATTGACCCCGAAAAAGTTTCCCCATTGTCGGGACACTATAAGGTGATTAAACAGGTGTTAATGACGGTTGAAGGATATTCGACAGAAGAATGTTTTTCAATGAAAAAACAAATACAACTCTGCACCGTATTATGGTATATAGGTTTATAATAAATTAAGAATAAATGTATACCATAACACGGGATATTTTTATTTACAATCTTTGGTAATTGAAGAGAGCGAGTTTTGATCCGATATAGGTTGTGCTTTATAAAGATAATAGACACTTCTTCACGATGAAACATTTTTTTTTTGCTCTTGTACTTATTTTAGGGTGATAATAATTTTTATCGATATATGCAGGTAGTCTGTTACTTTACGAATTGGGCTTGGTACCGGAAAGGCATCGGTCGCTATCTGCCGGAGCACATTGATCACACTTTATGCACGCATATCGTATACGGATTTGCAGTGCTGGACTATTCGAACCTTATTATAAAGGGTCACGATTCCTGGGCAGACTTCGACAATCGTACGACAGTTGATAAAGCACTAATAAATTAATTTCAATGCATTTCTTACTCTCGTATCAACGGAATTTCGTTCGAATTTTGCGGGATATGTATCACGATAAAAATTTAAGTACCGTAAATGATAAAGGCGAGAAAATAATACTTGCTTTTTATATATTTTAACAGATTTTTACGAACGAGTAGTAGCATACAAAAAACGTGGGCTAAAAGTGCTCCTAGCTTTGGGAGGATGGAATGATTCGGCTGGCGATAAATACAGTCGACTGGTAAATAGTCCCATAGCCAGAAAGAAATTCATCGATCACGCTCTTAAATTCATAGAGAAATACGACTTTGATGGCTTGGACTTGGATTGGGAATATCCCGTTTGCTGGCAGGTATGTATACTACTTCATTAATACTATAAACGATATTATTAATAAATATTATTCGTCAATAATAATATCGTAATAAACAGTTTCTGTAAAGCAAAGGCCCATGCTTTATAAAGATGCAATTATCTAATAAATTAATTGTTTCATCAAAAATTCGATACGATTCATAATAAATGTTTAACCCAATCGCTATGGTTAAATGCGGACTTCGCGTCTACAGGTAGATTGCAGCAAGGGACCGGACTCAGACAAAGCTGCATTTGCCAGTTTATTAAAGGAATTAAGCGGGGAGTTTAAGAACAGAGGCTTGTTGCTCTCCGCGGCAGTTTCGCCGAGCAAACGAGTAATCGACAAAGGCTACGATGTTCCTGCTCTAGCCAAATACCTCGATTGGATCGCAGTTATGACCTATGACTTCCACGGCCAATGGGACAAAAGAACTGGACATGTCGCGCCACTTTATTATCATCCGAAGGACGAATATGACTATTTTAATGCTAATTTTTCCATAAACTATTGGATTTCCAAAGGAGCATCACCGAGGAGCATAGTCATGGGTAACCCCTCCGAGTTTTCAATAGCCCTTGATAATTATTTATTTATTTAATTATCACAATACAAGTAGTTTTATTTTGAAATAATGAAACATTTACACGTGAATATTGTCCATTTCAAGGTCATTTAGAAGAAAAGTAGTACATAGAAATTCTATAATAAATATAATTTATTGTTTTATTTAATTTACATTGAATTTGATTTCATATTTTGATTTTGAAATTACATTTTGAACACTAGTTTTAAATTTTAATTAGGAATTTTAACTTTGAGTTCTAATTTTGAAGGAATACCGCTATATGGTCAGTCGTTTACGATCAACGATCCCAAAGCTGGTACGGAATTGAATGCACCCGCCAGTGCCGGAAACTCTGGAGAATTCACCAGGGCAGCTGGATTTTTGTCGTACTACGAAATATGTGATAGAATACGCAATAGAGGTTGGGTGAAGGTTCAAGATCCGAAAAGGAGAATGGGCCCATATGCTTACAAGGGCAGCCAGTGGGTCAGCTTCGACGACGCTGAAATGATCAGACAGAAGGCTGAATACATAAGGAGTATGAGATTAGGCGGTGGAATGGTCTGGGCTTTGGATTTGGATGATTTCCGTGGACGTTGCGGAGAAGGACCACATCCACTTATGCACACGCTGCAACAGATTCTTGCCGCATCACCAAACGAGGATGACAAACGTAATTGATGGTCACCAATCATATTTATTAAATCATGAGTTTTGACGCCGTAAAATTCTTACAAGTCCTAATTTCACTAGACAGTAAAATCGCTGACAAAATACACTGGATTAATTAAAAAAATAATTAATACATAAAAACACTATTAAAAATATGTATTTCTTCGAATTGGCGTTTTCAGCGATCACTACACCTTCCTATGAAGGAGACATAGATATTAAACCTTCCACGACGATGCACACATCGCCGCCTCTATTTACGAGTCCATCGACGTCGGTCGATCAGGATAACAAACTGGAAGAGTTTAAAGTCATTTGTTATTTTACAAATTGGGCCTGGTATCGGCAAGGCGGCGGAAAATTCATACCGGAAGACATCGATACGGATTTATGTACCCACGTCCTTTATGGCTTTGCCGTACTCGATGGTTCCAGCTTGACCATCAAACCGCATGACTCCTGGGCAGACATAGACAATAGTAAGCAACGCGTAGTAAATAATCTTCTTTAATTCTCTATGACAAATTGCACAGAAATCAGTACTTTTACATGTTGATGCATCATTATTTTTATAATACTATTAATTACAATGAGATTGTAAGAATGTTACACAAATGTATTTTGCAGAATTCTACGAACGAGTTGCAGCTTTGAAATCAAAAGGTATCAAAGTGTTAATGGCACTTGGAGGGTGGAACGATTCAGCGGGCAATAAGTATAGCCGCTTAGTGAATTCACCTACGGCAAGACGTAAATTTATCACGCACGTTATACAATTCATAGAAAAATACAATTTTGAGGGTCTTGATTTGGATTGGGAATATCCGGTTTGCTGGCAGGTGCGTACATAATTGGGATCATGATTTTCCGCCATCTTCGATAATAATATCTTTCATACTTTCATCATATTGTTTTACTCATGAAAAAAACTATCACACAAAATCATTTTTATTCATATTCCAAAATGTCGAACTATAATAATGTATTTTAAGTGGCTTTTATCTTATGACTAATACAATCCTTTTTTTGAAATAATTAGGTCGATTGCAATAAGGGTCCAGAATCCGATAAGGAAAGTTTTAGTATGTTGGTTAAGGAATTGAACGAAGAATTCAAGCCAAAGGGGCTATTACTTTCGGCGGCGGTTTCTCCGAGCAAACGAGTTGTTGATGCAGGCTACGATGTACCCATTTTAGCTAAGTATCTGGATTGGATATCGGTCATGGCGTATGATTTTCACGGGCAGTGGGACAAAAAGACCGGCCATGTGGCTCCGCTGTATCACCTTCCGGGAGATTGGGAACCTACATTTAATGCGGTATATTTCATTCACTACGTGTAATTTATTGAAGATATTAAAGCAGTTTTTTTATTATTCTGTAATCGATCGAAGACTGATAGAATATGTGATGTAGCAACGCATACGTCCTGTGTTTTGCATCATTAACAATTAAACTACCGAATTACCCAATATAACACGCAACATATTTAAATATGATATAAATATTATAATTAACGATTTTTTGTCCAACAACTATTTTCTCCAGAACTTCTCCATTCATTATTGGATGGAAAAAGGAGCACCAGCGAAGAAACTCGTAATGGGCGCGCCTCTTTATGGTCAATCGTTTTCACTGGCAGAACGCAGCCAAAGCGGATTAAATGCTCCAACTTACGGTGGTGGTGAAGCTGGGGAGGCCACTAGAGCTAGAGGCTTTCTGTCCTACTACGAAGTAATTTTTGAACTATACAGAATATTTAATTGTGTAAAACGTCTTCTTTAATAACATTATGTCCCGCAATATATCAAAACCGCATTAAAGATGTATTTAAATCTTGAAAGGCCAAATGACCTGGGCACTCAGTGCCGAAAAATGCATTTAAAAAAAAAAAATCTTGAAGAGGATAGAAAGAATACACGCAGTGATATATTCTGTTTGATTTTTTTCATGAGATTCAAAAAGATTAAGAAATTAGTTAGATCCGAATAAATTGACAATTTTTAAATAAAACATTTTAAACACTTTAAGTGAATACTACATATTACCTGTATTTGCAATAATTCCTTTTCTATTTATTGCGATGTATGTCGTAGTATGTCACACAGGTAACTGTATTGTATTTCAATCTAGATATGCGAGAGAACGCTGCATAAGGGTTGGACTGTTGTTCAAGATAAGGAAAGACGTATCGGTCCGTATGCGTACAAAGGCGATCAATGGGTCAGCTTCGACGATGCAAAGCAGATATCTCTTAAAGCTGAACTAATTAAAAAGCTCGGCCTTGGTGGTGGCATGATATGGGCGTTAGATTTGGATGACTTCAAGAACATATGCGGTTGCGAGACGAGTCCACTACTAAAAACAATGAACCGAGTACTGAGAAATTATCCTAAGGGTCCACTTTGTCCCGTTACAAACCGTAAGCAAACGAGCAGTTGCATTTTATTTATTTATTTTTTTGACTACATTTTTATCCTTTGTCAACCAGGAAATCTGCAGTTAAAGACTGATAAAATCTTTGCTTTTATCTTCCATATTTATGAGCATTTGACAAATTCTTATCTCACATATTTATTGAATTCTGTTTCTTTATTCAAAGAATTTATCTGCACTCACAGTATCTATAAATACAATCGTTAAATTCGAGTTACTCACATTTACGGGATTCTGATTTTTCATTGGCAGAATTTACGACGATCGATGCCAGCCAAGCACCACCGCATTTCACGACCGTGCAAAAGCCAATACACCAAACAACAATGTCCTCTCATCCAAGTTATCTACCACCAATGTCGACAACCACAACCGCCGAACCCGACATCGACGATACCATCGAAATCGAATCTCACCCACCGCCATCCGACGATGGATCAGTCGGAGACTGCAACGGGCGTTTGTTCATCCCACACAAGAGCGACTGCTCCAAGTATTTCCTTTGCAACTTTGGCAGTCTTTCGGAACACTCTTGCCCCGCTGGACTCTATTGGAACCAGAATCGATGTGACTGGCCAGAAAATACGAAGTGCAAAAGCAATGAAAAAACGGTATGTACTTCCGTCAAATGTCAGCAAAATATTGACACGTAGTTTTTGAGGGAATGTTGTAAATGATAAAAACAGTGATATTAAGAATAACTTTGTTTTATCCAGCAATTTATCATTATCTACTATGTTTATATAAAGCATAGTGATTTAACTCATTATTCGATTTGGCAAATAAATAAAATGTGTGAAAGAAGAAATGAAAATGAACTTGTATAAAGGCGCGCTTGAATGTATGGAAGTTTTGGTATTCTGACACATATTTTATAGACTTTCTGCATAAGTGTAATAATGAGGTATCATTTTAATCTCGCTTTATTTCAGGCCGAATTAATTAGACATCCAGTTGGTAGACGAGAAAACGGGAAAAAGAAAGTAGTATGTTATATCACAAGCTGGTCATCAAAACGGCCAAACGGTGGAAAATTTTGGCCGGAAGATATTGACCTCCAGCTTTGTACACACATTATCTATGGATTTGCCGTACTGGAACCGAAGAATTTGACAATGCGTATACAAGATACACCGGAAAAAAAGTACAAAGAATTTATTGACAGAATAGCCGCGATGAAACTCAAATCGAACGTGAAGTTTCTCATCGGCCTGGGCGGCTGGAAAGACTCGAAGACCGATAAGTATAGCAGATTGGCGCACAGTCCATCGCAAAGAATTCAATTTGCACAGCACGCTTTGCAGTTTATTGAAAAGCATGGTTTCGATGGCCTCGATTTAGTTTGGGAATATCCTGTTTGCTGGCAGGTAAATAACAAGTATATATTGTATTCAATATTGTATATAAAAAAATTCTCAGTTCTCCCTAACTAAAAGAACCATGCTACGGTTCATTTTTTATGTCAGGCTTTACCGTAAAAATTAAATAAAAAGAAAAGGAAGGCGGGGAATATATACATGTATTCAATAGTTACCATTTACTGATTTACGCGTGATACATTTAACATTAAAACTACCAAAACAATAACATAACTAATCTATCATAAATTATTGCTTATGCAGGTAAAGTGCAATCGTGGGCCTTTAAGCGACAAGGATGCATTTACGAATCTGGTAAAGGACCTCGGTGCCGTGTTAAGATCAAAAGGATTCCTCTTATCTGCAGCGGTCTCTCCGGATAAGAACGTGGTCGACGTAGCATATGACGTGCCATCCATAATGAAACATCTTGACTGGGTTAATGTAATGACCTACGATTATCACGGGTACTGGGAGGGCAAAACTGGACATGCTGCACCCCTCTACGGTAATTCAGGGGATGACTATCGGTTGAATGTTAATTTCTCCATAAATCATTGGATTGACAAAGGAACCTCGCCTGATAAACTGGTGATGGGTATACCGGCGTACGGCCAAAGCTTCGGATTATCTAAAGTCTCAAAAGCAACACCAGGCTTTCGAGAGGAAGTTTCTTGTGCCGGACAAGCGGGTGAATTTACGCGATCGCCTGGATTCCTCGCATATTACGAGGTATAGTAATTTTCTTCGGTATTGTACACATTTATTTTCATTGCACCTACATTTCTTCTTTATCCTATTCACACCTTAAGCAATTATAAATAAATGTAATATAATAATCGATAAATAAATGTAAAAAAACTATTTGTATTCAGACGATACTTTATCGCATGTTTTTTTACTAATTACATTATATCTCGTACATTATTGTAGATCTGTGATAACATTAGGAACAATGGCTGGACCGTAAGTAAGGATAGAGAAAAAAGAGCGGGTCCATATGCGTGGAAGGATAATCAATGGATTAGTTATGATGACGTAGCCGATGTAACGAGAAAGGTATGAATTGAGATATATTACAGTAACGAATAATTAATGAAAATATAAATGCAAAAATAGCACTTGTGCCATAACATAGTATACACAATATCGTCTTTAATATCCCAATTTATTGTATATATCTGGTATATCTCATGATCAATGTATTTATTTTTTCATTGTAATTTAGGCCGAATACATAAAGTCTTTAGACCTCGGCGGAGGAATGTTGTGGTCGTTGGACTTGGACGATTATAAAAATCGCTGCGGCTGCGGAAGGTATCCTCTGCTGACCGCTTTAAGCAACACGCTCAGAGGTCAACGATATCGTACAATGGACTGCACCTGATATGTATATTTTTTGGAACGCACGCGTGTTGTTATATGGCTCTTTACGTCTTAAAAAATCGCCACTTTGTAACTGACATAGAACACATTATTTAAAACGAGGAGTATCAACAATCAGTACTTAAGAAGCGGCGACGCCTTAATCGATTAGGGTTCCTCGACAATTTTAAACTTTTCATTACACATCATAATTCAAAGTGATTTCAAACTGACAGTTTCTGAAATCACAAAAGAACCAATACAATACGTACGGTTTGGTGCCATTCTTCACATTAACACTAAAACTATCGACTGCATTTCAAACATATTTAAGTACATTACGCATATCTGTATGAAAAAGCGGACACAGATAATGTGCCATCAAATCAATATAATGATCTAAATACAGCAATAAAGTAACGAAAAATCTCAAAAAATGCATCATCATAAAGTAGTGCAATTAAAAACAAAATGACTAATTCGTTATTTTAATGGTTCGGCAGTTCTAAAGTTAATGAATTATATTGCTGCTAATATAAATATGTTAATAAATGGAATAGAAGTATTTTGAAAGAAGGCAACAAAGCTTTACGTTCTGAATGCGCGTGATAAAATCGATAGACGTATGTTTGGAAGCGATAAAACGGTACGTTGAATATTCTTACGGATAACATTACAAAACACTTCTGTGCGACAAAATAGCCGCGTATTGAATACATGTCACCGGAGGAGACTTATAGTTTATTCGTTATCCGCGATGAACGGTTGGTTATAATTTGATTAATGATGGATAAGTCAACAGTGCACGAGATTGTCAACCAATGCAGCAAAAATGATTTGGTCATACGGTACTTATAAGTTAGAATCGTAACTCGATAATTCCTCTTTCGAAACGGCTACATCATACTGAATGATCGTATACTTATCATTGTACTTAGTTTTGTGTGTGCTTACTCAAAGGAGGCTATCATCCTTCACACATAAACATTCTACGACACGACTATGAGGATAATGCACCTATACAGAATTGTCTATAGCTCTAGTTGCAAGAACGGAACGACAATAAACTTTACAGGATAATAAATTTAAAAAATTTTCAGCGCTTTAATTGCAGGCTGTACATTACCCTAATGCGCATTTGAATTTTATATCGTCAAAACTTATTTTATAGATAAATGGTTCATATTTATTGTATTAATATAATCTACAAAATAACTTTTGCTCATATATTTCAATAAAAATTAAAGTGCGATGAAGAAATATCACAAAAACTACATTTTCATCGTATTTTTGAGGACAAACCATCAATAGATAGCTTTGAAAGCTTTCCTTTGGTGAGTATGCATATCTACGTATATTCTCTATAATATATAATAATAATACTCATGACGTTGATCGGTTGCACCTTCAATGGAAAGTTTATCCGAGATATCTGTACTCCACATTCAAGACAGATAATATTCTTGGTAATCGCCGTATATGAATACACGGGTTTTAGAATCGAGCTGAAAAGCCTGTCGTATCTATAAAACATTAATTAGGCCTTCCTATCGTCATTAAAGAGAATTCTGAGAAAAATTATAAATCACATTGATTATTTAGAGGATAACGTTGTCGATTAAATCGATGAAGGAGGTAATGTTTTGAACTCCCATTTCGCATAACTAAATATCTCGTAATTTTAATTTTCTCACATTTTAAACCTTTAAGTATCTAAAAAAAATACCCCACTTTCGACGTGACAAAGAAAAAAAATAACGTACTGTCTACATAGATTTCTCTTGTAATTCAAGAAGGTTTCAGCCTTCATTTAACACAAAACTCATCGAAGCAATTTAAATATACCGTTTGTAATTCTTTATCCGTATCGCGCAAATTCATGTCCATGCATTTATTTTAAGATTCCGTAGCATTTTTTTCTTATTGCTAAAAGATAAAATGATCCTATTTACTTCTCTTGATCCCATTCTCTCTTATAGATAGGGGAAAGTTGCCTAATACGTACTGGTCACTTAAATCGCACCAACTCATTTTTTTTTTGGTAACCGATTACTAATTGTGACTTCTAGTAGTCAAAATGTAAAGAGTATTTAGAATCGGTAGCATAAAATGCAACTTGCGTTATCTCGATTGATTTTGCGGCAACTTGTGGAAACCGGAAGATTTCAAGTAAATTTAATGCAATTTTGACCAATTATTTCAAGACAAATTTCAATTAAATATCATAATTGATGAATATATTTTGTGTTTTTGTTAAAATATATTTAATGTACCATCTTCATAGTAAGTTTATAATATAATTCATATAATTTTTACGTTATGTAAATAATATTTCTACCGTTTTGCTTAGTTTCCTAAATTGTACCATGATTGAAACTCGTAAATTGTACCAATACGATTTAAGAAATCATGTTAAAATTTTGTCTAAGTCTTAACTGGCTAACATTTGAACTTATTATACTTTCTTTTTGAATCTTTCGGGCATGAACAAAAGAAAATATGGTCTTTGGAAACAGCTGCATTAAAAGAAGACAAAATATATTATTCTTCAAAATGTTTGTAATATTTTTTATTTTTAATGTTTTCTAAGAGTTTATTATTTCAATCCGTTATATTTAATATTTTTTATGAAAATTATTATGTTTCTTTGTACTGATACTGTAATGTTTCAATATAATAAAAAAAATAAATTATGTACTTTCAAAATAAAATTCGATACCAGTTTAGGTAATACGACTTTGGAAAGATAGCAGTATTATTTAGGATATGTGTCCTAATTCATACTTTTACAACGTTTTCTAAAATTACTCAAATCACTCTCTTAATTTTATTTTATACGTAGAATGTTTATTTAGAGGATTTTTGCAAAGATAAAAATATAATTCTAAAGAAGAATTTTAGTAAATATTTGTATTGTTTAATAGATATTTTAAATATTTTAGACAAAAATTCTTTAAGTAGTACGATTTTCACAATTCTTCCCAATATGTGGTACATCTGACTACGTTGCGAAAGAAATCAGTAATTTTAGTATTAACGGACGACAACTATAGTCGAAATTAAGAGGAAGCCCTCCTTTAATGGAGAACGATAGTAGATAGCATTAATAGTGAAAAGGTTAATTATGTCGGTAAGATCAAGAGCGTACAGTAGCGTAATAGCGGGGACTCCTGAAAACGAACGTCGTTGTACTATGCGCTTACTTTTGCTTAAAGAGAGTAGTCCATGAAGCTGAACATATCGCAGGCGTAAATACGAGAAAGTCCATGTTAGAGTGGAAGAAAGATCCAGTTTGAAGATTTCTTCGAAACAAAATCATAGGTAATGCAAATCGCGAATAAAAATCTTGTAATAATGCATTTGTGGAACGATTTCCAAGGTAATCTATAATCTTCACTTTTTTCTAAGTTTTAAGAAAATGAAACAGGATATATGCCTATATGTATAACAAGCGTGACCGTCGTCGTAGCTGAATATTCACCCAGTTATGAGAAAAGTGCAAGTAAAGAGTCGAATGAAAATTGTAAAAAACAAAGTATATTTCCATAATTATAACATTTAATGTCATTTTTTTTTCAAAGTTGAAATAAAAAACTGTTCGTAGACCAGATGTGGATCTGGAAAATCTGCTCTTTGATCAGTCATTGTGTCGGACCAATTGTCAAATAAAATAATTCATTATCCGAATATGTCTACTAGATCACACAGTTATGTCAAACTTTACGCATATCTTGCTTGCAAATAATTAAATGTACACTCTGTTAAAGGTTTACGTGTATGATAAGCCAAATACCGCCTTATTAACCGCTTCAGTTGTTTGTTAACAGTGTTTAGGCAATTATCTTTTGTAAAAAAAATGTATAGCTAAAATATTTAACGACGACGATAAACAATGCGGTGTGTCGTGCGCGAATAATTTTCACGTCGTGAGAATCATAATGATGTACATTTCACGAGGAACTTCAGGCTGCGTTTGAAATACGCTGCACATTCTACGCGACTTAGACAATTCTGTCTGATGCAGGTACCGATATTAAGAGCACGTAACATTCTTCCTACGTCGACAAGAGCAGCATGTACGACTTTCAAGGTATGTAACACTGGTGGAACAATGAATCGTGAATTTTCTTTTTCCAAGGTACCGTATTTAACCTTGAAATGGTAATACTAAATGTGTACACTGACAGCTCATGATGTGTACGCGATTTATTCCGAGAGCCTGTTCAGATCGTAATTTGTGAGAATGATAAATCAATATTTCGACAAAAAATTCATGGAAATGAAACTGATTCATTTTAAACAACCGGAGAATTATGTTTCTATCTTCAAAAACCTATTCAATATTGTCTTGCTTTCGAAGATTTCTTTAAATTGACTTAAAAAGATTGTCAACGATTCGATTTCCGGGTAAACATACAAGTAGTGCATGAAATTTTATTTAAAAAATTTAGACAAATGCTGAATTGTACATATAAATAGGACAATACATTCTAGAGTGTCAAATTATATATACATTAAAAAAGTATGCGTTATACTAAAATTTATATTAAAAAATATAAAAATTGGTCATTTTGAATTTTCAGGTACTTATGCATTACAAATAGCAATGAAATTGTTATAATATAAATCAGTTATCTCTAATAATGTGCAATAAATTCAAAAAAAAGTTAATTTGAGGTTTTTTGTAGTAATATTTAACAGTCAATAACCATGAACTTTCATCCACAAGCTGCAGTTACAACTGCCAATATCCATACATTATGCACATACTTCTCGAGTAACTTATAACACATAACACATGAGTCGTTCTAAATTTTTCTGTATTTCGGACCATGATTTTGGATCAGTAACACAAGTATTATATCGAAGAACACAGTATAAAGAGTGAGCAAAATTTTATCATGTTTTCAGATATGAGAAATTGACGATGCAAAAATAACGATAACCATAAATACAATAATGATGAAAAATACCGTCTATATATTGCGTATATTTGGGTACACATTTTGCTGATCAAAACTATCATCGAGCTGCTTCTAATCTATTTAGAACATTTATCCATAAAACAGAATATTCAAACAATGAAAAGGAAACAATAAATAAAAAAAACAATGAATGCTTTTAAACGTTATATGTTACAATAATCAACTTCCATTGTGTCTCTTTATAAGATTTTAATAACCAAAAAAAGGAATATGAAACTCATCTTGTAGCATAAATCGCCTTTTTGTCTTAACTTTTTCGGTGTATTCTATGCATTTTTCTATTCAGATGATAGTCCTTGCCTAAATACGTAAAGTATGGTCTAAATAATTAACAAATTGAACTATTTACTCAAACTAAACTTTTCAGGCGATATGTATGTATATTATAGTTCTGTCGGTCGAAATCCATCTTAAAACAGTAGGTCTTATGGCTAAGCGGCTTTGGTGGTAAACAAAGCCGTGGGTTGTATCCCCCCCCCCTCCCCCTCATACACCCAAAATATAAGAAACTGTGAAACAGAACATATAACTTTGCATACAATTTTTCATGTGACATAAATGTATACAGACCCTAAATCTGGTAGTTTGGAAAATTACCTTAAAAGAGTAGTAAGTCTTAGGCTGAATTGTCTCTGCGATAGATGCGGAAAAAACAAAGAAATAAACTAAATGATTCCTTGAGAACCACTGCACTATTCTCCCGTCAAAAAGGATCGGTGCATCTTTGGAATATAACCTATAGGTTTTAGGACCAGGGCACTCATGCCGTTTCTCTGGTATTTCTGAACGCCGTGGTGGGGCGTTATTTTCATCGAACGCATACCAAACCGCGAGGCATGCTCTTAGAAACGAGAATTTCGCCATTCTCGATATTCGCCATTCATCCATCCCCGTTCATCAAAAAATCGTGGCACCTAATCCAGCCATGATCCTTTCAGAGAATAATGAATCAACGCCACGCAGGTACGCGTCGGAGACGAATGATAGACCGGTAAGTAGAATAGGTGATTGGTACATCGCATACGCCCGAATCATACTAATCATGCAGTAGGTCCGATCTAATGTGCAACAATCTCGAGCAATAATTTGGGGATGATTTACAGTAACCTTAGTACGAGTTACTACACTATACCTTGACTCATTAATTAATCAATCAACGAGATTCCGAACCTTTGCTACTTATTTGCATCCGCGTACACAAGCCAAAGAAAAACAATTTATTGTTTGATTCAGCGGCCGTCTTTCTAACTTTCGAGAAAGTACAAGAAAAATAGATTGTAGCAAAATTTGAAGCATAATTATATTACTTCTCAAAAATTTTAAAACATTCATTTTGATTTTAATACAAGTTAAATTCTTGAGATAATTAACACATTTTTTTAAAAATATTTTTTTATGAATTGTGAAACATATCTACTTCATGGGAGGTAGAAATGCAAGAGTATCTTGTGGCGATCGTATATCAATTTTCTTAATGCTTACATAAGCCAATATCTATTTCGATTTCATATCCATTGCGGTACTACTGCGTAAATGTATCATAATGTGATTCATAAAGTCATATGTATATATACACACTATAATTGTGAAACATAGCAGTGCTTAACACAAATTTACTTCAGCCCATTCAGCTGCCATGCATCTTTGCTGCTATATCGTACTCTTAATAAAAGCTATCTGTTTCATGTCGTATAAATTGCTATTGTACATGTAAAATATCTAAAAAGATTATCATTTATCACTTACAAAGTCAAAAGCAAAATTAATAACGTATACAGAAAGGCTCTATGCAATTAATAATACAAAAATATCAAGGGCATAGTCAAAATAAATCTTACCAAAGTAGAAATCATAAGAAAACCTGATATATATTATATAAGAATTTATGATGAATAACGAATTTACATTGAGTTTGCATTAAGATAAATACTAAATTTTCATATATATGTTCTAGTTTTGGGTAAAATCATTTTTGTATTATGCATAATAATATGTCATACGTTGATATTAAATTTGCAACCATAACGAATCCTTTAATTGTTAGATACTTGTCCAAATATGTATGTATGAATGTGCATATATATTATATGAATGAAACGTGTCTTTGTTTAGCATCAAACTGTAATAATGCATGATTGGCTATATGAATAGTTTACAGGTATGCCCATGGTGTGTGATTTTGTTGAGTTTTGTTCTACCTTTCCATCCAGGCTTTCCATTTTATCACTGATTGGTCTTCAACGGTGCCACACCACATATTACTTGCGATGCTTAGTTCATTGAGCGGTACAGTTTTTCTGGTTTTACATATCATACTTGTTCAAAGGGGAAGGCTGGCGATGGCAATAACATTTGCAGAAATGTCTACAATATTTGGTTATTAAAAGTCGAATAAAAACTCATAATATCGCTGATGTGTCTCTTGCACAATAACCAGTATAAATATTTTTATATGCAGGTAAATAATTACCGCACATGCAATGCAGATATTTGTTTTATGATATATTGATTAATTCATTGCCAAAAATATATACATTCATAAATGACATGTAACTCGTGTAAAATATTCTCCTTTACATTTATTGTACTTATTTACAGCCATAAAGCATTAAAGAAGAAATTGTTTTAGGCTCTCGGAGGTTGGACGTATCTCTTAGTTCTAGCTGGTGTAACATGTTGCTTGGGATCTGCAGTACCAGCAGGATTTAATATAGGAGTAACAAATAATCCAGCAGAAGTTAGTATCGCTTTGGCCAAGAAAAAAAATCATTGTTTTGAGAATTTTTTCATAGTCTTTCACTTAATTTTCCTACATAACATTTTTTATCAATCAAATTCATATTGCAGTTGATAAAAAATTTTTGCAACAACAGTGTCACAGAAAGATATGGTGTTCAACTATCTCAGAATGGACTTGACGTTCTATGGTCTGCTGTAGTATCTATTTTCCTCATAGGAGGAGTGTCTGGTTCGTTAATAGCTAGCTGGATGGCTAACAGACTTGGGAGAAAGAGTACACTATGTATCGGAAATATATGTGGAGTCGTAGCTGCAATAATATTTCTCCTTGTGCGGGTACTAAATTCCATCGAACTTCTTTTACTTGGACGGTTAATTATAGGTAAGTTATATTATATGTGGTATCCAAAAACGATTAATATCGATCATAGCGGGCTAAATTTTGTACGAAATACACCAAAAACATGGTTTCATTAGGCTTTTCAGGAGGTTTTGCTACGTCGTTAGTACCAATGTATATGGCAGAAATTGCCCCTCTAAGATTAAGAGGTGCTGTTGGAGTGCTATGTCAATTAGGTATTACGTGCGGAGTACTTTTAGGTCAGATCGCTGGACTTGATACAGTTTTGGGAACGATTAACTCCTGGCACTATATGTTAGCTTCATTTGCCCCACTAAGTGGAATAGCTCTATTATACACATATATATCACTGCCAGAAAGTCCTAAATACCTGTACATAATCAAGGAAAACAAAGACAAAGCCTTAGAAGGTCAATATCTTTTCAACTATCCAAAATATAAATTTGATAGCTCAACCAGTGATGCTTAATTTGACATTACAGAACTTAGTCTGTTGCGTAACATGGATACCATTCTTTTACAAGATGAGGTCACAAGTTTACAACAGGAGCTAGAGATGAAAACATCATCTGATCGTTGGACGATAAATCGTTTGTTTAAGGATCCCGCTCTAAAATTACCGTTGTTTATGATATGTGCGTTACAGTTTGGTCAGCAACTCAGTGGAATAAATGCAGTCTTTTATTACTCAAACACCATATTTCTTGATGCCGGATTGGGACCCGCAGGTTCTCAATATGCCACCCTGGGAACTGGAATAGCCAACATTGCTATGGCATTAATTTCAGTACCAGTTATGTCATCTCTCAACAGAAGATCCGTGTTATTGAGCAGTTGCTATTTATGTGTTGGCTGCCTTATCATTCTGTGCATATCCATTGCTCTGATCGTAAGTACTTTAACCAAATTTCCCTTCTTTGTCTCATGCACAGAATCTACTTAATTGTCACTAAAATGTGTAACGTAGTTATGCATGCTTGTCTATAGTAGGTCAAATTTCTTTCGGTCTGTTGACTTAAATGTTTTGATGTCATGCTTTGTAACTTTTTGCAAATATCTAAGACACTTAAATGATTAATATTTTACCATAGTTGATCTGTCACAATACTTTTTGTATTAAATACAAGAAAAAACGTTCATAGTAAAACCTTTCACATCGAGAAGATTCTCGAACTGATTAGTTATTTGACAACCAGCAAGCGAACGATTTTAAGGACGATAATCCTCATTCTTATAGCATGCCGTTACGTTTATGCCATGGATTTGTACAATCGCCGTACTTGCTTATGTCATTTTTTACGGCATTGGTCTTGGTCCAATACCCTTTTTCATCGGATCGGAGATTTTCGACGTTGGTCCCAGACCGGCTGCTATGGCGCTGGGTAGCGTTTTTAATTGGGGCGGAAATTTTCTCGTAGGGATGGCCTTTCCAACCGTTCAGGCTCTGATAGGGCCTTACGTTTTTCTCATATTTGCCGGATGCATATTCATGTTGTCGCAGACTATAACGTGTGTATTTACAAATTTAAAAAAAAAATCACCATACTGAAGTGCACGACGATCGATTTAACGCCGTTTGCGGTTTCCGTTATTTTTACAGGATATACCTGCCGGAAACACGCGGTCAAAATACAACGGACATTGCCTCGACTATGACAAGAGGCTTTAGATCGAGGCCAAACGCGATACCTGTCGCCGAAATACGTGCCTAATTACATTCTATGTATAATAACGATCAACGTGTAATATAAGCAAAAGGAAAGGTTTTTCAAAAATATTGTCTCGCGCGATCATCAATGCGCGAAATATCCGCGATAGTGCTAATATTTTGGCCATAAAACTGTAAATTGTCCTAAACGATAAAACTTACTTTCTTAAAAGATAAATTTTTTACGGGTCTTACAATATATCTTAAAGACTTTTATAAGGGGTGAAAAAAAGAGACATTGGACGCACGGTAATAAATAATATCCATTGTATCAAAACATTTTGAAAAGCGTGTCGTGCTAAATTTTACTCGTTTTCAATAACTCGTGAATTTTGCTAATGGGAACTCTTTATACAGCCACTGTTGGTGTTAGAAAATTTTGTACGAATGTGTATTACTTCTCTACAAACAAAATAATGATCGTGCTATTTACATTCTAATTTCATTGTACAGCTGGTCTAACTTTTCATAAAAAACTAGGCAGAGCACAGTGTGCGGTGCTATCCTCATCCAGGTTGGAAATATTCCTTTGTAAAGGCCAGTTAATCCTTCTGTTCGGAATATTTTAACAAGTGCGTCTCCAAGCCCATTGTATAGAGATCCCTTCCCGCTTATGTCTGTTCCTATGTTTACATTCCAACAATAATCAATGATTAGCAGAGGGGTGTTTCTGAACAAATAAAATATGCTTACAACATATCTCAAATCTATGAACCAACATACAAGTAAGCAGTAATAATTTCTATGATAGGAACATCGATATCATCACTTATAATTGTCGATTTTGAACGAATAATTACTGTATGATGTACAAACAATAAGTGAAACGTTTGTTCGAAGATATCTGTGATGTCTGTTAATTTCATTCAATGTATGGTAGGATACAATCTTTAGAATTTCTTTTGTACTCTTATTGTATGTCGCTCAGGGAGCATTGTCTCAATGCCTAATACTGTTAACTAATGCCTTTAACTCTTATTTATCAAAATTCAGCTTGTAAGATCCCAATACTTAAGAAATATACAGACAATTATCCGAAAGCTTCAATTATTTATTATAAGTTATGATACCCATTTCACTTCATTTTTTAAAATACAATACAAAATAATGAAGGAGCAATGTAGATTATACATTGTATATATAACTTATGTTTAAATTGTGCTTACGTTGATTGTACAACCTCGTTGCCAGAACATCAAAAGGTTGCATAGTTATAGCTACGCAGCTCCCCCCAATAAGAGAGGCTAGGAAGGTGAGCAGTATTGGCCGATCTGGAAGCACCTGAAAAAATATAGTAAAAAGAGTGTGCTTGTACAGATTAAAAATATAGTAAATAGGTATTTGTCAGAATTGTTATATTCTCAAAATTTTACCCTTTTGTCCCTGATGGCAACTATATTCCCTCTTAAAATTTTTAAATATCTCGCAACCTTCTCTAACTATAACATAACTCAATACATACGCAGTTCCTATTTCTCGTTTACAAATTATTTTGATTTTACCATAAGAACTTAGCGAATAATAGAAACCTTGACTGCACTGTGTAACAAATATAAGCATGACCACCTCTATAGTATTGAAAGAGTTAAATGGATAATATCATAATCTATTTGATACGTTGAAAGCTCATACAGCTGCAATATAATGTAATGTTGTCAAGATGCTTACATTCAACGACCGTAGCCAATCGGATGTTATGCCAAAGGCGGTTAATTGCGTCGCCGAACCAACGAAAACTCGAGGTACATTAGCGTGCCAGCCGCGATAAAGGGCACCTATGCCACCCTCAGCCCATAACGATTTAAATGCGGAGCATGTACCTAAGTGATTGTGCTGATAACCTACCGCGATGGATTGCGCCGACTGCGCCTGCAGTTGCGTCTTCACCTATTAATCAAAAAGATATGCATTACCCAAGTGGTTATGAATGATAACTGCCTACTCTATGTTATAGTTAACATTTAAAAATTGTATATGAAATCGGTCAGACTAATATTGGTATTAAAATTTTTATCTTAAGATATATAGTTTTTGATTGTGTAAGCACAAGATATTGAAATCCACAATTTAAAGAATATTCAATTCTCACATATTTAGAACACAAGTACTGACGCCAGAATGTGTCATTCCTTATTACAACTTTTATAGGAAGTATGTTGATAATGTTTATTGAATATTATCAGGTGTACCGGTATTTGTTGTGAACGAGCCTTAATTTTTTTTTTGTTTGGTTGGTATGATATCTGTCAAACATATTTAATATACATCAAATCATTGAACAAACAACATCATCTTTTTTTATCGTATTAAAAATTTCGAATTTTTTTACCAGAAAGTGATGATTTGCGGAAAGCATTAATTTTTTGTTTTCATTTGAAGAAAAGTGCTGCAGAGTCGCATCGAATGCTTGCCGAGGCATATAGTGATCATGCTCTATCATAAGGAACATGCAAAAGATGGTTTCAACGCTTCAGAGATAATGATTTTGACGTGAGAAGTGAAGAACGTGAAAGACCACTAAAAAAAGTTTGGAAACGCCGAATTGCAAGCAATATTGGATGAAGATGATACTTTCAGTCAAAGGCAAATGGCAACAATGTTAAATGTTGCGAAACAAACAATTTCTGACCGTTTAAAAGCTACGGGAAAGATTCAAAAGTGTGGAAAGTGGGTGCCATATGAATCGAATGAAAGACAGATGGAAAACTAAAAAAACACTTTTGAAATTTTGCTTCAAAGCCACGAAAGAAAATCAGTTTTGCATCGCATTGTTACTGGCGATGGAAAATGGATTTATTTTAAGAAATCTAAACGGAAAAAATCATGGGTTAATCCGTGAGAACTATCAACATCGACTGCAAAATCAGATCGATTCGGCAAGAAGGCAATGCTCTGCGTTTGGTAGAATCACAAAGGTGTGGTGTATCATGAGCTTCTAAAATCTGGTGAAACTGTTAATACTAATCGCTACAGACAACAAATGATCAATTTGAACCATGCATTGATCGAAAAACGACCAAAATGGGCCAGAAGACACGGCAAAGTAATTTTGTTGCACGACAATGCACCTGAACACAAAGCAAAACCGGTTCAGGATACAATCAAAGCATTTGGTTGGGAGCTGCTACCCCACCCGCTGTATTCACCAGACTTGGCCCCTTCCGACTACCATTTGTTTTCATCGATGGGTCATGCATTGGCTGAGCAGCACTTCGATTCCTACGAAGAAGTCGAAAATTGGGTGTCAGATTGGTTTGCTTCAAAAGACGAACATTTCTATTGGTGTGGTATCCACAAATTGTCAGAAAGGTGGTCAAAATGTGTGGAAAGCAATGGTCAATACTTTAAATAAAATTTTTTTACTTTCCCATTCAAAATTGGTGTTTCATTTTCACAAAAAAAATGCTCACTTCATACTGGTACACCTGATAAAATAAAAATTGAGAAATTAAGGTTTGTTATATCCAAGTACAAGTGCACAGAGGCACTTTACGCGAGTTTAACTAACACCGATATAGCGATATTTGCTGCTGAAAGAATTGAGCAACACAGTGCGTTACCAAGTACAAAGGACTACCCAGAACAGCACCCACGCTCCCGGCCACTCCACTGACTAGCGCTGTCTTAATAGGATCAGTGTATCCTTCGTCATTGAGGATCCATTTGTACTTCTTCGCGGTATTATAGACACCCAATCGTAAGCCATTGAGTACCACTTGAAAGGCCAAAGCCGGTCCAATACCAGCCTGCAGCGCGCAAACACCTTCATGCTTTGCTATGAGATAAGCGGCGTGCAGAGTGTTCTTATAAATTCTTTTGTACGAGCCTCGAACTTCCAGCTCCCCTTGAAGCTGTAGTCGCACCTTTATAACGTCTACCGGATTTGTAAAAAATCCAGCTCCAACTGCTGCAAGTGCTCCAATAGCAAATTCTGCACCTACACTGGTAATAGAGAGTTAGAAGAAATCGCGACATGGCCAGCTACTATTGCGCATGATTGCCCTTTGAACAAGGTTTATTCGAGTAATGATATAATGAATGGTGTTGACAATATTAATAATAATGAATATCGACAAAATGAGTAGCCCAAAATAAAGAACTCCTTAGAAAATTGCTATTATTGCTATGAATTATTTATACGCACATTGTATCCTCTACTATCAGAATAGCAATACTGAGAAAACATAAAATACAATATTTCAATCAATCGTTTATAAGTAGGCGAGAATGAAAGTAAAAAAGAATAGTTGAAAAACTAAAATGCTATTGATATAAAAAGTTTGTAATGGTAAGGACAGGTATTTGAATAGAATTTGAAAAAAAGAACGTTATTGGTACGCCAAGAAAGCGCGCAGCGATCGCCAATTTTAAATACCACCAGCGACATCCGGTCAGAAGTGACATACACACTGCACCGGTTTTTAAACTTCACCGCTTTGAAGTACAAGAATGAATAAATTGTATAATCGGTGATACAGTTGGTTGACAAAAATAAGGAATTCATTCGCAATAACTACACCTTTTCAAATTGTCGATACATCGAGGATGTCCGAATTTTACCGGCCAGGATTGCACATGATTATTGCGTAATCACGGTTTGTACTGGCATAGACATAAATGAAAATTTTGACGGAACAATGCAGGTTGATTAACCCTTTACAGTCCAAGATAGTTCCATTTGTTTTTAGATCTTTTTATCTATTCGACTAACTTTGTGGGTTACTTTAAAGTTGCACTTCGAAATACATGGTGGACGAATCGACAGTATTTCTCAGAAAGCGTGTTCTCAATAGTCCATAAATAGCGAATTATTTGGTTCGTGTGCACAAACGTTAGAAGACGAGGTATACGATCTCGTTTCTTATATTTTGCATAGCGGACCGCAAAGGGTTAAAACGATGAAAACTCTCACGCTTTGGGTACAGCCGTGTCCGGCGACGCGGTCATTTCTAAATCCAAGATCGCGTGCGCGTAAACTGATAATCGCAAATTTCCGCGCGGCTAAGCCCAGTTAACAATAGTCCCGGTTAATTTTCCACACTTTCTTCACTGATCTCCTGTTTCGAACGAGCTCATTGGTTTACATCATTCTCTCCCTATGTTTACTCACGATATCTGCCTACGCGTGGAGGAAGATTTGACACTTCAAGGTCGGCACGGGGGCCTCACGAAATGCTTACACGGAAGTGGACGATAAAGACATGCGTGGATGAACGGTGGAGGAATATATTGATATCGATGGCTTTGTAATTAACTGTTGCCGCAAACGTTATCGGTAGGTCAGTCCCGTCGACTTTTCTACCATTTTGTACGCATGCGTAAGTGTTGGCACGACATCCACGCGTAAAAATAGAAATTCAAATCCAATAGCTTAACAAGTATTGAATCATTCTTTTCTAATATCATCCATGTATACCATATATGCTGTGGCATTATTATTTAATACGATGAATCAAACGTGGATAAACTGTTTTTTAATACATTGGATTATGTTATGAACACCTAAGTTTATAAATTGACACAAAATTTGAATGCTTGAATATAACTACCGATACGATACAACGGACTTTAACTAATGCGTAATTATAGTAATTGTTGATTATAACAACGGAATGGTTAAACTAGTATGTTATACGTTGAATAATATCTGTAACTTATAAAAAGAATAGCATGCATATAAATTGCTTGGTTTCATTAATGACAAGGCTCTTGATATTGCAACCTATTTGTGACATGTATTCTTCATTTTTCGTTCATTTTTATTAGTCTGGAATACAAATTTTTAGAGCTTTAAATGTACCTAATAAGACTAATAATATGTTAAAGTATAGTTATATATTAAACATACTCAAAAAATTATAATTCTGTACAGGAATTCTCAAACACTGTATGGAAATATGAAATTTTATTATAACCTACAATTAAACATTATAAAAAAATATGTACATTATAAGTAAATATTCAAGATAGTCTGCAGTTAGAACACTGTATATGGTTTAAAAAGCATATATTTGCATTATTTTGAGGAACGCTCTGATTCATCAAGAAACCGTCAAACTTCCACCAACTTTTGATATCTTGGCAATCTCCTCCTTAAACTTTGCTATCGTCTCTTTGGCCAACGTTAATTTTTCCTTTAAGTCTATTACTTCTATCCTGATTTTATTGCGTGCCTCCATAATAGCCTTCATTGTGGATTCTTTCTTAGCTTCAACTGTTCTCGGAAAAAAATCAATATTTAGATCTATCTTCATAGCCTAACATGCTTTAAATTAACCTAATAAATTTATGTTATTATATATATACATATATACATATATATATATCTATATACAATCTGTATTATGTCTCCATGCACCCAGTGTTATAGGCCTGCTGGAATTTAGCAGGTGTTGCATCAAAGCCGTTGGGTCCTGGAAAACTATTTCTTCATAAAACTCAGACACTAAACTTTTCTTTCCTAGTTGTATGTCAGGTGTTGATTGAAATAATTTCAATATATGGTAGATTGTTACCTAGAATTATGTTCTTAAATACTCTTATGCTAATATATGCTTGCTAGCTCTTTGAAAAGAGAGACTTACAGGACGTTCATTGGGATCATGGAAGTATATTTTGATAACAATCTCAAATTCACCCCAACCAGTTTCCGTTAATTCATATGGAGGTTTCGTCATGATGCGATTCGGGTTATTATAACTTTCGTGAAGTTTAAAATGAACCTTCTTCACGTATGTGGACATGTCCTCATTATGGTATGGCTTCACATAAACAGTCCATTGATGTGTATGACCATCTTCCTCACGTTTCTTGCCAAAATAACGTGCTATATTTCCATAGACTATGGGTTTTATTATAGTGATACCCTATAATAAATAGGCGTTTGCCAATACAAAGTTCGATATATCAAAGTTTCATTGGACTTCAACGTACTACTAAATTTATAAACAAAACAATATATATAATTTAGATCATTCTGCCTGCTCTGTATCACTGCAGCAGAACCATAAAGATTACATGAACTGTATTTCATTAACAAAGATATTAAAGTATTTGTATATTCTTCATTCTCATTCAACTCAATGACAAATTGACTTCAGGTATTAAGTTAGGAATTTCTTTTTGAATTGATGTACCTTAATTCTACCGCCGGAATCCGGTCCAAACTCATTCGTAGTTGCCATTTTTGTTATTCGATTATCGTGATTTATATGCTCTGTATGAGTATATATAATAGAAATGCAAATAATACGTTCCTACTTTAAAACAGCCGTAACTAATAACTCAATAACAGCTCTAGCCACTCTAAAGCAAACTAGTTCGTTTATTAAGAATTACAAATTTCCCCGTAACTGTTATTTCAACTCTTTGTTTTTATTTGTACTTCGAGACATTGCGTTATCATTCTATATGAACAAAACCTTCTTGATACCTCAGAAAGAAAATACTGCTTCACGTGCAAAAAAAAATATTACGCGTATAATGAAGGTGGCGCAGGAGACACTAGCGAACCTCTAGTTGACTTTGAGGGTCTCAAGTGGAGAAATCGAGAAGTTTCTGTGAGTGCGAGGAGTGAGATTATTGGCAGCCCTGATTTGTCTCTCTGATTTTGGGGGTCTCTTGCGGAGAATTGCAGAAGTTTCGGAAAGAAAAAGACGAATCGACGCGACAAGAGCGTGTGGAACAGAGATTAGAGATAGAAAAGATCAGTGCTAGAGTTTCTCGCTCGTTATGTGTATTTAGTGAAAACGCTATATCTCTTCAAAATGTTTGCTTTAAAAGATGCATTATATTTTAGAGTACAAGATAGCGCTGGCCGATTTTGCAATTTCGTTGAAACTATAATGGGAAATTAAAATGCACGTTTTGTAAGAGAACTATTTTGTTTGTACCACTTTTTTAAAAAAGCTCAGCACTAGCTTCATGTCCGAATTTTTCTGAATATAAATATAAAAATCATTACAGCTTTTATTCAGAATTGAGGAAGCATACCCCCCAACGGATTTACGATACATAAAATAAAATCAGCATTTCTACCGGAGAAAATCTGAAACACAGGCAGGGCTACATTTATACTTTTCGGAGCCCGGGGCGCAGGAAAAAATTTTTTTTAATATATTTATGAGAGTAAAGCATAATAATTGTGATATTTATATTCGAAAGAACTTTGCTGAGGCCGTCCAATAACTCATCTTTGAAAAAATCGCCAAACAATTTTTTTTTTACAAAAACTAACACTTATATTTTTTGAAAAATTTGAAGGGCCAAATAGCAACATCGGGCCACTCAACATTATGTGTAATTCTACAGAAAATATTTAGAACAAAAAATCTGATGAATCTGTTGCGACTTTCCTTCAAACGCCTTTGTGTAAAAATTCTACTGAATCCTTACTGTCTGAATACCATTATGGCTGCGCGATTTCGCGCCAGCCTTGTTTGCTTACCTCTGTTCCGTCGAGACGGTTTCAAATTCTTTTTAGCTTGTCGAATAGAAGGTAGTGTAAGAACAACGTTGATGATTCGAGTCCATACAGTTCTATCTTTTTTATTTTTTTATTCATTGGATTTATAAAAATGATATCCTTTATAATGTTGATAAACCTAATATTTTTGCTAACGATAACG
This sequence comes from Ampulex compressa, assembly GCA_038496175.1. Taxonomy (NCBI): domain Eukaryota; kingdom Metazoa; phylum Arthropoda; class Insecta; order Hymenoptera; family Ampulicidae; genus Ampulex; species Ampulex compressa. The sequence continues at coordinate 119,825 of JBCFXI010000245.1, read as the reverse complement.
ATATAACGCTATAGATTAAGTAAACGTTGAGAACGTGGCCGAATTTGCCGGCGTCACTCGGCGAGATGTTTGGTTACAAAGTACGCTATTGATCAAAGTCGCCTAATTGCAACACTGCATTTGGATAACTACAAAAGCGAGCATGCTTTTCATCGAAAAATATTAGCGGGAATGCCGCGGGATTTGGAATCAAATAAAAGTCAAATATTGCAAACCTGCTCCGCAAGAATTTACTTTTGTATTGATATTAAATGTATTTTTCAAATTCAGAAGTTTACAAAGTATTTTTCGTTACTGTAAATGTCATGGAAGGTGGACAATAACTAAAAAAAATGTGTGTTTCTTTTAACACAGGTTGGATACTATGGGTGCTTTTTACATATATCTTTTTATGTCTTTGGTATTTATTTCTCCAAAATTACGGCGAAAAAAATCATTACAATTAAATTTAATGGATATCATTCTTTTTAATATATGGGCGATGTTTATTAGGAACTTTTATATATATGGATATATGCAGTAATGCCCGAGCTTATCGTTCACTACTCTGGATCCGTGCGGCAAAGTCTATCGAGGCATGGAAGATCGACAGGGATTGCTTGGGCTTAGGTTTCATCGACAACGTCGCAAACTAGAGCGAGACATATCGAGTGCGAATGAAACCCATTGAGAGCGAGAAAGGCACGATAGGGGTGAGTAAGATACGTTTAATACGAGAAAGACGTATCAAGAGCGAGTGTGATACATTGAGATGTCGGAAAGGTAGAGGATTAGCGCGGCCGCTCGCTAGCCAGGCTACGGTACCATTTGTGAGCCATGACCTCAGTTCTCCGGAGCTTCTTAATTTCTCCACACGAGGCCCCCAAAGTCAAGTCGGAGTTTGTTCCCCACTCCTGACGTCACAGCTTACGAATTATGCCTCAGCGTGGCTAATCAGTGCCCGCGGAAATCCTCCAGTTTACCGACATCTCACATATTTAGCTCGTCGTTTCGCGTCTCTCACACATTCAATGTGTCCGACTCACGCTCGGTGCGCTTTCTCGACCACAATGTACCTCACTCGCTCTCAACGTGTCTCATGCGTACTCGATGTGTCTCATTCTCGGTTGCAATGATGCCGATAAAACGCAAGCCCGAGCAATCCCTGTCGAGCTTCCTCGCCTCGATAGAATTTGTCGCGCGAATCCGGAATGGAGAACTCTAACGAGGCATTACTGTATATATGAATACATGATCTTAGAATAATATTCCGCACATATTAAAACAACTTATATCAAATTATTTTCCGTGAAAATATATTTTCTCGCTATAATTTTGGAAAAGCAGAACACGTAAAAGGATATCTATAAAGAAATGGAATTATAAAAATTGTAAAATCATTAATAATTTATATTTTGAGATTAATATTGGTCGGTTTCATGATACACAAAATTTATTGCAACAACAAAAATATGTAGGCAGTAAAGAATTAAATTCAGCGTGGGCCCAATGATAAAAAAATAATAATTAATGTTATATTTTTTTAATTATATTTCTGCGTTTTACAGTACCGTCCGTCGACACTGGTTTCATCATTAAGAAGACCATTACTTGCGGTGACAACCTATTGGTTTCACGTATATAGTTGTAAGCAAATGTCAGTGCCGATTTTTAAAAACCCATTTTAAGAGCTTCTTTAGACATGTATAAAATATGTTGAAAAACATTCATAAGAAATTATTGTGTCTTCGTTTCAGAAAAACATTAAAGAATTTGCTAAGCTGGTTTGTCCGTATCTTCAGTCCCTGTCCCACGCGCTCTTGTATCTATTCGTTTCTTTCTCTCCGAAATTTTTCAATTTCTTCACAAGAGACCCCTTGCAAGAGATGAAATGTGTGACAAACTATTGTTATTACCGATTTTGATATCGATCTAAAGTAAATGAATTTGCGATTTCGGGTTAAGCGTGTCTACGCGACGCTCCCTTGGGATGAGGCAAATTGATTAATAATTTTGGACGAATTTTGGAGGTTGAGGAAGAATGTAAATGAAATCTTCTTTGCGATAATGACTTTTATTTATTTGTCTACCTCAAAATGAGTTAAATTCGAGTTTCTTTGCACCGCAAACTTTTTGTCTAATGTCGCTACTCATCAAACTGGCTCAAACCTTCCGGTTTTCCAATACGCAGCGAGTGCGTCTCCGTTCTTTTGAAAATAATTTTAGACCAAGATGCATCGGATACTTCGTTGGTCCTTTCAATACGCAGACGAGCGTGCCTTGAACCTTGCAAGAAATCCCGATTGGAAAATAAAGATATCTGTTAGTAATTTCAGATATTTCTGATCTTTTGATACGCAGACGAATGCATCTCAAATCCTTCAGGAATATCTTACTATCGTATGACTCGATGGAGAAAAACTCGATTAAGAACGTTACACGAATAATTTAATCTGACTGGTTAAAACTTAAGCGCAGGGAGGTCAAGAGTAATCGCGTCGCTACGCACCAAAAAATACACTGAATATTAAGATCGTAACAATGAGGATCGTCCCCAAAAGTGTCGACATATGGATCCTTTATTTTCAAAGTGGTGTAAGTCCATTTTCGATAGACAGGTGGTGAGGTCAGTGGCTACAGCTTTTTACCTTTGTACAATATACAAAACGCAATTAAGAAACCGATAAGAAGAAACACTAATGGAGAAAAAGTTAATCGGTCGAATACATATTGGATGAGATTTTGCAAAAGTACACCGTATTATATTTTACATAAAACATCAATGGAGGAGACAGAATTTAATACTGTGGATTTAAGAATTTAAGATTTGAAACACGTACATGTCGGAGAAGACCACCAAAATTTGAAAAAATCGCCCTTGTATCACGATGCAAGACCTATTACATACGAAAAATATAAAAATATGGAGCAATTATTAGTTTATGTATCTCTTGTATATCATCAATATTTCAAAACGCTGCCACATGAAAAACATGAAAAGAGAAGACCAATATCTTTTATTAAGCTAACAATATGTAAATATTATTAATGTTAAAATTAAAAAACACTACTCCTATTTTATTTCTTGTTTTTATTTGTAAACAAAATTGAATTAATATCAAATATATTTTAAGTAATATTCGATTTTTTAAAATTGAAGTTAAATTATTTTTACAATTGTTTAATTTTGAAAATGGTGTAAGTCCATTTGTAGCCCGTAAATATACATTACCTTAGTTAAATTCGCGTAAAACAAATTTATATAATCAAATTACATATTGATAAATAGTAGAAACATGGCCACAAGCGATAATATTAACCCATATTTTTAATTAACAAATATGTTAACCTTTGATTTTCTCGAAACAAGAGAAAATGGACTTACACCACTTTAAAAATAAACGGTCCATATATATGCAATAAATTTTACCCGTTCTCAAAGAAAATTCTTATGGTGCGACGCGATTCTTCACATGCCCTTATCATACTTGTGCCTTATTTCTGTTTATTAGGCTTCCTAAAGGTTCTTGAATTTTTCCCCCTTTGTTACAGTAGAAATAATATTGCAGCCACCAATGTACAGATGTTAAATTTCACTGAATTCTAGCTTTGTTTTATTTCTTAATTTCCGTTTTCCTTTTGGCGTTGGAATGGTCTTCATCACAATCGATAGCGTGTAAAATAAGGACTGAAGATACAAACAAACTAGCCGAACCAGTACATTTTGTAGGTTTTGCTCTAGCGAAAACGCAATAATTCCTTATGAAATTTTTTTTTTAAAGATGCTTTATATGTGTCGGAAGGTAAACTCAAAGCCAATTTTTAAAAATGGGCTAAAATATCCTCAAAAATAAAAGCAGAGTTTCCTGTGGTAAGAATTTTTCGTTTGAACTTTTTTTTTAATTAGGGTATTGAACACACTTCCGCTAAATTTTTCTGAGTACGAATATCACAATTATTATGCACTTCTTTTGGACTTGTGGTCAGAAAAATAATGTTACATAAATACAGACATGACTATATGTGTACTTTTCAAGGCTCGGATGTAAAAAATAACATTTTTTTTTGTGCAATTGAGAGAGACACATAATGTCTAGACACACTAATCATTCCAGCTTGTTCGAATGGACGGTAATGTGAAAGAGACTATACGTCGATCTCATATACTACCATGCTTTTTTTTGTTAACCCTGATATTTTTCTTTTTGTATTTATTCATTAAATTGACAAAAAGTACAGTCACATTCTTACTTTTTTTATGCTATTGTTATATGGAACGTTTATTTTGAAAGTGGGGTAAATCCAGTTTCTCTTGTTTCGAGAAAATAAAGCTTAGCATATTTGTCGATCAAAAAATATCGGTTAATATTACCGAGCGTGGCAATATTTCTACGTGTATATTGTACAAATGTAAAAAGCAGTAATATTTACACCCCCTTGTAATCAATGGCTACGCAATTTTTTTTATCGGCCAATATTAAATGGAACAAAGCGTTGGTGTTTTTTAAGGTATTAAATACTAACTGGTTATAACCAAAAAGTTTACACTAAATTAAGCATGAATCACGTGATATCTCATTTTTTAAAAAATGGATTTATACCACTTTCAAAATAAAAGATCCATATACATGAATATAATGAAATAGATTTAAATTTATTAAATTTGATTCTGCCTCTCTACACTTTTGTTTTATTTTTTTTTATATGTAAATATATAAATAAGATACTTGGCTCATCCCCTGTCGCATCATCTGTCTTTTGATATTTTATTCCATCTTGTGACATGCCACCTGATAACATTGTAGCAGGAGACGATAGTAACACAGACTGGTACCAAACCAACAACCTCGCTGGGACTATATTATCTGTAGCTGAAGACTTAGCTGTAGAAGGCTAGTCAATATTAAGAAAGATGTATGTAATTTGGAAGTCATATAATTCGACATATATCGGATTTGAAACGATTCATTCAAGAGCTTTTATAGTACCGTGGGGAGCAGAGCAAATTAAACATTTTTGGACCAGAGTTCGGTTTTTGCCATTGAGTTCTTTTTTGCCCGTTTAAAATAAAAAGTACAAAAAAATTATTTCAGTAAAAATAATCAAGGCTCTGCTTGGCGTCGATAAGATTTATCACTAGCATTTGCTTACAGCTTCACGTGTGACTTTCATAGGGTGTCACCGCAAGTAAAGGTTTTCTGAATTATGACAATATGTTAATATCGACGGATATATTAATTTACACAAATGTAATAAAAATACTCAACATTAACACGTAGAGCGCGGCGCCGAAATTACTGTCCTTTCCGTTTAGCCGACAGCGAGCGAGCGCTCAAGTAATGCAATGACATAGGGTGATCCGCGACTTCAAAGCAAGCGATTTCACGTACTGGGCAGCATCTAGATGAGGAAATTTCAATCCAAGTTGAAAGATGAATTCATGAGTTACTCAAAAAGGAAAGAAACGTACATAAAAACCGAAGATATTGTGTAGAATATTATAACAATTTAAAAGCTACTTGGATGCAAGATAGCTAAAAATATTACCAAAAATTTGTCACGTTTTCTAATATGTGTAAATCCAAGCCACATTTTTGTTTAGTGTTTTAGTAAATTTTATTGAAATGTCTACATTTACTTTTTAACTTTAATCTTGTCGGGCCCAGGGACCGACGCCGGCCAAACAGAAAGTTCACTGTCGGTCCTCAGGGACCAACGCCGCGTTCAACGTGTTAATGTAAACATATATTATTTTTGTATAAGTCTTGCTTCTAAGTCCATGCTGAATTTAACCCTCTACCGCCTGAATATTTTTTGTTACTGCAATCAATTTTGTGTATCATGAAACCGACCAATATTAATCTCAAAGTACAAATTATCGATAACTTTACAATTTTTCATAATTCTGTTTCTTTATAGATATCCTTTTACGTGTATTCTGCTTTTCAAAAATTATAGCAAGAAAAAATATTTTCACTGAAAATCATTCGATATGATTTGTTTTAATATGTGTGAAATATTTATCTACGATCATATATCCATATATACAATAACGTCCGCTTAGTGTTCTCCACTCCGGATCCCCACGGCAAATTCTATCGAAGCAAGGAAGTTCGACAGAGATTGCTTGAGATTACGTTTAATCGACAACGTCGGAAGGCAACGTTGCAAACGAGAGCAAGAAAGTCGCAATAAGAGCGAGTGAGGTACATTGAGTGCGATTAGGACACATTGTATGTGAGAGAGATATGACAAGAGCGAGTGAGATATATTGAGATGTCGAGAAAGGAGGGGATTAGAACGGCGCTCGCTGACCATGCTACAGCATTATTCGTTTGCCGCGGGCTTGTTTATCCGAAGCTTCTGAATTTCTCCACCTAAGGCCCCCAAAATTAACTCTGTGTTTGCTAGTACCTCCTGTGGATTCTTAAGTTAGGAATCATTTTTATCAATTAAATAAATCACGGGAAATATCAAAATTCGTGCACAGGATTACAAAGAGAATTTTACAGGAACATTTACCAAATATCGTTTTTCCCCATACCTGTCTCGCATTTAACAATAATTAGTGTAAAATACTTTGCCTTATGCGTATTTAAATATCTGATAAAATAATATGACATATAACGTCCACATTAAATACATGATTCGTAATAAGTTCTGCAAATATCTAAAAACTTTAAAAACTCTTTCAATATATCAACGCGAATTCGTAATTGTCTCAAAAGAGGCTCAAAAGGGTAAAGAAAACACAAACTAAAAAAGTATCTTTGATTCTTATCAATAATTTTATCTTTCTAAGAATATAAAAAACGGGGAGCTAAATAAAGGGAATCTCCTCCCCATAATCCATGCTTCTGAAATGTACTGAAATCTTGGATTATCTTTCTCTTTATATAAAGAAAGAGAAAAAAGGGAGATCGCTCTTAACGAAGAAGGCGATAATTAACTTGCAATGCGTTTCTCTACACGCTTTCTCTTCAAGTACAGCTCATTGCGATATGTCGCTGTCGTATTGATACACGGAACCAACGTTCGTACAGATACATGTGTCCACTTATAATGGACCGTTCACCGCGGGTTCTGTACATCACACATGTTCGTTTTTTTCTTTCCGTTTTGGTCGTGGATCGTGACCAGAAACAGTAAAAAAGTGACAATAAGCCCGTTATCATCGTATATCGCGTATTGCTGGAAAATATCTGGGCATGGTGTATAGTTTTGATCTTTTTTTTTTCTTTGTAGGAGATATACATCGTCAATTACAATTGGGTACGTATTGTCTATGTAATTCTTCCGTGCACCGCGAAGCAGCACATCGAGAATGAAATTAATCGTGCGCGCCTCTACTCTCACAGCGCGATGGAGCGACAGCCAGCTGCCAAAATTATGCTTCCTCGGCGCTTCGCGTAGAATCGTGGTAATTAGGCTTGCCGTACTATTAAATTGTCGTTATCACGTACGAAGGACTTTTTCCTTTCCTCTGAACCGTTCCTCTAGATAGCCTGGGATCTGAAAATAGTTCGAACGGGGATTATGACTGGTAAGATTTTTGATTTAACGTTTGCTGGGTATATGCGGTATATCAATGCTTCACGACAAAATTCACTGATAAAAGCGATATCGGTGATCAGATGACAATTCGAACAAATATCTCGATCCTTCCAGAGTATTGTTAATCTATACGTGTTGTTTTGGTCCAAAATACTATGGGTCTTAATTTTTTTTTATTCAACACGCGGCTTAGCATTGTACGTAAAAGTGGCAAATCAATTGAAAAGAACATTTCCAAAGTCATCTTTCCGCAAGGAACTGTAATAATAAAAACCACAGTCGTTGAAATTTATAAGAAAATGTTCAAATCTAAATATTTAAATTTGGAATTTATTTTTCAAATTGTTTGGAAAATAATGGTCTAAAATTTACACGCATTATAATTCAAATTTATTAAATGAGCTTTAATCTGTAAAATAATTATACGATGTATGATGCATCAAGCGTTTTTCTGAAAGCTATTCATAAGCGCTTATTTATTTATAGACATGCTCGTGTGAAAATACAGCTTTTGAACAAAACTTGACAATTTAATTTTATGATGCTTGCAATGCAACTCTATAAAATTTCTCTTTTAATGATTTTATTAATCAACCTTTACATATTCTATAAATCGTGCGTTGGTAGTGATTTAATTCCGCGTTAAACATCATGGATTATAATAATTACTGGACAGTAAACATATTTGTTGCAGTGTATTTATTAGGTGTGCAAATCAATTCGTTACCTGTGTAATAAATCTATAAAAATTCTGTTCCAAATTAAGCGAAAATTTCAAGGATCAACGTGTATTTCATTCTTATCAATAAGAGTTTAATTACATTGAAAAGCGCTGAAATAATCTGTACACCTATTGAATTCATGAGCATATATTCAAGCTCTCTGTACTAGCAGATAGAAAAATTCGAGTGCAAAAGGTTAACTACACATGTGCAAATTTTCCACAAAACTATAATCGGTAACAAGAATGTGCACAAGGAGCAATGAAGGAAAAACATGATCAAACAAAAGTTGTACAAAAAAAAGTATTACTTATGGAGGGTTCACCCGCGCTACGCGATTAATATCTTAATACGTAAAACTTAATTTAAAGCACGATATGTCGGAATACAATTGTATTATAGTGATCCCACGATATACGAACGTACGTATTTAATGGAATATGTCTGTTCATCGTGGTCTTCCAATTTCACGTCGTGTTTGAATTATCTTCCAAATAAATATCACGCAATTTTCCGATAGGACGTGAGTAAGGAAATATAATACAGGAAAAAATTATGTATAGATACAATTGAAAAATAATGTTTGTGAAAATTCGTCTTACCGTTCATTTTCAAGTAAATTTCGGTAGATTTTCTTTTTTTCACATAAAAAAAACAATACGATGTTAAAACACAGCTCAATCTAGTTCCTTTGTCGCTCTTGGCAACAATAATTTTGGCTATCCTTATATCATCATATACACGAAAACAACAATTCTTGAATCTCGCATTTTTCAGTATCGATTTTGGATTAAGAGCTTTTTTAAACACTGGCTGTTTAAAGGTTTCTCAATTATTTTTATTATTCTCTTTCCGCCAATTTTATCGCACCCTGAATAGATCGTAGGAAAATGGATTATAAGGAAAAAAAATGGCGTTTCATACGCGTATATCGTGGACAGACAATATCTTATTGCCGACAATGTACTTACAAAAGGTTAGCGGGGTTGTTTCGCACGGTCTACGTATAACAAAGCGAACGTCACTTGACCGCGCAAGGTACACAGGCGCGATAACAAGTCGCAATAGTTGCAAGATTTAATCAGGTTATGTATTCGACGAATTTTTACCCGAAAGCGAATCGTGTTTGAAGATAGTAGACGATTCTAGGATAGGGTTTTGATTAAGTACAAGGAAATGGTCCCGTTCCACTACCGCTAGTAGTCAGCAGTCTGGGAACATTAAAACATAAGCAACATAAAGGATTAAGGTACTTTATTGGCGGAATATCCAAGACGGCGAAAAAGATTAGGAATGTGTCATCTGGGTGTTTTTTCCATTCCATCTTTTTCTTTTTCTTTGCCCTTTCTCTTTTCATTACCAACGAACAAGAGGTACGTTATTTTGTACTCGAAATGTACTGTTACGATTTTACTATGATCATGTCTACCTTTGGTTTTGGGCGATGAGTATCCACAGCGTCTATCGGTAATCGTATATGTTCCACCTTACATCCATAGGCAACCGGCGTAAGCTTTATGATGGTGTGCAGCGGTACATGTAAATACGGCAATTCGTCTGAAATTCAAATGGATGATCACGTTAAAGAGGAGTGAAGAAAAGAGCTACGATAGTGACTGCTCAAGAGGGAAGAATTATACAACATATTACTTCTGGCTATCTTCTTGCTTGGTGTTATATATGTATCTAAATTAAATAGCCCTAGCGAGCAAGTATAATGTGCAAGACATATTGGAAAGTAGCATTACCGACGATACGTTTCTTGTTAAAGAACAATATCTTTAAATCGTGGGAAAACTCAAACGTATGATGTAGACATATCTTTTCTATGTATATATATATATCAATTCAATTCTCATCATCAAAATTATTTCTTGCGTGAATTTTGGGACTCACTTGAATTTTGTAATATATATAAGCGAGTCCCAGAATTCAGGCAAGAAATAATTTTGATGGAAAACACAGGTTTATAATTGAAAATTATAAATTATTGGGTACTTTATAAAGTATAGAGTATAGAGTTATGTATGCAATAGTATCTCGGATAAATCGCCTTCACGGCTTTGCTACGCACTATTTTCTTGAAATTTTCAAAACTTGCTTTAACTTATTGGAACACCGCGCATAAGTGAAATGGTTAAAATACGGTTTCAGAGCTGTATTACAAGTCTACTGCTACGCGAGGTACTTACTCGAAGGATTAATTTTGAGACACTTGGAAAGGGGTAAAAAATTTCTGAGACGCGAGTAATCGCGACTTAGCATCGTTTCGAAGCGAAATTCGTCGAGATCGAAATTCAGATGTTAAAGTAATATTTATTTGACCGAATTTTGTACGTACGGCGTACTTGTTAAACACAATTGACTCTCTGTCTACGGAAGAAACTAAGCCGGAGCAAGTCTGTAGCTTTGAAAAAGCATTTGAGGAAGGTATCGGTTTATTTATTTAATACTTCGTCGAGATAAAATGTCTCGATATTTATCTTCTCCATCTTTTCGGGCTCGATGGTCCGTCGATTTTTATTTTCTTACAATAAACGCAGCGAGGACGTACGAAAATTGTGTTTCTTTCGAAATCAATGACAAATCGCCATCCTTATTATTTCTATCGATCCGTATTATTACATTTCTCCGTTATTTATACGTCGGAAATTTTTCGATACAATACCTACTTCGTCTTCGTTCACCGTCGAATGAACCGAAATAATTCCAAAAAACCGTTCGCTTATTTGTTCGAACGCCGTGCACGTAAAAATGCAATAGGCTTTTCAAGAAAATTCGCGTTTCTTCGAGTCTCGCCCGTCTCTCCATTCTCTCGTTGCAAGGATTTCCGCAACATCTAGGAAAACGATAAATTCATAAGTTTAATATGTAATAATTCGAGACTTTTCGACGAAAGCGGTGAATTTCGATGAAGAAACTTTGAGCTTTTCGATGCGCACCATCGTGGAGAGTCGATGAGATTACGTTTTCAGAGTACGACATTTTTGGAAAGTACGAGGCGCTTTTGTACGATGCAACCAGGAATGACGTACCGAGTTTTTCTTATAACTCCTTGGCAATTTGACGATGATCTTACCGAATAGCTGCACACGATGCAGGGATGTTCGGCCCTACGGCATTGGCCGCGATATTGGGGCGGCGGATAATCGAAATTCGATGAGCCAATCTTGATGTCCATGGACATCCAACGGATTTTGGTACATTCCGAAACGATTGTCGTTGCACCGTTGTTACACCAAAATTCAGACATTGTGCGATCGAGGATTATGCCCGAAAAGCTATGATCTAGAATTTATCGGGTATAAAGTTGCGATCATGTAGAAAAAAACTGTGGTATCGATATACTATTTTTTCCAATACTTTATTCTCAATGTCAATCCTTAAAATCGTATATTCCAGAATCTATTACAGGATTTTGGTTGCTCATCTATAATACAGGTATCACACGAAGGGATTTAGAGATTATTCAAAAGATTTCTACGGTAATTGTTGGAAAATCGTAAAAGCTACATCTTTCCATATCATTTTTCTTGCAACTCCAATGAAGGATAAAAAATAGAACGAAGACGGACGATTAAGAGTGAACGCTGGTTAGTAGAGGAAAGATACTGAGAAGGGAGCAAAGCGAGGTAGAAACGAAGCAAAAAAACTACGAAATAGAGGAAAAAATCGTGAAATACAATCTAGCAAGGAGAAAAGGAGAAAGACGGGGATGAAAAGGCCTTAAAAAAGGGGGAAAAGAAAGACAGGGAGGAACAAGGAGGAAATAGATAAATACTCTACATTTCCCTTAGATAATAGCATCGACCTTTTGTTCTCCGGTTGGAGCACATAAATTTTGACGGAGAAAGAGGACGAGAGCACCAGATACAGAAACGGACCGAGAAAGGGAAGAGGAGGAATGTTAAAGAGGGAAACAAAGGGCGGAGAAGGAGGGTAGCAACGAGGAAATAGATGCTCCACATCTCCTTTCGACGAGAGCACCGAATCCTCGCTCTTTGTTTCGAGCGGCCAGATTCAGACGGGGAGGAAGGACGAGAGTAATGGACGGAGAAACACGGTCTGAGGAGGGGAAGTGAAAAGTGGACGTTGAAGAGGAGAACAAGATAAAAGGTGAGATAGAGGTAGAGAGAAAATAAGCGGACGCTCTATATTTTCCTTCGATAAGAGAACAGGATGCTCTTTCTTGTGCAAAATGGAGAGAGAAATCGAGAGCGGTACGATTTCTTTGAAAATTTGTAGAACTTTGAGGCGCGATCGCTTCTGAGATTTTCCATGATTTTCTCGCAGCGTACGGATGGATAAATCGATCCATCGACGTTTTTCCTTCGTCCTCTTTTTCCATAAAAATATATTTGGTACGCTTAAATCTGGCTGGAAAATGGCTGGTAGGAATAGTGTTAAGGAGGGAAATAAAGGGAAGAAGAAGAAAGACGGAGGCAGAACTTCCATGAAATTATTGAACTTCTCTTCTGTTTGCAGGACAAATCCATATAATCCATAATCCATATAAAGAAACAGATTGAGAGTAATGGGAATGAATATGCAGCTATAGAAATAACAGAAACAAGAAGGCGGCTTGAATGAGAGAAAAAGGCGGATTAAGTGAGAAAATGAAGAAGTGAAATAGGAAAACCCAGGAATAAGGAAAAAATATTCCTTCCTAAATTTCACCTTCCTTCGATAAAGGTATTAGATTCCTCTACTCTCTCTAGAGCGCATCAATCCACATGGAGAAAGAGGATAAAAATAATATCGGCCTAGCCGCGGTGCGAATAAGAAAAGACGTCGGACTTTGAGGAAGAAAATAAGCGAGAAAAAGGAAAAAAGGGAAAGGATAATAAGAAAATACACGGATATCCTACCTCTTTTTTTCCTTTCTTTATACAAGTATCAGACCTTTGCTCTCCGTCTTAAGCACGCGAAAGCAAATTACAAAATGTAAATAAAAATCCAAGCAGGATGAAAGAAGACGGCTGGGTGTCGAGGGAAGAAAATAAACGAGGGAAATAAAGCTAAGAGTAAAACAAATAAACGAGTAAAATACGACGTTCACAGCTTTTTAACAGAACCATTAGACGCTTTGCCTCGAAGAAAAAAGCAATCTCAATCTTCGAAGGCCTCAACGATGACTTCGACGATGCATTTTTCGGTTCTGGACGAACGAAAAGGGGCGAAAAAAAAACTCGCGCCTCGGAAGAAAATCTTCCAGGGGAATTTGCACGCGAATCCTTACGATTTAATCGTTTCTCCGCCAAAGTGCGAAACTCCCCTCTCCACTTCCATCCTCGTATTTCGCATCCAAGACCGCGTGTATTTCGAGGACATAAGTTTCGGATTAAAGGTATTTCCATTGCAAAATATACCGTCCTCCTTTCGCCGCCCTGTCGTACCTCTTTATAACGCGACGAGCAGCCAGCGCCAGGTACTCGGGTAATTATAAGGAGTTATAAGCGCCGACTATGCGTAATCCTGATTTATGAACCTTGAGCATCAAAAAGCAGAGCGACGTCTTACCGTGTTTTAAGGGGACGTGTACATTTCGGATTAAACGTATCGTCCTTGGAGAATCTACGGTCTTCATTGCGCTGGTCTATCCTGCTGCTTTAGAAATTGAGGAATACCAGGGTTAGGATAATTGCAAGGAATCATCGGCAGGAGCGCGATTAATAATGATTTGTGCCTATGGAAGAGGAAGGACCGAAAGCGCGTTCTCTTATATTCGAAGTATATATGCAGGATTTTACATAATAAAGTTTGTTAATAGTCGAAGGACAATGGAAAAATAACTTAACTCGCTCTCGCAATCGTCTGAACTCTTTCTCTCTGAACGTTTTTTTTCACGTCATCGTCAAGTGTCTTTGGTCGGCGTCTTAATCTTAAAAACATCGAGCGCTACACGCATACACATCCCCGCACGCACGCACTCACACTTACTAACTTAAATCTTTCTCCAAATCGTTCTGGTTCTTCATTCTTAAATCGGAGACTCCAACCTTCACGATGAAAAAAATTTTATTTGAGATATCGATGTGGACTCGTTTTATAGCGTTTTTAAAAACAAACTTTTAAATGGCCCACCCTTTACACGCATCTACCGATATATCAGACTCGACGTGTCATCCTGCAGAATTATACCTTCTATTCCATCCTTAGTTCAAAAATCACTGCTGACAATGAATTTAACAATAAGCTGCTTATATTACAGTTGCTGTAATTAAGTTATTATTAGTTATATAATTAAGTTGCTTAAATTTAGCGTGACCCTCATCCCAAATTATCCCAAGAATCCTGACAAACGATCGGCAGCTTTTCAATTTCTCCCCTCCATCCCCAAAGTGCCTCGCCTTCGTCTTATTCCATCACACTTACCAGGCGAGAATCGTGAGTTTAAACGCTCCGAGGAAAAACATTCTGGCACGTGAACCGATCCGCGTCTCCAGGATCCACCAGGGCTGCGGCTAGGACCTTTGATCTCTTCCTCCCTTCGATCATCTTCCCTGCCACTCGAAAGGGCCAGAAGGACGGGCACGTCGGATCCTGGGGGCGAATGGAGGGCGAGAAGGGCTCCCCGCTCCTCTCCCGTGCGCGCACGTGCGTGGATTGATAGGCTCCGGGCGAGAAAATTCGAGGAATTTACGGGGAAGAGAGATGTCGGTTGGACAACAGGTCCGTGGAACGTATGATCGGCTATAAAGGATCGGCGAGGGAGGAAAAGTAATTCGTCTCTCCCTATCTCTATCTCTCTCTCTCTCTCTCTCTCTCTCACACACTTGTACTCCCTTATTCGTTCCTCTCCTCTCTCCGTCTTACTCGCTCACTTTCTATCACGCCCCCTCTCTCTTCCGCCTCTTCGTATGCTCGTTTACCTTCTCGCTTTCTTACTCGCTCGCTCGTTCCCTTATGCTTCTTCCCTCTCCCTCTCTCTCTCTCTCTCTCTCTCCCTCTCTCCTCGACTCTCACTTTTTTACTCGCTCGCTCGCTTTTTCACTCTCGTTCTCTCGCTCCTGCCTACTCTTTCACTCTCGCTGTTACTCGCTTGCTCGCTCTCTTGCTCTCCTTCTCTATCTCTCTATCACTCTCACTCTCTCTCTCTCTCTCTCTCTCTCTCTGTGTATCGGAGTTGCCGCTTGAAATTTGCATGTAAATTCTTGCCGTGGGATTTACGAGAGGAGCACGTTTACGGCGATAGAGCAGGGGGAGGGGGGAGGAGGGACGTGGAAACGAATGAGCGTAGGACCGAAATAAATAGAAGGGAGAGGAGAAAATTTACGAAACGATAAACACCCGGTCGGTGTATATGAATTTGTAAAAATCGATCTCGGAGGGAAGATCGGAGTATTGGCCGCCGATTCCGTGACATCAGGATGCCGGTTTATAAAGGCATCCTGGTTTTTACGACTTCCAGTCAATTTTGCATATCGTCGAATTGATAGAATCTATGGCATACGTGGCGAATGCTGTTCGTTGCACAAATGACCCATACGTCGCTACTAAGCGTTATTTATAATTGAAACTAAACGCACGCGCAACCGTCGGTGTTGCCGAATGTTTAATGGAATCGTTGGAGCTCGTTTCAAGGATAGAGCAAGGCTTGGCGAAAGCACTTCATCGAAAGCCCAAAATGTCGATATAAAGGGCGAAGGAGAAAAGGAGAACGATCGTGGCTTCGATAGGAATATACAAGTAGATAAACCGAGGAATGGGTAAACATCCGCAGGCTCGACAGGTGGGAGAGCGGGAACGTATAAAAATCGAGGATAATCGGCAGGAGGAAATTAAGAGGGAGAAAAGAAGGTTGGATTTGCAAGGGAAATTCGGCCATTCCTGGATTTCCATGGAAATACTCACGACACGCTTCTCCAAATTCTAATTTTGGCGCTACCAAAAGAAACGTACCTTGCCTTCTATTTTTTCAGCTTGCGACTCCAACGACATGGTATATCTTGCGAACAACCGAAAACCTTGTTCATCTCTGCGTATTTCGATAAAGAGTTTCCAATGAGAACCGGCTGAAGTTCAAAGGAATGGAGTTCAAAATATTCAAATTTATGAATATTATTCAAAATATAAATTATCGAGTAAAAGATACGCCGAGTCTCTCAATCGTGCGCGAACAATTTTCGTACGAGTGTAATTCGCTCTTCCGGTTTATTTCCAACTCGTATATTAATTTGAGACAATCTAATTATAACCAATGCATCCGCGAATTTTTGAGGAGGCTGCGCCAAAGTGTGAATACCAAAAATAGCATAATTTATTCGTCGTGCGAATGATTTCATTTGAAATTATTTTCACCGATTTCCAGTTTTCATCAAACGATTCAATAACCGGGCTCGTAAGCTACTTTATAGCGAAGAGGCGGCCTCGAAGAAACGGAGGAGCAGCTGGTGGCGCTTCCGGGTCACGCGTGCCGCACCTGTTTTGGTTCTTGACTCGAAAATGCGGGAAATGTAGGAGTTGACGGATGGAAAAAGCGGGCGCAAATATTTCGTGTTTTCCTAGGGAGGAACGAACGCTGAGATTATTCCGCCGAGAATTCGCTCTTCGGGATAAACTGCGAGTTTCGGTCGGCGCGACGCATGTAGAGCGACGACCTTTCGATTTTATCCCATGGATTTCTCGCATCTTTTATTTATATAATAGACGACTAATCGTCTACCTTTGTCCCGCTATAGATCATTAATAAAACCAACGTATCATTGTTTTTATATATTTAGTAGAGATATTAATTAAAAGCCTGTAGATATTAATCTTTAGATTCGGTTAGTATTTCTCAGGTTCTGATTAAATTTTCATATACATTAACGCATTCTAAATATCACGCTATTACCGTTCTTCAAATATTATTCCACGAAAGAGATTTTATCGCAAGAATAATCTCGTTCGATACAAAAATCGACCTGTACTTTCTTCCACCGAAGATAAAATATGATAAATTTTTAATCTAATAATTCCCATACAAATCAATGAACACCCTGATACATTGGCTACATTATTAGGTTTTTTCAAGCCACGATTTGCATGCGTGGGAAAACGAGATACGCGGGAAAACTCGTAGGTTGGTGGAAAAGGAAAAAGGAGTAAGCGCTTCGCCTTTACACGCAGTACGTGAGACGTTTGCTTATACGCGGCAGCGGTACACGGGGCGACGTTCATGAAAGAATCAGTCCAAATTGCACGACGATTTCTTCTTCTTTTTTTTTTTCCTACTCCCCCCCGAGGTTTTGTCCCTGGGGAAAATTGATTTTGGAAATCTAAAGAACACGCGCGTACCTCGAGAAGATTTATCGGAGGGTGGATGTTGTGTGTGCGTGCGATTTTATAAGCAAAAAGCGAAGCAGGTGTCGGATGGAAGGATTCGGAGGTGATCGAAATTCGGTTTGTGGAAATACGTATTTGGGTTCAGCCACGAGGGAAGTTTATTTATGCGATCTCTCTGGCTATGAGCGTTATGGCTCTGTTTAGATAAAGACATCGTATGCGTCATCGATGCGATGCGATTTTCCACGCGATGCAAATATCCGAGTTAAGGGCCAATAATGGAATCATGAGAAATCTCAGAAGATCCATCGGCGCAAAGTGAAGCGGAGTAAACGTTTTTGTAAATTGTAGGATTGTGGATACATTAGAAGCTGTAGGAGGTATCCAGCAAAAAAATTCGTCTAGAGTGTTAAAACAATAGAAGACGAAAAAGGTACAACGATCCGCGTGTTACTTCAAAGTCATGAAAAATCTGGGAAAATGCAGCGGCATTTTCGAGCAGAGCAAAGATTATCAAGTCGAGTAGAGCAAATGTTTTCCCAAGCTCTCCACGAATCAGAGCCGCGGAAACTGTTTCGCGGAAAAATTCGGCCAATGAAGGATTAAAGCGGAAACCTCGGAAAATACGCGGGCACAAAGTCGAACGGAGTAAACGTTTTCTCAAGCTGTCCAGGAATCAAAACTACGGAAACTATCTCGCGACAAAATTCAGCCGATAGAGGATGAAGACGGAAGAAGACGCAGATTTACATAAGACACTAAAATCATAAGAAAACCTCGGAAAATACACGAGCAAAAACTCGAATAGAGTACATCTTTCCTCGAGTTGTCCACTAATCAAAACTACGGAAATCGTCTCACGAAAAAATTCGACCAATGGAGGATCAAAATGGAAGAAGACACAGATTTACATGGCGCATTAAAATCATAATAAAACCTTGCAAAAACTCGAACGGAGTAAATCTTTTCTCGAGTTGTCCACGAATCAAAACTACGGAAACTATCTCGCGAAAAAATTCAACCAATGAAGAATCAAAACGGAAGAAGACGCGGATTTATATGAGACACTAAAATCATAAGAAAACCTTAGAAAATATACGAGCAAAAACTCGAACGGAATAAATCTTTTCTCAAGCTGTCCACGAATCAAAACTACGAAAACTATCTCACGAAAGAATTTGACCAATGGAAGATCAAAACAGAAGAAGACGCAGATTTACACGAGACACTAAAATCATAAGAAAACCTCGGAAAATACACGAGCAAAAACTCGAATCTAGTAAATCTTTCCCCAAGTTGTCCAGGAAGCGCAGCCAGGGAAACCGTCTCGCGAAAAAATTCGGCCAATGGAGGATTAATAGAGAGTCGCGATGGCGGCAGATGTTGCGATCCGCTCCGTTCGGCCGCCTCGGCGCCTTGCGAGCCGCGCAGGTTAAATATTAAGCGGAAATTGTGTACGCCGCCTGGCCCCAAGACTGAATGCCCGGTGATGAATCGATAATCCTCATGAATAGTGAACACCACGAATTTTCTCGTTAGCCCCGGCCGCCTTTTAAAATTTATAAAAATCGGCCCCTTTCGATGCGCGCCTCCTTCCGATTGTCGACGCAGCTGCCGATCGATCGAACTTCGCACCGAATTGGATCTCATCGTTAATCCTCTCTTGTTCCTCCTTCGATGCTGGCGCCTGAAAAAAGATTCCACGATTTCCCCTATGGATTTTTAATCCCTCATCCGTGGGCCGACCTTTATATTGGCTCGATTTGCGACCGATATTTCATCTGCGCGTATTTGCACCCCGCGCTTTTTGCATCGAGAAGTAGATCTTGGGCAGTTTAACAAACGTATGCGTTATTATGGGTGTTATTGTAATTATTATAGGTACTGAAAGTGTCACGGATCGTGTTAAGGATTGGTTTGAAATTTATCTGGAATATTGTGTCTTGTATATAAAAACTGTAAGATCTATGGTTGTCGAGATAAAGAGAACTAATGAATGATCGTATAAAGGGCGCTAATTTTCTTCTCCGCTGAAAAATTTAATCGGCAGATGTAATTACGATTTTTTTAATAAAGCTCGAATGTTCCAGGCGGATTTACATACCCACGAATAAATATACGAATACGGAGCCTAATGGTAGATCGCCAAAGTAAAACCAACCATTGAGCATTTTCTGCATATGATCCGACAGCTATTATATTACGTTCCAATTATCGTTTAATGTATTTAAATTAAAAATTATTTATAAAACGATCGATCGCGAGTAATTAAACGTCTTTCGATTTCCAGCTTTTCGATGAAGCGCGCTCTCGTAAAGACAGAAGGGCGAGGGAACGTTGAAAATTCGCTCTAAAATGCAGACAACTTAACACTAGAACCACCAGCCACTTTCTGGGCATATTTAGAGCACCACATACGTCTTTAAAAAAAAAGGAGAGTAAAATGAAATTTCGGTTAATTAAAACGATGATCCAAATACCGCATGAGAATCATGGAAAATCTCAAAAAATACATCCTTATAAAGCACTACGATTTTTTGAAGAAACGATCGACCAGTTATTTTGACTGGTTTGGTAGTTCTAGTGTTAAAGGTAACGTTCCTCTGGTTTTAATCGAGCAAGAGCACGCGCTATATTGCAATGAATTTCTTTTATTATATAACGTAAAAAATTGGAAAATCATCAGAGTATAACGGAGCAGTATTATGGAGTATTTTTCAGAAATTAAGGACAGGAATTCGATGGGTGGCGCGATGAAACGTTGCAAACGAGCCAGTAATTAAAGCGTAATAAGGCAAACCTTCGAGCAGACATCGGTATTATTTTCGCGAGTATTCCTGCTCGATTATCAAGCGGAACGTTTCGCCCTTCGGCTCCTCTCTCTGGCCTCCTGCGGATTTTCGACGCGTTTAATCGCCTCGCAACGTAAACTTTTCGTTCCTTGCACCCAAGGAGGATCCAAACGACCGTGTCGCAGGATTTTGCATATCGGAAATTTCCATCGAATTTACCTCGAGAATACTCCCTCATTTTGGACCCGCGCAGGGATTTCCAGGAAATGCTGGTAGGTAATGATCCGAAAATCCTGTAAAATCCTTCAGGTTCCGTATTTGTTTCTTCGTTCATCCACTTCCATCATTTGAAGCGCTTTCTATCAAAGCAGGATGGTGCAAAGATAATCGCGGTTTTCGTTATTGAGAGGTCATCTTCAGCGAATGCTAATAACGATCCGAGATTTTGTCAAATTCTTCGGCTCTCGTATCTTTTTTATTCGTTTATCTACTTAATTACCAACTTAAATCATGATTCAAGATTCGTGTTGGAGGAAATCGTTATTCGAGGTATAGCTTTAACACTATTCCTACCACGACTGGTCATTGATTTTTTCGAAAAATCGTAGAACTTTGAGGCGCGGTCGCTTCTGAGATTTTTCACGATTTTCTCGCAGCGTACGGATCGATGCATCGATCCATCGACATATTTTCTTCGTCCTCTTTTTCTTTAAGGATATATCGAGTACGCTTAAATCTCTATGGAAAATGGCTGGTAGGAATAGCGTTGAATGCTGCATCCTACCAAAGATGTTAAAATTTTCGAAAGTCTCGCAAACCCATTCGTGATTTTTCCAATAATCGCTTGACCGATTTCTGAAAATATCGAATTATCGCGGAGGATAATATAATACCAACGATATACGTCGATTCTTTCGAAACGCCGGCCGAAGCTTTTCCAGGCTGTCGTGTCCATTCCGCCTGGCTAAAATCGCCAGGCATCGAGTCCTCGAAAGTTAATCTGGCATTTCGACGAGCAATCGGCGCCGCGCGAACTTCCATAAATTCTTTTTCCGCCGCACCTCCCCAAAGGGCTCTTTGCACGTTCGATCGGCGAGTAAATGGCAAATATTCCCTGGATTCTTGAAAGCCCTGAGTATTAGTACGGCAAATACGGGCCAGGCGCGTGTTTGGCCCTCGCGCGCG
Source organism: Ampulex compressa (assembly GCA_038496175.1). NCBI lineage: Eukaryota > Metazoa > Arthropoda > Insecta > Hymenoptera > Ampulicidae > Ampulex > Ampulex compressa. The sequence goes on along the minus strand of JBCFXI010000245.1, from coordinate 98,326 downwards.
GTTATTTAAACAAAAATTGACGCATCGCGGACTGGCCACCATCGAACGACGAACCGCGATTGCCGCAATCCGCACGCTGTTTGAGTTCTGACTATTGTACCTGCACGAATACATTTCGAATCACAGCTGCCTGCTGCGACGAATCATCAACGATAAGACTATCGAAGCGCTTAAAGTGGCTGATCTCTATATTGTGTTTATACTTGTTATCGACAATAAGGCGAAGGAAGAAGCGTGGTAAAATTGTCGGTCAACACTAGAAGGACCAGCCACTTTCTGGGCATATTTACAAGACCACATATATGTTTAATAAAAAGGGGGAGAGTAAAAGGAAATTTGAGTAAATCGAAATGACGATCTAAATACTGCATGAGAATCATGGAAAATCTTAAAAAATACTTTTTTTATTGCTATACAACTTTTTTTATGCTTGTTTATATTATTATAAATAGATTTTTTAAAGAAACGACTGACCAGTCATTTTGACTGGTTTGGTAGTTCTAGCGTTAATACCGTTCCTTATAAAAATCGTTTCAATTTCTTTCAGTATATTTTCAAGGATTTCAAGGATTTTCAAGGAGTTTCTTTTATTTAATCGACGATAGATGTAATAAAACACAGCGGTGATCGCGTGTTTATTAACTACGCGTTATTTAGATACGTATACTGTGACACGTAAAATTGTATAATGAAATAAATTAATACAGTAATAACGAGTGGGTATAAAAATGCGACGAACGCCCCTCTCTCGAAGGATCCATTCTACAGCTCGACAGTCGAAACGTCCCGCGGAAGAAATTTCGGGTCGGACGTAATCGAGTAACGAAGTTCCGAAGTTGGTTCGAACCGCATCCGATTTGATTATCAAAGGGACAAACACGACGAAGCGAGGGTACCACCGAGGAATCATTGTTACCGTGGGATTCCTAAGGGCGTTGCATCTCAATTCGTCCTAACGCCTTCGCGCCTTTGCGAAGGAATTCTTAGCGACGAGCGTGTACCGCGAATAGACGAGTGGATGCGTAAATGGGATTGATGTGTGTGTTAGTGAATGAGGTAGTGAGTGAGTAAATGAGTGAATAAATGAGGTAGTAAGTGTGTGATTGAGCGAGTGAGCGAGTGAGTAGCCAAAATGCGTGGTAAAGGACGAAAGAGACAGTAGAGCGAAGCGCGCCTTGAGAATCGGATTGTGTAGAATAAAGTATAACATAGTCATCCCTCTATGTTTCCGTGTAACTTTCAGGTCACGCGCTTATATATCGATATTTTGCAAAATAGCTTCACTTTCTCACAAGATGACGTATACGTCTTAATTATATAACGTCTCTGATATAACCAATAATACTCCGATATAACAATCGATCTGAACTATCAAAGTACGTACCTTGCTGGTCGTACAATTTCCGCAAATATACGTCGACTCATGAAGGGTTAACCCTTCGCGCTCCTATGTCGAGTGTCGCTCCACAGTGTATTTTTCTCGACCGATGATTCGCAAGTTTCATACACCCAAATCTAATAAATCCCCGGCTCTCTTGTATGTCTCTTCCGAAGAAAAACCTCTTCCGAACATTCCATCGGTGGTAGGACGTATACTTAGCAATAGAACTCGAACCTAAATTCGAATCTGGGTTCCTGTTCGCGAAGGAAATAAAACTCTTTGGAGCGCAAAGGGTTGATAATCGGAAATATCGTATCCACCCCAAACCCCGATCCCTAGAATCTGGGTTCCTGTTCGCGAAAGAGATAAAACTCTTTGGAGCGCAAAGGGTTGATAATCGGAAATATCGTATCCACTCCAAACCCCGATCCCTGGATCATCCTTGTCGTATGTTATGTTTATAGCGGCATCGATTACCGAGATCATTAGCCGCTCCTAGATCATCGTATTACAACACGCAACGTAATTCCCGGTGCAACCTTTTCGCGACTCATTCTCGAAGAGCGGAAGGAGCCATGGGGGATTTAGTGGCGGCGAGCGAGACGGGCGGGTAAGCACGATGAAACGCGCATTAAACGCGCCGAAATAACGCGCGGGCCCGTCAAACGCGGGCATTAAAGTGCGAGGGCGGTTTTAAAATCCGAAAGCCGCGTCATCCGGCGAAATGTCGGAAAGCGGGGCAACAAATGCGCCGCGGCGCCGAGCTTAAATTATTTCCGCACGGATCTGCCGCGGCTCCGAGGTGCAAATGCAGCGGTTCGAAAACGCACGGCATTCACCTTCGGCGTTGGGTATAAATCGAAAAATTAGACGCCCTTCAGGAGCGGCGCGCATCGGTTGGAATTTCTCCCAGCTCGAAATTCGGCCGTTTTGTTGGCCGCGTGGATGAAGATCGCGAGCTGGGATTGCTGGGTATTCAGGAGTACCGAGCTGCTGAGATATGTCGAGGCTGATTTTACGTACTTGGTGTACATCATAATTCGAGTTTTTTCTTTTTTCTTTTTTTTACAGACGTACGTACTCTTAAACTTCTTCGCCCATTTTGGGACTCCTTGGGGTAAGTGATTTATGTGGTCTTGGCGAGCACGCTATTTGCGTATTTTTTTATTCGATTCTCTATCCGGTCTCGTGAAGCCGGAAATTCAGTTGATTATTCGAGTTACTATGCGTGGAATACTAGTCGTTTCTGACCACTGTGGCGCGGTTAGATGATTAAAGATGAATACCAAATTCTGTGTTTTTAATTCGATTGATATTAGAGAATTGTCAGAATAAAGTGGTGAGTTATAGCGAATTAAGGGAATTTTAAATGAACAAAAAATAAGAGTTATAGTGAATTAAGAGAAATTTAAAGGAATAGAAAATAAAGAAAAATAAGAATTGGAAAAAAAAGAATATAAGAGGAAGAAAAATAAAAGCTGAGATATTTCTCCAGCATCGTTCGTTAATTTTCCTGCCGAAGTACCGTGCGTTATGCAAATATTTCGTATTTCGTACCTTCGTACTTTATTTCTAATGCACGAGCACGCTGGTCGAGTAATAAGATATTCTCGAGGCCCTTTGTATCGATACCTTGTTGGTCGAAATGGAGATCGTTTTGACTAGGGCCGCGGATACCGATTCAATATCTATTCCAGCAGCTGGAACTGGCGGAATATATCCAATATATCTACTTCAAACTTCATACTCGATTCAAATAAGCTCAAGGGCTTTCGATGAGCAAAGGGCCGAATGTGCTTATGCAATGCAAACATTTCGAATGGTAACGCGAAAACTTCCCTAATTCCTTTACACGAGTTATTATACCAAGCCGCCTTTATCCGCAACTCGATTCACTTCCAAGGAAAGCTGCTTACCGCCGATGAATATTAATGTCCCGTAGCTCTTATTAAAATTGATTCTACTCGAGCAATGATCAATTTCGGTAACCTACAGATATCACGATGCATGCACGCAAAAGGGGTTTCGAGTTTATCATCTTTGCCTTATCAAATATTATTTGAAAAAATCAGAGACACTCCAGGATCAACCTCGTCCAAAGAATTGTAACAAATTGCTGAAAATACAAATATCACGATGCACGAGAATAAACGATTTCCAAGCTCGCCATTCTCCTCTCGTTAACACTATTCCTACCACGACCAGTGTTTTCTTCGAAAAATCGTAGAATTTTCAGACGCGCTCACTTCTGAGATTCTTCGTGATTTTCCTGCAGCATAAGGATCGATAAATAAATCTATCGACACTTTCTCTTGGTCCTCTTTTTCTTTAAGGATATATTCAGTACTTTTAAACGTGTCCGGATAATAGCCGGTAGGAATAGTGTTAAATACTAAATTTTCCGGAGAAAATCATCGAGCTTATATAGAATCGGGCGAGGGATCCTCATTTTTCCAGTATTCCCCATCCACTCGGGTATCTGGATATTTTCTGGAGAAAGTCATCGAGCTTATCGAGTAGCTCGAAGGGTCCTCTCCTTTCCAATATTCCGTATCCGGTCGCATATTCGGGTATTTTCCGGAGAAAGTAATCGAGCTCGTCGAGCCGCTCGAAAGATCCTTAATTTGCCATTATTTGGTCGAATATTCCAGGATAGGCTGGATGGAGTAAGCCGGAGTAAAAGGGGATATTTCGAAGATCACGGGCTGGCCCTGTTGAATGATTAATTAAATTTATCGGGCAGTAAAGCGAATTTGGCCGGGCCGCTATTTATACGCGAGTAAAAGATTCAGGCGTTGGCGAAGAAATGGGGGAAGGGGGTCGGAGTAATCTGGCTTTGGGTAAACCGCGCGATGCATTAACGCCGTCACGCGTTCCTGGTTACTTAATAATGCCGAAGCCCGCCTACGAACTTCCTACGTTAAATCATTCCCGACCTTTAGGCGGTACAGGATGAGTCAAAATTACCGGGAAAAACTTTCGTGAGCACCTCGCGCCCAAACAAGTATGGGACGTCGTGCAAATGAATATTTGGAGATACAAACGAAAACGTCGTACAAACGAATATTTGGGGATACAAACGAAAACGTCGTACAAACGACTATTTGGAATATTTGTTAGTCATTCAAATACGGTCTTGGAATAGGTGGATTATGAGTGATTCAAATACAAAGTCGAGAAATACCTGGTTTATGGGTTATTCAAGTACAAAGTCTGGAAATACGTGTTTAATGCAATGTCTCGAAATATCTGGTTTAGGTGTTATTCCAATACGAAGTCTTGGAGTACCTGCTGTGCGAGTTATTCAAATACAAAGTATGCGATGGAGTACACTTAGGACACGTTGCTAACTCGTAGGAGACGTTCAAAATACTTTTCCTCTATTTTTACGCACTTATGGATATTTCCAGGACGTCGTTTTGTAGAAAACCTGTGTAACTCCTTGGTGATTATATTTTCGAATCTTCTCTTTGAATGGCTCAGAAATCAGATTTTTCCGACAATTATACATATATGTATATATGTAATTTTTACTCGCTTCTGTTTGAGAAACTCGTCTTTGAAATATCTCCCAGTACTTCGGATTCACCCTGTACAATCCTCTTCCTTTCGTACGGCGCATAAATCGTGCCGCGTTTAAAACATGGACGAGCCTCGATTGGGCCCGATCAAATAATAAAGCCGACTTCCATTTTCGGCCGTGCTCGAAGAAAACGGGTGATATAAATTAGTTTTAGGGAGAAGATGGGTCTCAAAACTAAATAACACTTCTGCTAATTCTCCGACCCTCGGCCGTGGCTCTCAGCTTTGTATGGACTGAGAATCCTGATTAGGGTCCTTATATTTCCCGATTTGAGCTCTCAGTTCCGTACTGAGGCAAGATCTGGATTAAATAATTCCCTAGTACCCTGAATCGAGGTCTCGTATCCTTACCAAGTGAGAATCCTTCTGGATTAAACGAAACTTCACCCTTCCCAGTCGAATACCTGCCTCTGCACCACGCGAAGATGTGGATTAAATAATTCTGCAGCTCCCACGTCGGATTCTCGGTTTTGCGCCCATCGAGTATGAGAATTGAGCGAGTATCGTTCGATCCTTTTCTTCCCATCAAAGATCCTTTCTACGAACCATTCCTTCGATATATGAGCCCTTCAGTGCACACATCGATTAACTGCATGAAACAAAAAGTTGAGAAACGCGATGAAACAATGTATATTGTTTTTTTAAAATTCCTGTTATGATATAAATTCATATATATAACGTAGAATGTATAAATAAGGATATAGCTTTCATCCAACGGCATATAAAAGTAATGAGAAAGAATAGCCAAAAAAAGATCAAAATGGCTTCTGAAATAAATTACTTATTGTTCAATGGGCAAAAAAATTTTGCCGTTTAACGGTGTTGATCTTTATTATTCGGGAAGGTTATTATAGATATAAAAAGTTACGACTATACCGAGTGCTTTGACGCTTGAATTCAAGATTTTTCAAAAAGCGGAGTTAATCGATGTGTGCACCGAACGGCTCATATAAAATTGATAATTGGCGAATATGAACAGGGGAACTGATTATGGAGGAATTCATTTCTTAAGTAAAGAGATGGTATAAGGAGATTATTTTTTAATGGAGAAAAAAACAAGATTCTTTGCCAAAGTCTATCGATGAAAGGATACAAGGTACGGATGATCACTGAAATCGAATTCAAGCGCATAGTTTTATGGCTCGCGTTTGCTTTTATTTACTGCATGGCGCCATTCAAAGAAATAAACTCTACAGATCGAATTAAGAGAGACGAATATTGAAATCAATCGCGATATTATATTAGCGTAGGATTCATTGGCGATAAATCCGATTAATCGCGGGTATGCAGCAATTTTAAATATGAATTTTCTCAGGGCGAAAGACACGCGCGACGAAGAGAATCCAAAATTTTTCGGCACCCTTTCACGAGGTATCATCGCTTTTGCCACTCGTTTTACCCACGCGCACTCTACGAATTTTAAAAACCAATTTCCTCAGAGGCGAAGATACGTTCGAAGGAGAGAATTTAGGGCTTTCTCTTTCACAAAGCATCATCCCTTTACCAGATATTTCATCCGCGTATATATCTCACCGCATTTAAATACCGATGTTTCCAAAGGCAAAAGCTACGTACCATCCATTCCACGTTTCGAATGATTTTTCGACCATACACCATCTCTTTATTCGAGCAATTTCTCCATTCGTACGAATTCCACGCGTGAATTTTTGCCAAAGTAGAAACACGCAGGTGCGAAAGCAAAAGTCGAGATTCCTCTACGTTTTTTGCACGAGAAAATATTCCTTTGCAAATTCGCACGAGCAAGGATATATACTCGAAAAGACGAAGCTCAAAAAGTCGAAGCCTCTTCTCAGCAGGAATAATTTCCCTCTCGAGGATTCCATGCGCTCGTACATCGACAATCGCGAACACCACTTTCTTCAGAAGCAAAGCTACGCGCGTACAAAGAGCAAAGATTACAAACACCACTCTCTCCATAAGCAAAGATATACGCCTAGAAGGAAGAATCATTGCAAACACCGCTCTCTCCACAAACAAAGATATACGCGTAAGAGGAAAAAGAGGCAAAGAGTGTGAAAACCCTTTTCGCGGAGGAATCATTTCTCTCCCGATGATTCTATCCGCTCGTACATCAACAATCACAAACACCACTTTCTTCAAAAACAAAACTCCGCGCGTACAAAGGGCAAACATTGCAAACCCCGCTCTCTCCATAAGCAAGGATATACGCCTAGAGGGAAGAAACATTGCAAACACCGCTCTCTCCACAAACAAAGATATACGCGTAAGAGGAAAAAGAGGCAAAGAGTGTGAAAACCCTTTCTCGGGGGGGAATCATTTCTCTCCCGATGATTCCATCCGCTCATGTATCGGCAATTACAAATAGCACTCTCCCGAGAAGCGAAGCCGTGTAGGTGGTAGGCGGCGCCTCGAAAAGACCGGGGGCCGTTCTTTCACGGGCACCGTGGGTATCATCCTTTCAGCAATGGTACAAGCCTGGCCGGGTATTAAGGGCGTCACGTGCGCCGTAAATAATGTCGAACAATTCCCAGTTCGGGCACACGCTAAACCTCTGCCGTGGGTGGCAAGTGATATACCTAAGGCACGCCACTGGCCGGGCAACAATGGGCCGCGGTGGCTGGATCGACTTGAATTTTAAAGAACGCCGGCGTACCGTGCGAAAAGGACTCCTCTCTTTTCAAGGATCCGGGGCTTTAAGGCTCAAAGCAGCAGCCATCCACCCTCGCGCCCACCCCTTCCCCCCTCCTCCTCCTCCTCCTCCTCCTCCTCCACCAGACCGCAAGGGGTTGATCGCTATGGGAAACCAAGCTTGGTTTGTCCTCCTCGCCCGCCTGACAATGAGTTCCAATCTTCGATTTATCGAGGAGCCGCGGATCGACCGGCGGACGGGACGGATTTTCGACCCTCCATCGAGCCCTCGTCCCTCTTTCCTTCCTTCCTTCTTACCACCCCCCTCCCCTTCCCTCCTCTGGTAACGCGAACCTCACCCCGCCTGGAACATGATTTGCAAGATGAGATTATGGACGTGTTCATTGATTTTTTCCCCCGTGCCAAGGAGCGACGAGGGACGCTTCCCTTTGGCGAGAGAGCGAGCGATTGAGAGAGTGAGAGAGAGGGAGGGAGGGAGAGGAAAAGTTCTTTGAGAGCGTGCACGTTGATTGGAGGCCCTTATTGTTGATTCGGGTGGATGAAGGGGCATTGGGATGAAGTACGGGGCCCACGCGAAGGTTGGATTCGTCTTGGGGAAGGAGTTAATTCGAGTGTGTGCGCCTGAAGGAAGTGTGACTTTTTAAATCGCGTAATTTCAGTTTGGTGGCAGTGGGTTGTTGTGAAAATGAAAAGGGGATGTTTATGGCTGATCGAAAGTGGTGTTCATTTTCTTGTAATCGAATGTATCTTATTTTGGAGGAAGAAAAGATCGTACTTGTATTTCTTTGGAGTGTAGAGCGTAAGTGGATGTTTGGACTTTTATCCTAGATCAGAACTGCGACAGAGTCCATAAAGTTTTTAATTATTTTCGGAAGAAAATATTTTGAGTTTATTTATCTGATAGACATGTCTCTTTGAAATTTCTTTCTACATCTCTATGTTTTTGGAACGCATGAAATATCTCGTTCGAAGTTTGGCGCGCCATTATTACGCTTATCCGTGCTTCGTGTAAAGTAGTCGAAGTGAAGTAAAGTAAACAAAAGTGTTTGAAATAAAACACGCTTTATCCACGGTTGCGTATCGCGTTGAAACTTGCGTTTTACGTTATTCGAGTTTTATTTAAAAAGCAATTTTAAACCGAGCATAATTTGCCGAATAATTGTCTGAGAAACTACAAACGAGACATCCTGTTTATCTCTGAAATTTGTTTATAAGAAGCGGTATATTCGGCCTTGTAGGAACAGGTTTCCCAAATTTACGCGTAAACTCGGCTCTAACGGCTTCGTATGATAATCCTCTTAACCGTGCTTCACCGAGAACTATTCTCTCCTCTAATGTTAATATCCTTCAACTAGTTAACGATGCTTTGAAAGAAAACTCAAATTGCTTACCTTCTACGCGAAATGCGTGGAAACTTTATGGGCATCCGTGGTAAGCAAATCGGTTGTATCGATTCGATATGAAGATTTTGGTTAGTTAGAGTATAAGCAAGGTTAGAGAAATTTATAATACATACTGCGTTGCTCAGAATATTTCTTTACCGAATATGGTATCTATACGATCTTACCAAATGTACGCTTTTTCTTTGATAAGTCTTGATACGTATTTTATGTAACGGGTGATTGGATAAGAATAAACATAATACGTAGAAACACGATAAAAAACGACTATCCAAACTCTTTCTCCATGATTTCGCGTTCCGTCGAATATTTGGATATTTTCTGGAACAAGTCGAGGAGCTTATCGAGCTGCTCTAAGAGTCCTCCTCTTACCATTATTTCATGTCGAGTCGAATATTTAGATATTTTCTGGAAAAAATCGTGGATCTTATCGAATTGCTCGATGATCCCTTCTCTTTCCATTATTTCGTGTGCAGCTAAATATTTTATATTTTATATTATATTTGTAATATTTTCTAGCGTGCCCGACGAGTCTCTTCTCCCCATGATTTTGCGCCAAGAAGCATATTCAGAAATTTCCTGGCCAGCCGTATTTACGCCATGAGAGAGGCCAAAACGCGTTTACGATAAAGCCTGAAAAATGCAGGCTACGTAGCCCTCGATGGCCCCAAGATGCGCGCGATAAGACGATAAGACGAAGCTTGTCCCGAGCCGAACGATCCGCGACGCACGATAAAAGGGGGAGATGAGTGTTTTCACCGCTTGGAGAGGGGGATACCCTGGAATCCGATAATTCTTCCCCTCCGGAAACCGTGAAAACACCTCGCGCCAATGTCATATTAAATCGCGGCACGCTTTTGCGCTTTTTACTTAACCTTGATCGATTTTCGTGCCATCAGTCGCTGCGCTGATTTTCATCCGGAATCCATCCTTTAGCACTATTCCTACCAGCCATTTTTCAGACAGATTTAAGCGTACTCGATATATCCTTAAAGAAAAAGAGGACGAAGGCAAAATGTCGATGGATCGATTTATCGATCCGTACGCTGCGAGAAAATCGTGAAAAATCTCAGAAGCGAACGCGCTTCAGTTCTACGATTTTTCGAAGAAATCACTGACTAGTCGTGATAGGAATAGTGTTTCCTTTTGACTTTAGACCTACTGTTTAAGACCTACTACTTTCCTTTTGACTTTAGACCTACCGTTTAAGATGGATTTCGAACCACCAGAGACACAGTATACATTATTAGTTGTATACATTGAGTTCAGCACAACCACTTATATTTCCAAATCGTGAACTTTTTTCACAAGTATTACTATGTAAAGCCTGACTCGACGTGCGAGTGTAAAGGATTAAAGCGCATTCGCATGTAAAGATAGCAATGAGGTATTTGCATTAAAATGTCGCTGGTGCCGGTGTATCAACGTGAAATAACTTCCTTCTATTTTATGCGCCATTAATCATGCATAAACGGTGATAAACGTGATAACGTGTCCTGAGGAACGACCTTTTAATCGCGGGCAAAAATTGCCGGGCTTCTCGTAAAGCGCAACACCTCTTGTTAATTTTCCAATTAAGATCCTACTACAGCTAATCAAAGTTAATATAATATACGATTATATACGTTAGTTTTTATTATTCGTTAATTTAGCGATCGAAAGTGTATCTTGGAAGAACTTCAAGAGGAATTGCTATGAACGATCGAGGACACGTTTGATTGGAAATTCTATCGGTCATCGAGCATGTTAAAGGCTTATTACATACGTTTGCAAATTTGTAACCCAGCTCCATAAGTATGTATTTCGGCGGTTTGATTCGAATAAGCGGGATAATCATGATTTAGCATATATGCATTATTCCTAATAATTCGGATACACGGGTCAGAGGCGCGGAGCGATTTCTCGAATTTCAGCAATTTGAATGTAACGTGATTTCGTAAATCACTAAATGACGCGTCGATTTCTGCCCGTCAGTTTTACTCATCGAAGAAGTATACCGCGTAAAAATACGAGCGAAGCGTATTATGCAAGCGTTTCTATTATCCGTTTAGTTATAAAATTGAAAATATGTAAAGTAGATCGTTTGGCCGTTGCGAGCGGCATAATCGGATTATACTAAAAAAGGGTAAAATTTAAAAAGCTCGTTTACGGATTTGTGCAACTCTATAGATTACGGTAAATAAAGTCTCTATACATCGTACATATCGAATAAGAGTCCGGAAGTCTGGCCACGAATTTCTGCGACAATCCGCAGACCAACACGAATTGCGCCACGGGTCGTATTGACGAGCTAAACGTTTCCAGACGTGAAAAGGACACGTATATTAAATCAACTACACGTATTTACACGATACAAACGTAAAATACAAACAGGAACGCTCGATGCTTAAAGCAAAATACGATTAATCGAATACGACAGCGCGTTGGTCAGCCCTGCCGAAGACAAAAGGACGATCTATAATCCACGGCGAAGGGGTTAAATCTTCTCGAGCGGTTTATTTTCCCATTGTGAAGGGTGGGAACAAACTTCGCCCCTGGATCTTCGCCCCTCTCCCTGCGCGTCCTTTCCCAATCGATCGTCGAAAGAAGCCGAGATTGGTTTGTCGTCTTCATTTGCCTGAAAACGAGGTTCGCCCTTCGATTTATCGGGCGGAGGTACACCGACTAATCGACCGATCCGCCAGCTGACGAATGGCCCGACCTCTAATCCCTTCCCCATTGTCTCTATTTTATTCCCGGGCTCTCATAGACGGAACGCCGCGCCCGGATAATTGTCCTATGAACTGGATTCACTGCCAGTCGTTAAAGGCACTCCCGCTGATTTTCCGAAAGAGACGCCGCTCCGTCGTCATTCCTGCCTCTTTTCTTGCGAGGCACGCGCCAAGCGAAAGATGATAACGGGTCCCGCTATAAATTCTATTCAGGAAGAAAATGCGCGCGTGCGTGTACGTGAATAGTGTGAGTAGTCTGAGTAGACTGGGAAGTTTGACTGGCGTGTGTAAGTCTAAGTCGTGCGTGTAGTCTGAGTAGCGTGAATAGTGTGAGTAGTTTGAGTATACTGGGGAGTTTGACTAGCATGTGTAGCCTGAGTAGTGTGCGTAGCCTGAGTAGCGTGAGTAGACTGAGTAGCGTGAATAGTGTGAGTAGCCTGAGTAGACTGGGGAGTTTGACTAGCGTGTGTAGTCTGAGTAGTGTGAGTAGTCTGAGTAGCATGAGTAGACTAAGGGGCGTGAATAGTGTGAGTAGCGTGAGTAGTGCGAGAAGTGCGAGTAGTGCGATTAGGGTGAGCAGTGTGAGCAAGTAAGTAAGCGAGTGAGTGAATGAGCGATAAACTGAAGTTCAAGTATCTTTTTTTGCAAGCAACTTGTGTTCATAAGTAAACATACTTTATCGCTATTACCGTCGACAATTTAGTCTTACTCCATACTCTAGCTCTTTATTTCTACTGTGACTCTGACTTTGTCTGTACTCTGCTTTGTAACCCTGACTCTGTATTCAGGTCTGTAACGCTAACTTTGTACTTTATATTCTACTCTTCCTAGCTACGCCCTTCTTCTCCAAGGTCTCTGCACGCACTCCCTCTCATTCGTATATATTCGCACAATCATCCGCCACGTGCAATCCTCAAAACTGTGCGTCACCTAAAATGAAACCGCGCACTCCGTCACAATTGCTCTCTTCTCACGTAATTACGTACGTAAACGTAAACACGGACATGTAATTAAATATATTAGTTAAATAATTTATGTGTATATATATAAGTATGTATCGTTTGTATCGTATGTATATGTAAGTATGTATCGAGGATGACCACCCTTTATTTTGACAGAAGTGGGTAAACTACGCGACAAGCCCGCCATCCGGGCAGCACATTCTATATACATTTCACCCGCGGTCCCTCTAAAATTTAACGAGCAGCTCCGCAGACCTCATTCTCCAGTTCTGACCGCAGTCGAAAAGTGACGACTCAATTATGCCCGAGCAATTAGTAAACATCGGGTAAATACGTCGGTTTAATTCGTCGGGCGCTCAGAATATACGACGTCGATGGACAAAAGAACGATTTTACGTCGTATCGTAAGTATACGAAAGATCGAGGCGGCGAATTAAATGGTATTATAATAAATGGCGTGGAAAAAAAATGGCTACTGAGGTAACCGAACCGAGAAACGAGCGCCACTAAATTGATCTTCGCAATTTTTACAATTTATCGATTCAATTTAAATTCAGCATCCAGCGATCATTCATAGTAATTAACCGCGCACCAGGTCAACACATTTAACAAGCACCGCAAGCCAAGTGTACGAATATCATTAAAATCCCACACAAAAATAGTCCATACAGTGGCTCGAATTTCCAAGCTCCGTAAGACCAGATGCAGAATCAAAAATGCGCGTCGACGCTCTCGCTTTCATCGCAAGAATCACGACTTGTCGCTGATAAATCCTCGACACTCGGAGGAGCGATAATCCGAGCGCAAACACGCGCGATCGATGCACCGACTCGTGGCCCTCCTCGCGCGCAAACCTCGATATATCGGTCCGCTGCCAATCAAAGGGTTAAACTCGTCGAAAATAATGACGATTAAAGCATCCGGAGCACAAAAGCACCGACCACCTGTTTACAACGCATCCCAACCTCGATTATTTTATTTCCGCCCGTTAAAGTCCTCCAATCGAACATCGGTATTTCGAGGATCGATTCGAGGAACGAGCGTGAGGCGCCAGGGGCGAAAAACCGATATCGAATCGAAGCCTCGCTCTTCCCTCCGTCATTTCGAATGATCCTGGAATTTTCGTCCGGTCGTATCGATGAATATTCATGCGAGGCAAACCGTGGCCGTCAGCCGCACACGTCGCAACGTTGCGGCTCTCCGTGTACTCATTAAGGGGTTAATTAAGCGCGGATCGTGTCGAGGGTCTGCGGACCGTCTCCTCTTTCCGTTAACCTGTTAGCCGTATATGACGAGCACACCGCTCACGACGAAATGGCGCTTCTTACGGAAGAGATTTCGGGTATCGCTTATAAGGTTTTGGGCGCCATAGACTTTTTTCTTTTTTCATTGTAATTTCAGCTCTGACTACTGAGGTCATTCGCTGATACCATAGACTTTGCGCGTCGCGATGGAAAGAAATCTCGCTTATTCGCAACGAGCATACTCGCTTTTCACGGTCGGTGGGTTATATTCAGGTCCTTGCAATGGGGATTATCGTTTTGGCAGGCTGCTTTCGCGCATTGAATATTCGCGAAGTGGTTTACGTATTCTTTCCGTGCCTTCGAATTTTGAGGAGTAAAACGGGCGACGAGGATTTGTTCTACGAGGGCTCGTTACCTCGTGGCATCGTACTTTCGATTGGCGTGACTGATTTAACCTTTCGTTCCGTGATTTATGAGGTATCATATTGTCGTTTATATGGAAATAGTGAATTTCGAGAAATCGTGTCACCTATGTCGCACTGTTGACGTTGCTAGGATCGATACTTGAATGTATTCTAAGGTCTACCGTGTAAAGTATCTAAATATTATGTATAAAAAAAATTACTGGGGATCCTAAAATTTCGTAGGAGGAAACGGTCTTGGAAAATCCTTATTACTATATTAATCATTATATTTCCTTTGTCGAATTTAACGATCAGAAAGGAGCGCGGTGTCGTTTTATGATTCGACGCTTGGATCGCGGAGGGTTAATATCTTGCCTAGCCGAAGTAGAACGATATAACAAAGGGCGGCGAGGGCAACAATGGGGGCTTCCTGAATTTTAAAGAATATCCGAGCAAAGAAAGGATTCTCCTCGGCTGGAGGATCGAAACAAGCTTTGCGGATCAACTCCGCCCGTATCCGCGCGGCCAATCCTCGATTATCGACCCTAGACTTCTCGCAAAGGCGCTCTGACGCGGCTGCGATCGATCGTCCCTTCGAGTCGCCAAAAAGTCGATCAACGTTGAAACTATCACAAAAATAATCCTTGGTTTCATAGAAAATTTTCACAAACTTAGGATGGCATATTTTCGAAGAATTTTTATCGCTTTGCTACGACACGCGAATGTTCGCGGATCTACTGATTTTATCTCTTACTTTATCTCTGTTTTTCTGTCTTGTTATCGAATATCTATGTATATCGAAATAGTCTAAAATTGACAACAGAACTTAATAGACTTATTAATAGGACTCCATAATAATAATAAGAATTACATATCATTCGTTAAATTATTCGATTAATTATCAAACATACCGTTCGCCATTGTCTAATCGATCATCTGCTACAAAATCGCGGGTATCGTTGGGAATCGACGTTTTCTTTTTCAAGGTTCCTTTTTCAAACGAGATGAACTTCAATCAACAGCGGTCCTTCTCAACTTAATAAGGATATTGACATTTTTTCTTAAGTAGTCCAGCTTTTACCAGTTCCTACTTTCGCCAGGGTCTAAATCCTTATAATACTCGATCTACTAAAATGAGAATAACGAGCCTTTCTCGGAGAATCGACTTTTCTCCGGCAGCTGCTTTGCCAGTTAGTAGAATGCTCCTTTCTAAAGGCTCCGGTCTTTGGCTCGGAGTTTCAGGGCGTCCGGCGTGCGCTTGGGCAAGAGGGTTCATTTCCAGACATCGGAGAGTTCGCTACGTGCAACACGCGGAGAGCGCCGATCTGCGCTTTGCACGTCAACGCGAAATTCGGCCCACCGTTTAATTCCTTCGCGCAAAGCATCGCCTCGTGTGCGAGAACATTATCCTTTAATTGTCCTCGGAATATTCGTCACGGATGAACTCTGGGAGACACGGCTTTTTCAATTGGCTGTGCAGTATTTGATTGGCGAAAAGGGTATTGTTATTGTTTATGGAGACTGTAGCGACATAGATTACTGTGGTCACTAGCTGGTATGGCATTGGTGTGGATTTATATGCGCCTCTGATGAGTGCGAGTTGCGTGCTTTGTGTATATACTCATTTATATGTGTATATTGTTTGTATGTGTATGACGTTTATATAAAAATATTTATATGTGTATATTGTTTGTATGTGTATATACTCGTTTATATAAAAATACCGTAATATCAGAGTTTTATTAAACACAAATACTTTGATATCGTACAATTGATGCCGCACTATGTAAACTACCATTGAAGGTAATCCCCTATCCTTTTCGTCGCGCACGATGCGTAATAGCGAATGATAAAAACATCTACGATACAATTATACGCAGAATTATATTATAGCAGTCAACGGATCCTCAAATCCCCCAAGAATATTTAGTTACGCACATTTATAGTCTTACATCGAGTCCACCTCGATGTCGTATTTTTGAACTTTCAGGCAAAACTTTCTTTGCAATTATTCCGCGCGTAAATCAAACCGATTATCAACTCCTCTTTCTATACCTAATCTTCAATAACACGCGTTTGAGAAATCCTTCCGGCTCGTCCATCATATTTTGCGGCCCAACATTAAGGAAAGTTGCGATAGAGGTTGTCCGCTCTTGGAGTGGATGAAACTCGCCGAACGGCGGAGGGTCAACGACCCGGGAAAAAAAGGAGAGAAAGGAAAAAGGTTGGCGGAAAAATGTCCGTTCAAGGGACGTCATCGGGGCGTTGCGGTAATGGCGAAATCGCTCTGAATTTTCGAGAACGCCCGCGGACAGGATGAAAGGTCCACGAGATACCGGCGATCTTTGAGAAAGCAACCGAGATTCTAGCTGTGTCCACTTCCATCGGCCGCCAACGGGAATAAAACGATGGGAGGAAGTATTGCGCCTAACGGTTTGCTGAGTGAGGAGCCAAGAGTGAGAGAGAGAGAGAGAGAGAGAGAGAAAGGGATAGAGAGAGGAAGAGTGAGAAGGGAGAGAAAAGGAGGGAGTTCGCGAGAAAAAGAGAGAGAGAGAGGGAGTAAGAGCGAAAGAGAGAAGGTGGATTCGCTTTATTCGAAAGGACGAGTCTTTCGATCTATCTTGATATTGTTGAGGATCGAGTTGGAATATTAAACTTTGGCGCGACTACCTTTTGGCGATGTTGTTTGGGAGCTGGCATTTTTTTCAGCCATCTCGATGCTGATGTTAGACTCGAAGTATCGAACACCGCGATGAATGCCATTGACGATATTAGTCGGGAGATTGAATTTTTGAATCCGTCTCGATACTATTGTCGGTGAATTTTGGATGCTAAACATTGTTAGAAGTCCAAATATTAAAATCTATATTGATACTGCCACCCTTAGACTTGATAATAGTGATACAAAAACTGGGATAAACATCGTTGGTAATATAATTTTCCAGCGGGAATTTTCAAATTACCTCAATAGCGGTGATACCGCGTTTGAAATATTATACATCGCGGTGGAATGCACGCTTGGTAGTTAATTTAAGGATTTATTTTAACGGACCGTTACAAAAAAAAAAAGGGAGGTGCGGAAATTTTTTTACTCTTCCGGCCCGATTTGTTAATTTAATCCGACGGTTAATGGATGTACTCGAATTTAATTACGCCCCAAAAAGCATGTCTATTTCAATTCGGTAAAGTGCAAAGAGGTATTTGGAAATATGACGTGCCGGTGATCAATACCAATAAAATCCTCTTTAATAATACCAATGAGTTCCTATGCAAAACTAATCTCTCGCGCACTTCACTCGCAAGTTTGTAATTATATACAAACTTACGTACCTGATTAAAAAACGAGGAGCTTCGAATTAATAAAACATATATACACGAATAACCGATAAATAAAAAATCTGTATAATCTATATTTTTAAAGTGATACGCGTGAATTTTATAATTAACGAATTCTTAAGATTTGCACATGGATCAAAACTGATCCGAGCTCGATTAATTAAATCTGTGGTACATATATGCACAAGGTGTATCGGCGTCTTCCACGTATAAAATAGCATTTTAAAAGTGGCATCTAATTTTCAAGAGGGCTCAGAGTGGTTTCAAGAATTAAAATCGAACCGCGCCTCGAATCGAGGCTGATTAATTAAATCGCCGAATACAGTTGCAGGAAATAGGAGACTCGTACTTTTACCCTCGTCCTGCACAGGCCCATCCCGCTGGTAATATCCGCCTTCTTCTCTTCCCAAAGTGTGATTGAGCAACTTCGGCCGGAGTTTTAATGAAGAATATATTTTCCATCGTTTGCCTCGGCCATCTGCCCCTCTGTTTACAAGCGTTCCAATTCCGCGCTTATCATACTCCCTGGATCTTTATGTAAATCGCACGAAAACCGCCGTTTTCCTACCGTGTTCCTCGATTTTCCCTTTTTTCCACTTTTTTTTTTCTTCCTCTCCTCAGTTTTTAAGAACGAGGACAAAGCGCGTTGTCCCGCAGCATCGAGAGGTCCGCGATTCCGTCCTCGTCTCGTATTTTCATACTCGTAAGGACATTTCTGCGCGGGAGGCCGCGCGGATTTTGCCTGTTCTCTGAAATCTCATCGATCGAAGCGATCGGAAGGTTTATTCGGTGCTCGAATCACGTTTTTACAAGAAATAACGCCGCTTTGACCTTCATGGGAAGATGTTTCGAAGCTGCTTTTGGGTGTAGAATTGAAAATCTTAATGGAAGATCGTAGTGGAAGTACAGATGTTTTGAGCAATGCGTTTATATGTCTTCTTAACACCATTCTTACAACAAGCGGTCAAATGACCGGTCAGTGATTTCTTTGAAAAGCAGTAGAACTTTGAGACGCGCTCACTTCTGACATTTTTCTTGATTTTCTTGCAGCCTACGGATCGATAAATTAATCTGCCAACACTTTTCCTTTAAGGATACATTTAGTACAGCTAAATATATCTTGAAAATGGCTGGTAGGAGTAGCGTTAAAGTAAATTGTATAGAAACGAAAAACTAAAAAGTTGCTCGACTTTTCGTGGAAGCGAAATAAATTTTTTCAACCAACGCCATGGTTTTCCCAAGTGTTCGGTACGCGGCTTTAGTCAACATTATAATCCGCTTCAAGGAGGTCATGGTTGTGTCGGTGAAGGGAGAAGGCGAGCTTTCGGAATCATGGGTCGAATAAAAGTTACCCGGAAACTGTTAGTAGCAATGAGTTTTTAACGCAATTAGCGGTCTACGTTATGCACAGGCTAGTTGATCGATGCAAAGCCGAGTCCGCAACTCTCTCCTGTTTCGAAATGAAGAGTTTCAAATTGAGGTTAGACGTGTACTGTATTTGCTTCCGAAACTAGGTGGTATTCTAATAATGAGGAAAGTATTAATCATACCTCATTTGACACCAGGGTCCTTTGCGATAGGATGATTATTCCTCGAACTCCAGAATTATCCCAAAGAAAATTTTAACAGTTTTGGAATTTCACCAAATGTTTGATCACCGCTGTTTCGTCCGTGCGTAAATCGTCTTTCAAAGGATCACGACGATTATTCTCTTTCCAGACCGTGGGTTTTTGTGGCAACGCATCGGTTATTCAAACCATGCCAGATATTAAGAATTTCAATAAAAATTTAATCCCCACTTTTGCGTCTATCGTTCGTCTATCTTTCAAAGGATCACGATAATGACTTCCTTCAAGGCTCCAGTCCTCTGTGGTGAAGCGCCACTTACTCAAAGCACGGCAGATATTAAGAATTTCGCTAAAAAATTTAATCACCACGTTTCCCTCTATATTCTCATCGTTCGTCCGTCCTCTAAAGGATCACGATAATGATTCCTTGGAAGAGCGTAGTCCCCTGTGGTAAAGTATTACTTATCCGAAGCGCAGGGAATTTTGAAGAACGTCGCTAAACATTTAACGCAGGAATTTTAACCGTTCAATGTAGTATTGGTATTTATATAGATACTCCTAAGGCTTTTGAGAAATATTAGTTGCCCACGTCGAAGTATTTATTTTTATTCCACTTTGAATAGATACACGAGGTGTACCTGTTGAATTAACCACAAGGTTATAAACGTGGGCCACTATTTCAGTAACTCTGCTCACGCTAAAAATACGTTTAAAAATAAAAGGACACGGAGAGTAAAAGCGAGTAGCTTTATTCAACATTTATGACAGTTTACTCGTCACAAAAAATCGCATCGCAGTAATTCCCGAGAAATACGCCGTTTTAAGTTTTCCTAAGAAACTACGGCCAACATGTTCCCTCAAATCACCCATCTTCTTGACCCGCTTCACAGTTATACTCTTAATCAACGCACTTTCGTGTATACATCCATTCATCCCTCTATGGATCTCCCCAACATTTCTCAAAAATCATTCTCCGACTTGGCAAAGAAACACAGGATAAACCAATAACAATTTGACAATATATACATCTTCGCAAATTCAAGTATTTCCCCTAAATACAGCACGCTCATCGTCATAACGCATTCCATAACAACAATACCAATCATCGCTCCTCCATCCTCCATCCTCCATCCTCCATCCATACATGCATCCCTCGAAGCATCGCGCCAGCGGCTCCCTCCTCAGGAGCAGCCTGCCTTCGCGCCTTGCCGGAGAAAGGCTTAGAGTCCTGGGGTATCCATCGACCGCGAGAGCCGTCGAGAGTCGGCCGATCGGTCCGGGCGACCGAGCTCGGTTTGTCGTCCCCGCTCGCCCGAGAATGAGTTTCACTCTTCGATTTATCGACAGCGCCCACCGAAGGACCCTCCCGAGCGCCGTCTCCTTTTCTTCCCCTTCGAGTCAGCCCCCTCCTCCTCGCCCCTCCCCCTCCCCCGGCGCCACGCCCCCCTCCCAAGCCCCTGCCGAGCCTCTGGCCTAGGAATTTCGATGTGAACTCGCCGCAGGATTTAGGAGCAAAGCTCGAAGGAACCTGGTTTAACCCTCCCCCTCGGTTCTCCCTCCTCCCGCGGGACGCTCGCTTCCTGCAGGTCTCCCCGCGGCTTAGCAAATCTCGGTACGATCTGCCGTGCGGACGTAACAAGTTTCGTTACGATTAGGGGCCCAGGAATTGATCTGAGGTGGGAGCCCCGGCCTCCATGTTGGATGGACGATCGTGACGCGGTGTTGCGGAGGGGGGATGGGGGGAGGGGAGGGGGAAGAGCGTAGGCTTGGTAGTTACAGTGGGGCGATCGTAGTTGGGTTGATTCGAGAGGGAGAGAGAGAGAGAGAGACAGAGAGAGAAAGAGTATAGGCTTAGAAGTTAGTGTGGGGCGATTGTAGTTTGGTTGATTCGAGAGGGAGAGAGAGAGAGGGAGTATAGGATTAGTAGTTACGGTGGGATGCTGGTAGTTTGGTGGGCTTGAGAGGGAAAGAGCGTGGACCAAGTCTCGTGGGTTGTGGTAAATACGTTTCAGAATGTTAAAACAACTGTCGCGCGTGGGGTTTTTGAGCGTGCTCGAGGTGTTTACCTCGGATGAAGGGTTTAATTTAAATATTGGTGTACTTTTCTTTGGCGATGGAGTAATCGTTTTTTTTTAACTTTTATTTAAATAAAATATAATTTGCGCAATATTATACTTTTTTCGTAATGTTATTTTCAAGATTTTTATGTACGTATGTATCTATGACCGAGCAGTAATCGGCGATACGAAGAGCTCTTTATCGAAATACATTCAAACTAATATCGTTTGATAAATATTACGTTTGAGATTCGTTTAACGAGCGTTATCCTGGTTTCGCGATGTACATTGCTTCGAATTAGGAAATTTCCCAGCTTATAATTTCGTTCTCTTAACGTACTGGACGAGATTCTACGCTGTACACTCGGCTAGTGGTGATTCGTTCGACTATTGGAAAACTTCTCGCGCGATGGTCGTGCGAACTCTCGCGGCTTCTCGTGCGTGTAAATTTTAAGAACGGTACTTTCGAGGCCAAACGGTATTAGCGGAGTTAGTTACGCGCCTTGGTAGTGGCGGAAGTATTAAAAATGCTATTACTTTTAGTTACGTGTCTCGTGTAAAGCTGAGAAACCCTTCAACCCTCGCGTATCTCGATGTGATCACTACTTTGGCGGTAATTTTATTCGATTAACTTTGTTCGGATTAGATCTCAGCGCGACTACTTTTACACGTCGGCATAGAAATTCTCGTATTCAGCCACACTGTTGTACATTTTTTTTCGTAATCATAATGAGATAAATTGACCTATAGTAAATAAAAAAAAATGGCATTTTATTGATAAGGTGAACAATATAAAATAAAATGTGTTACTTCTTCCAAATAAATATCGTTATACTTTGGATTCTTAATATTCTTTAGTTTTTTTTGGCAGCGCCACGTCTAAATTTACCCCGCGCAGTCGGTCGAGGGTCAGCCATGAAAAATTTGTATCCGGTGGAAAAAGTTTGCAACGTCTGATTTGAAAAGCACACGTCAAAACGGATAACTTCTGTTTGGCCGACGTTACGAAATAATGTGTCCATAGAAAGTTATAACGGGTTAAAATGCCGTGCATAAGCGGGAAAGCTTTCAATGCGTCGCGTGGAAAAGCGGAAAATGCTTTTTCACTTGCAAGACTTCGTGGGTCGAAGTAATTCTATTACGCGTAATAATCCAAAATAATTTGAAACGTCTCATGCGCGGGGCACGCGTTAAGACGATCGTATCGGAAGTTTCAATTCAAATCTCATGGGCGCGTTGTTCATACATTTTATTATTCCTCTCGCGCAATATGGAGAACGCTGAACAATATTTATCGCTCGATTTGAGTGCCTTTGATTTTGCTGTGGATGCTAAATAAAATCCTATGTACTACCCCTTACTTCTTTAACTATTACAAATCCAATTTGAAAAAAAAGTGCTATCATAAACAAAAATAATACAATAAAATCAAAATATCTATATCCAACCGATCTATATCCATAATAATAATAAAATCAAATATCTATATTCAACTAAAATTGACGCTAAGCAATTTTATTCAAACTTCAACGTACAATACTTAACCCTTACATAGGCGACTTCATGCACAAAATTCTCATTCCTTCTTCTTCGTATACATTTCACATCGATTTCATTCTTCCAACTTAAACAACGCGCATACAAAATTGAGTATCAAACCTGCAAATTCGCCAAAAAACCGTGAATATTTCGGTCGTCTACGCAAGGCTTAAAGGAACAAACGCCTTCCACAGTCAGTCCCTCGATAATCTCTCGAGCAGGCGCCTCACTCGAATTCTTACAGCAGTGGGCGACTTAAATACGAGAAAAGGCGTGGATTCGAAGTCTCCCCGGTAAAAATAGCCGCCTGGATATATCCAGGTAAGGCGGGAAGTTCGTAACGAGTCGGCAAACACGATGTTCGGCCCGGAGTTTACGCAGGAGATAGGGGCGTGCGCGTTATAAAATTAATTGGGACGTATTTCTCGTTTAGAAAATCAGGGAGGATCGGATGTACCGCGGCAAAGGGTGGAAGAAGAAATCGGGCTTGCCACCAGCCGAGGCTCCCCCTTGGCAAATCGCACGATCCACGACGTTGCTCCTCGACTTTACGAGTGCGCGTTAACGTTTAGACGGCGAAACTTTCCTCCGCGATTAGAAGCCTCGCCCCATTTCGGGAGAATGGCTCGAGCTCTACCTGGGAATTTGCCCTGGCGCCTGCTCCTCTCGATCGAGTCGCGCGTCATCTTGCGCGCCTTCCGAGTCGGTTGGACGATGATCGACCTTCGTGATTGGCGATGAAGGTCTCTTCGAGGCGATCGATGATATATTAACACTATTCCTACTGGTCAACTGATCGGCATATTTAAAACACCACATACATCTTTAAACAAAAAGGGGAGAATGGATGGAAATTTGAGTAAATCAAAATGACGATCCAAATACTGCATGGAAATCATGGAAAATCTCAAAAAATGCATCGTTATAAAGCACTACGATTTTTTGAAGAAACGACCGACCAGTCATCGTAACTGGTTTGGTATTTCTAGTGTTAATGTATGGAAGCGTTGTGCAGTGCGAAATTTTCCATTACGCAGGGTGCGGTTCTTGGATCAATCCTTAAATCAGCACAGGTCCACAAGTATCTCCATCGTTCCGTTTACGAATGAGAAAAGATATTTCGGAAGAGTCCTTCGTAAAATGAAATTGCGGTACTCGAGCTTCATGGAAATTTGCTCGAGTCTTTAGCCGTTCTCCTCGAAAGCTCGCGAGTATCGCGTGTCGGCTCTCGCGTATCCAAGATTACACGAAAATAAGCAATTCCGCGGAAGTAACAAATCCTGGGGAACTCATTTTGCACGACTCGAGGGTTAGCGAAACAAAAAAAAAAAAACAAAAAAAAAAAGAAAAGGGAAATGGAAAGGCAGGAAATGTGGTTTACAAAGAAGGTCCTTTCGGTACACCAAGCCGAGGCTCAGGACTTTAGAAGGAATTCCAAGTGGCCGTCTTAGCTAGCTCTTCAACTTGGCTTTAAAAGCCGAGCCCTGCTGTATTTCGCGTTTGTATCCGAACTATCCGAATGCGGTATTCTTCGCTATCTTAAACCACTAGGAACCACTCGAGTGGTATTCTAATTTCTCCCTTTCAACGTCGTGTTGCGCTGACTTAAGGAAAGGGCCCTCGCCCTGTGTATCTCCTGGATTTCAAGGGAATTGAGGAAACTGGTAGCTCCATAGCCGAAACAGGAATACGCGAAATCGCAGACATTTGGAGAGTTGCGAGAAGAATATAGTACTATAGGCCATCCACTGGTTTGTTTTTAAATTATAGGATATGGCAAGACTGGTGTCTAAAGATGTTTTTCTAACAATCGGAAACGAACGAGACAACCAGAGATTTATTGGATACCAGTGTATGGAACTCGCGAATTATCGACGAACAAAAATATGGAGTGGGTCATCTACTGGTTCGTTTCTCTTAAATCCGCAATTCAATCTTAAATCTTTCTCCAAATCGTTCCGGTTTCTCATTCTTAAATCGAAGACTCCAAGCTTCACGATGAAAAAAAATGTTGTTTTAAATGTCGATGTGGACCCGTTTTATAGCGTTTTTAAAAACAAGCCTTTAAATAGCCCATCCTATATAAGAATGAGTACCAAGAAATTAGGTTGCGATCTTAATAACTCTTCTATTCTCTAATCGTCCTATCGATCTACCAATTCCAGAACAACAGTTTAATCAAATCTATCGTTCTTAAGGATATAAGTATACTAATTAATCACGATCCCACTTGGGCAATGGTCGCCAAACAAACTTCACTCCCATCCCGTAGACGTTCTTCATCCATCCACTAGCTATCGTACCAATCAATTCAATCACGTTGATCCTAATAATAATTCGTTAATCAAATCCAATCACACCAGGGATCGACGATACGATTCCCATTCTCCGCTCCCAACTCGAAGAATCCTGGGAGATCAAACGAAGCCGGCCCCGAACTCCGAAGCTTTCCAGCTAATTTCTCGTTTTCAAAAACTCAGGTCGAGCGGGCGGGGGGAAGGAAATTAATTCGAACGCCAGGAAGGAAAGTTCGCCACGGGCTCGAGATATCGCGCTCGTGATTCGGTGGTAAGGAAAGGGCGATGCTAAGTCACGATGCGAGAGCCGCAACTTCCTCACATGCGCGGCCAAACTTGCCCCCAGCCGGCAACTTGGGGATATTGTGGAAAAGGCGCAAATTGAGCCGCGCCGCTGGAAAGTAAGCGGACCGAAAACTGTCGGCCGGCTGGAAGAAAATGGGAATTAACCCTTTACGACTGTTGGCACGGCGCGATGTGGACCTGGACAAACGCATGATTATATAAGGGCCGTCCCGTTTTTCTCCCTCCAAACGTTGTCGGTGCCTCGTGTCATTGGGCTTTTAGCCACGGCTGGACTTTTTACAGCGTCATATCTTTGTGTATACGTGTGTACGTAGATCACGGGTTCTTAACCTGGGCTCCGTGGAGTCTTTAGAGCTCGGTGATGATCATCGTGAAGAGGTAATATGTTGATGTATGTGGCAAGTGTGTGTAACGAATTATTTAAAGAGAAGAAACAGCGATAGGTATATTGAATTATAAAATATGAATGCATGAGGTAGACTTCTTTCGTTTTGAACTTTGTCTCTTTGCAAGCCTTAAAAAAATATAAATTGTGCACCTTCACATCGCACGCATACTAATTAATATGTAGTAATTCACACAGCGCATATAAAGGATGGGCTATATAAAAGTTTGTTTTTAAAAACGCTATAAAATGAGTCTACATCGATATTTAAAATACAATTTTTTTTTATCGTGAAAGTTGGAGTCTCCGATTTAAGAATGAAAAACCAGAACGATTTGGAGAAAGATTTAAGTTAGAGAAAGATCTTAGATTAAATTACAGATTTAAGAGAAATAAACCAACGGATGGTCTACCTTATATGTAGATATTAATATGGCAAAATGGTGTCGCTTAGAAAGGATGGTTTATTAAAAAGATCAAAGTATATATAGAGATTATCGAGATTATCGTTGACGGATGAGAGTTGGGGTTCGGTATAGAACTGGAAACGGCTACGCCGCACTTCTTAGCTCTCCACCAAACTCTCTATCGAGCGCTCTACTCGCAAAGCTCGATACTTCCTCTATAAAACTTCTCTAAAAAGTAAACTTATGCCTACGTACTGGTTTCATATACTGGAATCGTCGCCCTACTTCTTGGCCATCCTGAGGGATTTTCCCGTATTTTCTGCGCGGCGGATGGGTCATCCTATCTCGGGTAAACACCGCGTCTT
Organism: Ampulex compressa; assembly: GCA_038496175.1. Classification (NCBI taxonomy): domain Eukaryota; kingdom Metazoa; phylum Arthropoda; class Insecta; order Hymenoptera; family Ampulicidae; genus Ampulex; species Ampulex compressa. The sequence goes on along the minus strand of JBCFXI010000245.1, from coordinate 71,751 downwards.
AGGAACCTCGCGCGCCACATTGATATAAGTGTAAGGCGATAAACGTGCTTAATCGTAACTTTGTATAATTCGACCATTTTTTCCCTCATCGCACACCGAACCACGATTCCCGATCCTCATCGAGGATGAATACCAATGGCCTTCGTCATGCTTCACGAGTCAAATCTGCAATTTTTATAACTTGACAAAAATTATAGGTTTTAATTCTAATTTGAGCTACGGTGGTGTAGTGGATAGAAGCTCAGACTGCCACGCGGCAGACCCGGGTTCGAATCCCACCCATCACCTCTGGTTTTTCTATGTGATATGATATACCGTAGCTCTGGTGGTTCGGAATCCACCTTAAACAGTAGGTCCTAGGCCATATGACCTTAGCAGTCGGTGCCGAAAAATGAAATAAAAAAAAAAAAAAAAATTCTAATTTTAGTGTACGTACTTCAGAATATTATTATGAGAAGGTTACCTTTGCCTTACCCTCAAAGGGATCGGTGAAACGAAAAATATTAAAAACGTTCAACGTGGATGAATATAGATCGATTCTATAAATATAAAATATAGATATAGAATATAGATTAATCAATACAAGTTAATTCTACTTTATATATACACGAACAAAAATTCCTATATACATTTTAGCTTAAGGAGTTAAAAAAAATGACGAGGTAATACGAAGACCTAAACTTAAATAACCAATAACGGAATTTTGCGGGAGGCACTCGAAAAGAAGCCACGACGCGGAGACCCACGTAATAGAGGCATTATACGGGCGCATCGTTCAAAACGATGACACGCGCGAGAGCCACTACGGTCCCGTACAGTGGCTAACGGACCGACACCCGGATCGTCGAAGGATCTTTACACGAAAATCGTCGAGCGAGCGACACAAAATGGGAATTAACCCTTCCTCGTTCTCCTTGTTTCCGCTCCCCAAAACGCAGTCGGAGTTGAGGGATCTCACATGCAAATATCGAGACGCCGGATCTCACCGACGGATCCGAGAGCTAATTTTTCCCATCTCTCTCCTCTATTTTCCTTGCGTTTTGCCTCTTCTTACTCTCTCTCTCTCTCTCTCTCTCTCTTTCTCTTTCTCGAACCTTCTCTTCCCCCTTCAAGCCTCCCCCTCCTGGTGGAAACACCACGGAAGCCCGTGGCAGAACGAGAGTAAGCGCCGTTAAATCGTCCGTAAAAATTCCAGCAGTAATTGGCCGCTGAACTATTTTCAGCTCTCCTCTCAGGTCCTCTCTTCGTTACGTCAATTTTTCTTTCCCTCCTTTTTTCCCCCTCCCCGCTCGGCACACAGGCCATTTCTCTTTTCAGGAAAGTGCCCGGCTGAATCGCCTTCCGGCCGTTATCCGCGCCCGGATCCTTCCGCTAATTCCGGATATCGCGATCTAATGGCGTCACGCCGCCGCTTTTACCCTGTCATCGTCTTCGAGAAACTCGCGAAGCGAACCGCTTATCCTTCTTTGGCCTTTCTTTCTCCTTTCCCCCTTTCCTCCCTCCCTCCCTCTCTGTATCTCTCTCTCTCTCTCTCTCTGTAGTTTCTTCGGTCGGAGAATCAGTTATTTCGATGCTTGAATGATGATTTGAATCGTGGTTGAATTGTGGTTTGTTGTTAATCGAGAACTCCGTTTTCATTCTGGTTTAAGTTTAGATAACGAGTCGAAGATAATGAATTTGAAGATGGTTGAATTATGGTTTTTTGTTTATCGCGAACTCCGTTTCCCTTCTGGTTTAAGTTTAGATAACGAGTCGACTACCCTCATGGAATTTTACAGATTACATATTCGTAGCTGGACGATATTTTATAGTTTAATTATGAGGGCTGAGCGAGTAGATTATCCCTGGTAGATTTACAAGGTTATATGTGCTGTCGTTTACGTATTTCGAGTACTTGTATTGGGTTTGTTCGTAGTGATTGGTGTTGATTATTAGATAAGTAGCTTGCAAAGCCACGATTCTTTGTCCAATGCAGCTTCGCGATGCGCTCGGCTAAGATACTTCGGTATGCGTAACACACCTTCTCTGCTTACCGAGACGAGCTTTCAGACTCGACGTCAGACTCGATGTCGCGAGAATCGAGGATTCGCGAGATATTAATTCCGTCGCATCGATCATACTTACGCTATCTCTGGCGAATTAATATGGATATCGTAAGGTATTCCAACGATATCCGTTCCTCGCCACATTCGATCGTTGACACTTCGATCGAATAAATACGGATAAATAATGGATATAAGAAAAGATAATTCAAAGAAAAATCAAGTACACGGGGCCAAACATTTCGACCAAGCTCCGCAAGTTTTCCACGCGTGTCACGGAAAATATCACGGATGGACATTAATTCCAATAAATTCTTAAATTAAAAACTCCCGCAAGTTTTCCACGCGTGCCACAGAAAGTATCACGGATGGACATTAATTCCAATAAATCCTTAACTCTTAAGCTTTCCCTGGCGATTCTTTGTGAAAAATCCCAGCGTTATTCGTTTGCCAACAGAGCTAACTCTCGATCCTTCGACAAACAAATACTACAAAATCATTAATCAACGATGGATCAATAAACGAGGGATTATAGGGGAGCGTGAAAAAATCGATCCACTCCTGAATATTCATCGCCACCCTTCACGTTTGCACCGCCATAATGAATAACGTCGGTTTAGCGATCCCACTGACTTACTTACATATCGCTGCCCAATTCATTTGTCATATGGGTCAGACCTAAACGGGGGCAAGTAAATACACCTGATCCACCTCGATCCACTGGCCGCCCTTAGTGGACTATAGGATTCGCGTGATTGCCCGCCGGCGATGATACAGGACATAATTCGATTAAAGCCTGATTGAATTACGGACCTTGCATTCCGGGTTCCTTTCCCGTATATACCTCGATGATAATTAATTTAAACCCGACACCCTTTTCTCCTTCCCAAAATTCATCGAACGTCGCTGCAAGGTCTTAGATCGCGTGCCTCGAATCGAATGCTCTTCTTAATGTAATATTTTTGTATCCTCCATTCGTCTTTTCCCAACTAACATAGCTTATTAAATTTTTTATTGGATCATATTTAATTAAATATTTATTGGCCCAATTTCTTATTCGCTTTATTTAACACGGCTCATACATCACTTATATCAATAATAATAGCTCTGAATGATTGCACGGGTACCTACCGAGACGATTATCCGCGTCTTCAGAATCCTTCGCTATCCCAGTATCAGCGTAACTGCTTCCTGTATGATTTCTAATACTCAAAATAAACGTCGTGCATAATCATGCTCGACGCTATGAAATGCCAAAGACTCGTACATCAATATTCCCACAAAAATTCCTCGGTCAAAACACTCGTGCAAAGCGTTGCTCAATTTTTATCTCGAATTACGAAGAATCGAATATAATGTTCCGTATCTCCAGGAGAGAAGGGTGAGGAGGGAGGGAGGGGGGGGGGAGTCGTTTTTGGAGTGGACAAAGGCGGAGGATATCCGCACGAGGAATTCCGCGCACACCATTCCATTCGGCGCCCCTCCAAATCGAAGATGAAATTCCAAGATCTGTACGAGTCCCGATATCGGCTTCGTATAATTATGAGGAACGCGGGGAATTGACTTACACAGCGCCGTCGACGCATCTATCATCCACGTCACGTGTATACATAGTTAGTGGATGGAAGCGACCGTAGTCGGGCCGGGGCACGATCTCGATATACGGTATCATCCACTTGATTATCCGACGGCCGTGACAGCATTGGATGAACCGAATACCGAGATTCTTTTGGGAAATATATTTTCCGAATGGAACCTCTATCGAGTTTTCCTACAGTTGCTTTTGGATGCTGTTTCGTGTTTTAACTCTTTGGGCACAGGGTATTGAAAAATAAAATAGACCTGTATTGCACAAAAATTTTATTGTGTTTAAAATTAAACAAAATTGATATGTTTTTATTAACAAAGGAATCGTATAATATAGAAATATGAAAAAATAAGAGCACATTTATATCATTTGTTGATGGTAATATGAAGTGGTTTACGTAAGTAAGACTAAATATAAATCTATGCGCATGCAACTATTGCATTATTTCGAGGTAGGTCTAAAAATGTTCCACCATGCATCAAGAAGGTGGGACATTTTTAATCCCACCGAGCCTCAAAGAGTTAATACGTATTGAGAAATAGAGATTTTTCTCCACGAGCCGACTATCGAGATTCTTTTGGGAAACGTATTTTTGGAATAGGTCCTCTATTAAGTTTTGCTATAACTGTTTTTGGATGCTGTTTCGTGTTTTAATCCGTATTAATAAATGGGGATTTTTCTTGAGAAATATACCGTGGTTGGAATTTCGTTACGGACGTTCTTGGATGGTGTCTTTTATGTTGGTCGATGTTCAATAATTGGAAATACCAGGTTTGTTGGTGATATCGGTGAGCCATAAGTCGTGATTGTTTTTGAAAATATATTTTATATGTGGTAAATGGAGATTGTATCATCGTTCGTAGAAGTTTTTTTTAGTGGCGACTATTTTTTTAGTTCGAGCTGAAGGACAAGGGCAAAAGCAATTAAAAGTACCAGGTTCGTTATTCGAATCAAATGTTTTGAGAAAGTCGGAAAACGCGGATTGGAAGTAGTTAAAGATACCAGGCTTGTTAGTTAAATCGGTGAGCTGGATACGCGTCGAGATTTTTTTTTATTCAAATACATATTTTTGGTCTCGTATTGACTTTAAAATATCTTTTGGTTAGATTAAAAAGGCATGTACAAGATAAAAAAAACGTATTGGAAAAATGTGAACGTGAGCGCAATTTTTGTTTTTGAAATCATAAATTATTGAAATGCCGAAATTTACAAGAATACAGTGAGTTGTTTCAATTTGAAATTTATTTGCGTTCTTCTTTTTGCGGAAAATGCGACGAGTTATTTTACACGAGGAAATATAAACCTGTTTAACGGAAAACTTTGATTTAATATTTTCACAGTTTTCGAAATGTAAAAACTCGAAACTCCGTCAAAAGGTTCCGCCTTGTCACCTCGAAGCATGGCGGATACGGAATTACGAGTTCTCGTATTTGTCTCGCTCTTTAAATATGTACAATTTTATTCAAATCAGTTTTGGACGCTTTATGGATATTTCTCGTTAATCCTTGAAATTTGTTCAGACGAGAGATAAGCCGAAAACTTTGGGCACTCAAATTAAAATAAGATTTTCAGGCACGAGCCGACAGCTCCATTTACCTCTCTCCCTCCATCCATCCTTTGTTTCGCGTTCGCGTCGCAAATTTATGTTAATCAGGAAACAATGGTGACTTCAAAATCGACGCGTGACAAATTTTAACCGGTAATTCATCATCCTTCCGAAACTGTTTTCCCGTATTTAATTCTGAAGCGATGGCAAAACGACGCTAATAACTTTCGACATTAATTAATGTGCCATACAACTTTATTTGTAACGCGTGTTTGGCATAAATTTCGCGAGGGGCCACGCGTAGTGCCGTCCGACGATTTTGCGAATGTTACTTTCAAGGGGATGTGTCGCTTCGAATTTACGCTCTTTTCAGCTTTATTTCCTGAGAGAATAAAATTCTGAGCTGTGGAAATATTTAACTCCTCCCCATTATGCTCGTCGTTGGAGGTGATTATTTTACATCGTTAAAAAAGCGTCCTGCGCTACTCTAACGTATGACATTGTTTCCTTGTCAATTTTTCGTGAATCAGTATTTATATTATGCTACTGTATAAACCTGGATGATTAAATCGACGTGTGTGCAGTGTGTTTCGTTTAAAGTCAGCACCTAAATTATTTCTGCCATGATTAAGAATAAAAAAGATAACGAAGCGTAGTTCTCACAGTTTCAGGCGGATGTCTTTGGCGCTAATGAGAAAATATTTTAAAGGTTATTTTTAATGCTATGTTGCTTAACGATTCCTCTTTTGCTCTTCATTATAACGGAAATAATTCAAATATTTCACACAAACCAATCACCCTGTACGAAAACACATCATTTCATAACGGACAACGTGGAATCAGGCTAGAAAATCCGGTTAAGAATAACGCGTTAGCGCCGGATGCTTCGCGGCTTCACTTCTTTTTCTCACAATTGGCTGGATATCTACGGCTCGTTGTGGATATAGGCCTATTACTCTCCTCAATTTCATTGAAATCGATGAAGGCTCCCCTTGTCGGATGTGATATACCTCAGTTAACCGTCCTTCGTATCGTAAGAATGGACGGAGGGAGAATATTCGAATGCGGTACACCTCGGTGGGCCACCCTTGCGAAATACTCCAGAGGTTCTCACCCTGAGGCCCGCCACTCCAGATGTACATACGCACTGAATTCTGCAACCTGCATATTCGATTAAATATTTTATATTTAGCAATTATTTAAGTTAAAAATTGTAATATTTAGCAATTGCAGTTAGAGCGGATAATCTTCGGAGAAAAGAGATAAGAACGAGAAATCTCGTCGTCTCTCTTCTGCGTCTTAGCATTGAAACACGAGAAATCTCGTGAGCGGTCTTTCGACCATTAGCGTGCGCTGCAAAAAATTCTGTACACCAATGAAATTTTCCATCCGTATCCGATAAACGTACACAGGATTGAGGTGGTTGAGAAGCCCTGGTTTAGGGCACCGTGCCCTATACCCTGCGAATAAACCGCGCCGCGGTTGAATTTTTAAAAACCCCCCCTACTTTTCGGGCAGTTTCATTTTTTTCAGGAGCCCGGATAAGAGGCTCCGGACTCCACTTCGTATTGTATCTTGAATAAGGTTTTCCGTACCCGCGTGAATAATGTAGCCGAACGGCAAAGGTGAATAAATTCTGCGTGAGCTCGGCACGCACTCAACTAAATTTAATCGCGTTTCATCTTGGAAAATGGCGCGCCTGAAAGTTCGTGTACCGCTTAAATACGGTTCCTTATATAAGGTGAAAACAGTAACGGGTGCTACGCGCGTTTTTCTGCGATTCGAAGGATTTAACACTATTCCTACCACGAGCGGTCAGTGATTTCTTTGAAAAATCGTAGAACTTTGAGGCGCGTGCGCTTCTGAGATTTTTCATGATTTTCTCGCATGTATCGACATTTTTCCTTCCTCCTCTTTTTCTTTAAGGACATATTTGGTACGCTTAAATCTGTCTGGAAATTTGCTAGGAATAGTGTTAAGGAAATATTCGTACATCGAGCGAGTGTTCAAAGGTAGAGGATAAAGAGAGGATAATATCCTGGTCCGGATGTTTTCCACGATACGAACCCCACTAGTCTCCTTAATTTCCCGCCTTTCTCATTTCACGCATTGGCTCTTGACAAAACTTACGAAGCTGTGGAACTTGGTTGAGACGCGACAAACCCAAAAGCCACTATCGATTTTCCCCGATAATTCGACACGAAACAAATGACGGTAAAATACAGGAGCAAGGAGCTCGATGTAAATTAGAATTATTTCCAGCGGGCATGTCCATATTTATTCGCCGCCACGTTACAACACACTGCCTCGCCATTTATTTAACACTATTCCTACCATCCAATTTCCAGACACACTTAGACGTACTAAATAATCCTTAAAAAAAAAGAGCACGAAGGAAAAATGTCGATATATTAATTTATCAATCCGTATGCTGCGAGAAAATCGTGAAAAATCTCATAAGTAACCTCGTCTCAAAGTTCCACGATTTTTCAAAGAAACCACTGACCGCTCGTGATAGGAATAGCGTCAACTCTCATCATTGATCGTCGCGAATATTTATCTTGATTGTTATTATCGAGCACTAGTTTCTTCTCAACCTGCTTTGCCCTATGCATATCTTGCCGCGGCAATAAGAGTCGTCGAGAGATCGAGGCACCAGGCATGGCGCTAAGAAGGAAAAGAAAGCGGTGGGAGCGATGAAGCAAAACGGAAATCCTCGAGGACTCATCGAGGTTCGTCGCATGCCACGATTTGTCCGTGGAAAATATTCGGATCGCTGCGAGGGAATATTTAATACTCCCAGGACATAATTTCGCCCACGGAAAAGCAGGGAGTGGTTCGCATTTTATACGGTGTCAGAGTTTGATCGGTATAACGCGCATTGTTAATTATCCAGCGCGCTCTGCAATGCTAATTTTTCGATGAATATTATTCGTTCCCCAGTGGTAATCCACGCGTTGCACGGGGGTGTGCTGAGGGGGCGCGAAGCGGGGGGCCTGCGAGGGGAGGTAAGAGTGGCGGAGGATTTAACGAAGGAAATTGGACGAAGCTAACGCTTATGGTACATCGAAATATTAACGCCAGAGCCACTGACCGCTGTTCTGACGTATGCACGTACTCTATACGTACTGGAACGAAGAATGAAGGGATAAAGGGAGGAGTTAGAAGTATTTAGTCGATCATTTAGGATTAATCGTTGAAACGAGCGATGAAATGTTGATATTGGTATCGTGAGATGCTATGCAGACATGTATAGATACTCTATTACAGATGTTGAAATAGAAAACGGCAAGTATATGGACGATATTGAATAATTCGACTCGATTATTTATCATTGATCGTTAGCTTATTCCTCGAAATCTTAATACCAGTATTATCGAGCGTTATACTTAAATCACCTTAAATCTTTAATTTAATCTCCAAGTATCTAAATATACATCTTTGAATGAAAAGGAAAAAGGGAAACGCAGGGACGACGAGGAGAAGATCAAATTAATCGTGTATAAATCGCGAGAAAGATGAGGAGGAATTTCCAAGAGATACGACATTATAAATTCCCGTAATTTTTGTAAGAAATTACACTCCCGTTATTTTGATTGCCTCGGTAGTTCTAGTGCTGAGACCACCTTTTACGATCTTCCTTCTTCGAACTTTTCGCCCGACATAAGCGATCGCTTCTTGATCGCGTATTTTACGATCGCCGATTTTTCTCGATTTCCTTTTATCTCCTTTTCTGCTAAGATTTATATATATATATATAACTGAACAAAGAAATCATATCACTTCGTAGTATATAATTTCAGTAGCTTAAATGATTGAACTAAGTGAGTATAAAAAATTAAGATAAGTATGCACAATAAAAGAATTCCCTTGTTCTTGTTCCAAGCTATATAATTTCTTTCCAGGTCTCTACGATATATCAAATAAAACCTTACATTTTTTTCATCTGATGTTTGTAGTCTTGAGCTGAATTCTCCTCACTGGACTCTGCGGAAGAACCTGTGTCACTATGCTGCAACAATTCACGCAAGGCACCCTTTAGACGGTCTCTAGCGACCAACACATCGCTGTCACCTATATAACAAGGACACTCAATTCAAGCATAGGTATTTCTTATTACCTTAAACTGGAACACAATTTTTGGCTCATGTTGGATTCAACTTTTTCATAAGAATGAATGAAAAATAACAAAAACAATAAAAGAAAAAAAGTAAAAATATTATATTACATATATTATTATTTATATTGTGGAAGCCACTTCGAAATTTACCTATTTCGTCCTTGATCTCCACCTTGACACGACCAGGCACTACCACTGGCAGCTGTATGTTTCTCTTCTTTCCCATCTAAACCAAAAGAAATCAAATAAACAATATCTAATACTCTAATTGAAGCCATACTTTTATTTATCTAGTACGTAAATTAAACTAGTGCTTTTCGAAAAAAAATTCTGAAATGATTTCTATTCTACTTTTTGTTAAGTTAAGCATTAAACCACTAAACGAGTAAATATAAGAAATAAATTTGTCTACTAAATGTGCCGATGCAATTCCTCATTACAACAAAAAAATAAAGATAATTTACGTACCCTTTTAAAAATTACGTCAAGATGATATTGTATTCAAGTAAAAGAATGATAAAAAATATATATGTTATTAAATATAACGTTTCCGTTTGACTAATACAGAAATTTTAAGGTTATATTCTCCGTTATTTTCCGAAGATGCATATTTAACCACAATTTTACATTTGTTTATTTAATATTTGCTTATGATGTCATGGAACCTTTATTGTAAAAAATAAATAATTTGATATACGGATACATCAGCATTAAGCCAATTCTTATAAAACAAGCATATTTAAGGGCCCGCAGGAGTCAGATGCAAACTCTGAGTTGACATTGGGGACCTCGTGTGGAGAGATTAAGAAGCTTCGAAGAACTGTCGTTCTAACTCACGAATGGTGCCATAGCATAGCTAACGAGTGCCTGCGTTAATCTCCCACCTTTCCAACATCTTAATGTATCTCGCTTGCTCGTACCGCGTCTCTCTCACTGTCTATGTGTCTCACTCATTCTTGATGCGTCTTCCTCGTACTCAATATACTTCACTCACTCTTATCGCCTCTTCTGCGCTTTCAATGTGTCTCATACGTACATGTGTACTCAATATAGCTTGCTCTCGTTTGCGACGTTAACTTCCGATGCTGCCGATCAAATATAAGCCCAACAATCTCTGTCGAGCTACCTTGCCACGATACAATTTGTACAATTTGCCACGCGAATCCGGAATGGAGAACGCTAAGCGGGCGTTATGGTATATATGAATATATGATCGTAGATAAATATTACACACATATTATAACAAATTATATAGAATAATTTTTACCGAGATGATTTTTCCTCTCTGAAATTTTGGAAAAGCAGATCACATTTAAAAGGATATCTGTAAACAAACGGAATTATAAAATATTGTAAAGATAATTTGTATCTTGAGATTAAAATTGGTTGGTTTCAAAATTGATTGCAGTAATGAAACATATTCGAATAAGAAAGGGTTAAAATCAGCATGGATCTAATGATAGAAAAATATAATATGTTTACAATGATGTACAGACCGAATCAATAATTCGTTCCATGACCCCTGAAGGAGGGCAAGGAGAAGCTGGAATGCGATCGTGGGGGTGCCGAGTGGCAGGGACCGGCTGGAGCTGGTTTACCGTTGGAGTAACTGGCAAAGTAACTAATATTAGGAAGACATACAAAGTAACTAAGTTGCAAAAGTTTTTTTTTTTTTAATTCATTTTTCGGCACCGACTGCTAAGGTCATTTGGCCTAGGACTTACTGTTTAAGGTGGGTTCCGAACCACCAAGTTGCAAAGTTTCTTCTCGAAGGACATTTATTCAATGTTTAAAGCTAATACCCTCATTTTCCATCTCCTTATACTGCCAATAACTTATATTAGGTTTCGTAATGTCATATTCGTCAGTTTTTATGAACAATGCAACAATATATATCAATATATATTATACCGGGCAAGATTATAAATTTCAGCGCAGTTTGTAAATCGCACGCATATTGAGCGTAGAATCGGTAAACCAGCTCCAGCCGGTCCCTGCCGCTTGGAACCTCCACCATCGCATTCCAGCTTCTCCTTGTGCCCCTTCAGGGGTCAGTGAACAAATTATTGATTCGGTCTGTACATGGATCTCGAAAAGAAAGAAAAACGTTTTTTCCCGATTTTTTTTCATATTATATATGAATTATTTTATTCAAAACGCCAAGTACGTCAAAGACTAACATTTCTTCAGTATTTAAAAAAATGTTGGAAATTCAGCCGGTGGGATCTAGTTTTTGGAGACCCCTAAAATAATGTGTACTTGCAATGGTCACGATAACTCGTAATAGCTTTATCTAAAATAAAAAAAAGACCAATATTTTCTGTTAGTACATAAGTATAGCTCGTAATTCAACGATAGATTAAAAAAAAATTAAAATAGAGTTTTTAGCACAATTATGCGCAAAATAATACACTTGGTACAATTTACATTATATATAGCCTTGTAAAATTAGTTAGCCTTGTAAACAAGACGAATTCTTCTATCTCGAGTAAAAATCTCAACTTTCTTCTCAGCTATTAGTATATAATGTTCATCCTCTTTTAGAGGAATTCCCCCCTGAAGGCGAGTAAGGATAAGTTGGAATACGACCGTGGCGAGCTCAAGCGGCTGGGGCTAGTGGGTCCAGATTTATAAACTCTATGATTGACACGCGTGTTATCTATAAACTGCGCAGAAATGCATAATTATGATTATTACAATACGCATTGACATATTTAATGGTATAATTCAAGTAGAAGATACCGCGTCCCGGGCGTATAGCTCGTCTTTGTAATGTATCGAACAAAAGGCACCACGAACAAAGAAACTGATCACGCCCGATGTAAGGCAAGCAAGATATTCAAAAGTCAGTCTAAAAAGTATTATCATTAACATTTTTTATTTCAATTTTTTTATCTGTTTTTTTAGATACGACATATTTATGACTACATTTAATTAATTAATATTCATTCAATAATTGACTTTACTAACTTTTTAATCAAATTTAGAGTGTGACTTACTTGAAATTAACATAAAATATCAAGCCATGTCTCCATCATTTTTGTTGAATGCATGATGTAGGAGAAGCTATTTGAACGCCCTTAATGAGAAAGGGAACACCATTCGATGAATAACGTAAAAACAGAACCTGATATCGCCGATTCATGTGTAGGCAGACTCTGCACTTAACATAAAATTAGATACTTGTAGCAAAGGCATAAAATTACGCGTATACCGAATAAATATTAACGCTACGCCGATCCATAAGGACGGAAGCTAGACTGCCCGTTCATGTTATCCCGCTCGCATGTCGGTCAATGCTTTTAGAAAAACAACATAATATTCAAAAACCACCGTAATTTATTAAAACAAGGTAAATAAAGATGATGTATTCTTATACATTAATTACAGAGGATTGTTACTTTTTGCGTCTAACTTTCGCGAGAAGGGACTATAAGAGAACTCAGGATACGAATCCAAAACAGTATATTGTGATTGCTGAAATTCATCTGATCTATCTGTGTGTACTCTAGCATCCTTACTGGCAACCAGCCAGCAGTGGCCCGCTTGACGGTTAACTGTAGCGTGAACTGAACAGCGCATAAAGTCGGCGTGGCATTTAACGTGTTAAATATTGCAATGCAATAAAGTTTACAGAAAAGTTTAAAAACTGTCTTATTGTTATTTCAAGAATGACTAGTAACCTCTCTTTCTAATGTGATCAGAGCGAAATTAAATTAAATTAAATCAATTGCAGGAATAAGTATTAAACAAGTAAATGTAATCGTAATTACATCGTGTTTAGGCTCGTTTTGATTGGAAAAAAATCTCACCGATATGTTAAATAAAATTTCAGATAAAAAAATGTTAAGTAAGAAGAAAAAGTGAAGTGTTCAGAAATTATTGTTTTCACACGACACTACTCCGATAAGGCGTAAATATAAGAAATTTACGATCGATCAATATGAAGTATATAGTCTAAATTTTTTACGTGAATCAATCAGATGGACAAAATAAAAACAATTAATTAAGTAAAATTAAAAATAATGAAGCCAAAAGCGTTACCTGGTTGTTGATCACTAATGTAAAATAGTTAAACAAAGAAATAATTGACATCAACGTTGATTCAGAGATTTCAGTGTAAAAGTTGTGGACGTTTCGAACACTGCGCGTGTACATCCTCAGGACAAAATTTTCACTTTACAAATTTTCATTTTTACACCTGTGCATTAAAAACGCAGCAAGAACGGTCATTCACAGTGACAAAAAGAAAAAAAAAGCAATTAATAAACAAAGAAGGATATAACCCTTTACATAGAAAGGACAGAAAATTATTCGAAAAAAATATGTTCAAATTATACCCGTGATGTCTTGGGTGAAGAGACGTTTCATGACTCGATGTTCGTATGACCGTGAGACGGTATGAGATAAACTGCCTGGCAACAATTCTAACAATTTCTGTTATGACTGCAAATTGTTATTCATTTGTTTCGCGTGATCCTAACCAGATTTCAAGCGTATGTCTCTATTTATTGAAAAAAACAAAGTCGTCAGAATGTAATGGCACCCTGCCGTCAACAAAACCTAATGTCGGGATAGGCGCGACGGTGTCACGCCGTCGACAGATTGGAACTATTAAGGGGTAAGGCCACTCCAGGATTTTCAGAAAATCAATTTCTTGTTTTTTTTGTTAATATGTTGCCTTAACCCTTAAAAATAAGAGACAAAAGGTTCCGTAGTCCGGAAAAAATCTGAAAGAGGTCGTTTTCGAAGATTTTGCCAAAGCTGCGCGCTCCAAGCGCTTTTGGCTCGGTACAGCGCGTTTGAATTTTTTCTTGCATTCTAGACCCCGAAAAGTATGAATGTAGTCCTGCCCGTGTTTAATATCCTCCCCGGTGAAGGTGCTTATTTCACTTTATCGATAATTTATCGGCACGTCTTTTTCCTCAGTTCCGAACAAAACACGTAATGATTGTAATATTTATACTCAGAAAACTTCGAAAAAGATAGCGTTTCGTTCCGTGGGAAAAGTAACTAAACAAAGTAAATTTCTTTAAAAACGTGCACTTTAATTTCTCATTGAAGTGTCAGCGAAATTGCAACATCGTACAACGTCATCTTGTACTCTGGACTATAACGTATCTTAAAAAAAAAAAAAATTGCGAAGAAATACTCCGTTTTCGTCGAATAAATGTAACGAACGAGAAAATAACACTGATGGTTTGTATCTCCGATCTCTGCCCCACATGCTGTATTCGCATCGATTCGTCTCTTTCTTTCCGCAGTTTATCGATTTCTCCGCAGCAGGCACTTAAAATCAACGAAATGTGTAACTATGTTTTTATAATACACATTAAAATATTCAATTATATTATTTAGAGAACCCTGCTAACATAACATTGTAGAACCGAATATAACTTATTGTCAGTGTAACAATGAGAGTAAAGAATGCATTATTTTTTGAAATTGAAAAAATTTTCTTTAAGAAAAAACTTTTGTATCAAAATTATAACGTATGATTCCGCAATAACAATTGATTAAAAGAGTTAAATGAGGTAGTTGCGAGACACGGATGATTTGCGAATTATTAATGACTTCTTTTCAAAGCTACAATGTACTTTTTCAGGGCTCTCAGATGCTTTTTTTTCAGAGCTGTGACACAATTCTTGTCAGAACCACAATTTATTATACATTGAAACAATTGGTCGTGCAATACATGTTACGAAATTGTCCCTTGTATAATAACTCTGATGCAAAAGTTTCTTGTTGCAAATTTTTTCCATTTTGAAAAATAATTCTGTCCTTTCCTATTTCCTTATACTGACAATAAATTATATTAGGTTCTATAATGTTGTGTTTCCACGTTTATATCAATACAATTAAATATGTTAATGTGTATTATGACAGTCATAATTATACATTTCTCAGCAGTTATTAAATCGCGTATGTGTCGATCATAAGACCTGTAAATCTGGAGCAATTACTTCCTGCTACGTGGCACGCAATGGCCATATGCCAAGTTCTTGCTGCCTTTAAGGAGTCAAGGAACAGTTATTGATTCCTTATGTAGCTGAAACGTCTTTACTTGGTGTTTCAGGTTGTGTATTCCAAAATAACTAAAGATAAATATGAAAAAAACAAACTGTTTTCATTTTTTGCACTACCTCGACTTATAACTTCCTTTAATGATAAACTGAAACTGTTTCAAAAATGTAAAAAGGAAGCATAGATTTAAAAAAACTGGTTAAGTAAATAACTGTTTTTATTTATAACCAGACATATGAATTATGAATATGAGAGCTGCAATAGAAGCAATTTTAAGATTTCGTATAAGTTGTTTTTGAGTTTAACATTTCCATTACAAATAATCTTTAATGATAACGAAAATTGAATTTTGATATCCAGTGATTAATATATATATCACTAAAATATTTTTCATTTATCAGTAACCATTATTACTGAATTTTATTTTGATTACTGATAATCATCATCAAGTGCAATAATTTGTTTGGTTATTGCTAACTAACATCGACGACAAATATTGCTTTCTAATTTTATATATGTATATATAATATATGCAGGTACTAATAAATATATTCTATTATATCTTTTATTCTCTCTTTCATAAATTTTTATACTTTTATACATTTCATATTATAAAATATATAAAGTATATTTTGTATTTTCTTTATCGCTTATAAACATTAATTGTCAGTAATATAAATAACAATTGAGTTGTAATCGATTAAAAACTCTGTCATCGATTGTGGTTACTGATAAAGAAAACAAAATTTCGTTGATGAATACTAGCTATTCGTATTTCAGATATATTCTGGTGATTTATATTTATTATTGGTAACCAAAACATTTAAATTATTGACGATAGTTATTTCTAATCAGAAATATAACAGATAAATATTTTTTAAGGATTTCATTTTTTCAGACATTTTAATAAGATTTATCAATAAATGGCCTCCATTTTTTTTACAAATACTGTTTAAAATAATAAGTATTTTGGATATCTATTTATAACAAACGAACAAATTAATTGATACAGCATGGCAGAGGTATGATACACTGTCTTTTAGTCCTCCATGTCTGCATCAAAAAGTAGAAGTGCTTTTTCCACACGTGTGCAAAGCTCATTGGTTTCCGATGCAGATGTGAATTCTGCTGCCAAGATCGCATTAGCAATTGCTATTGTCTCTTGTAAGCTGCGTGCCTTGACCCAGATCTTGCCATTCATACCAGCAGCCACTTCAAATGTCTGATTCCGTGACAGAAGGTCAAACAGCGCACAGTCCCGGTTAAGAATCTTCCTAACCAGGCTCAAGGAACAGGTGAAGAGCATTCCATTAGAACTAAGCACACCTAGGCGTTTCTCTTTCCCCTGAGAGTCGACACACACCAGCTCTGGCTCCATGTCTTTGCTGGCGACCAATAGTTTTGCAAAAACCACATCGCCCACCTGCACATCTGGTCGGTTCTTTTTGGTTGCACCCTCGAATGCCAAGTATGACAGTGACGCTTGCTCACCAGCACCTATGTCCACCTTAAAGATGTCACCAGACTTCTGCGTTATTATACCTACTACATTCTCGCCCTGATGTGGGACATATCTGCAATGACAAGTGTTTTTCAAAGTCTCACAAGAAAACAAAAGGGGTGAAGAAATATCATCTGTAGATTGGAAGCTGATTTACATTGATTTTTAATATTGTTCTTCATAACATATAAGACAAAACTAAAAGTACTGTAACGTTCTTCCCACATTTTGCATCTCAATCACATTTCATATTTTGATTTATAAGTGTGTGCACTGCTCATTTTTAAAGGAGAAATTGAACATTTGCTTGAGAAGTAGAAAAAGATCATATCTAAGAAGGAAAAATAAATAATTAATTATATCATGCAGAGTTGCATTCAACTTTTTTTTAAATATAGTTTGCCTTTATAAAATAGGCATTTGGAACGGAGTTTGATCAAAAAGCTTAATTGTGAACCCTTTCGTTATAGCAGTCTAATCCATCAGAGTACTACGAATGGATGAAAGCATATGCCAAAACTACACACTGCCCGTGACCAATTACACAGACCACCCCAAGGATGCTGGATATATTTGATGTTTGTACACATAAGTTATCAAGCATTGCCGATTATAATCAGCCCTAGTAACGAAAAGTTTGAAAGAGTTATCTGGCAAACAAAAGATTTTCTCCTTAAATCTTGATCTCGTGATCAATATCTTTTAGTACTTTGTACATTTATCATGAACTTTGTATGTAAAGGAGAAATTGGTATATGAATAAAAGAATGAAAAAAAGTTTATCCTCACCGCTTCTGGTAGTTATCCACATAGTAAACAAAGGCATTGCCTTTTTTTAGGATACCAGCTTTACAAGCAATCACTGTGTTGCCCTCGCGCCTCAGTCCAGGGCCCAGAATTATCCTCTCCTTCTTATTGATTGTTGCTATATCCTTAACGATGTCGCCAGGCATAGTCACTTCACCTACTTCCACCTCCATTCTAACGTACACTTTGGAATTACACTTGAGTAATTTTTAAGATTATATCCCCTTTCATTATTAAAGCATGACTAAATCGCAGATTTAAAGTATTACTCTTTTTCAACATTGGTATCTATTAATAGAGAGTACATAGAGGAGATGAGGGTAGGAGAGGATTAATCCTTGCTAGATATTTCATTTATTGAGGCTGTTTTATCTAATTGTTGATTTAAATGTGAAAAATATCAAATTAGGGGATCATTTTAATGACGGATTAGGTTATCTTTCACTCCTTGTATTGAATATTTGAATCATTTATTATTTATTGCGGTATTGGCACAAATATTAACTTTCTTTAAATGATTTAACCAGTATTAAAATCTTGTGTACAAGGACTTTTAATTAAGTCAAATGCTTATTTCAATCTTAGTCACATTTGCAAGAAATTTGCAATTTAAAGGTTGTGTTTCTATTCACATTTTACAAGCAATCCCCACATTAAATCACCTGTTGTTTTTATTCGAAACGTGCTTCAATTGTAAATATGATTATAAATTCAATGTGTATTATATCTCCTATTTCTAATCATAAATTAATACAGAATTTTAAAATTGCACGCGTGTAATTAAATCAACAAATCAGGTTGCTATTACCTGAGTTCGCCATGATTATACTCCATCTCTTTTGCTCCGCAGGATGTATTATTTGTCCTATCTACGCTATACAATTGGATAAAAAGAATAAATTAATTGGTGTAATGCATTCTTCTTCATACTCGTTATTCTTTGAAAACTATCACTAACTCTTTCAGGGTCCGCAGAAGTGAGTTTGTTGGTACCCTTGATTTGTCCCGCTGATTTTGGGGATCTCTTGCGGCGAAATTGAAAAACCTCGGAAGGAACAAGAAGAATCAATACAGACCGAATCAATAATTTGTTCCACGACCCCTGAAGAGGGGCAAGGAGAAGCTGGAATGCGACCGTGGCGGTGTCAAGCGGCTGAGACCAATTGATCCAGATTTGTAGACTCTGTAATCGACACGCGCGCTGTTTACAAACTCCGTAGAAATGTATAATTATCGTTGTTACAATACACGTTGGCATATTTAATTGTATTAATCATAGAAACGTGTAAATATAATATTACAGAGCTTAATATAACTCATTGCTAGTCCAAGAAGGTGAAAAAAGAACGAATTACCTTTTAAAATTGGAAAGATGTCCTTCAACAAGGAACATTTGCATCAGTATTATTACAGACAACGATTTGGTGACATTTATCGATTAAAAAGATTAAATCAAGTAGTTGTGCGAGGACTGATCATTAATTGTTTATTTTCAAAGCTATAATGCACTTTTTCAGAGTTGTAAAATGGTTCTTTTCAGGATTATGACACGGTTCTTGATTGAACTACAAGTTTTACATTGAAACAATTGGTTGAGCAATTAATTTTACGAAATCGTTATATGTAATGATTCAGATGCAAAAGATTTATCTTAAAGGACATTTTTTCAATTTAAAAAGGTCATTCGTTCTTTTCTCACCTTCTTGGACTAGCAATAAGTTATATTACGCTCTGTAATATTGTATTTGCATGTTTCTATGAATAATACAATTAAATATGCCAATGTGTATTGTAACAACGATAATTATGCATTTCTGCGGAGTGCGTAAATAGCGCGCGTGTCGATCACAGAGTTTATAAATCTGGACCAATTGGCCCCAGCCGCCTGACTCCGCCACGGTCGCATTCCAGCTTCTCCTTGCCCCTCTTCAGGGGTCGTGGAACAAATGATTGATTCGGTCTGTATTATCAGTCCCTGTTTCACACGCTCTTATAGTATCGATGTCTCTCTTTCTCGCTGAGGTTTCTCAAATTCTCCGCAAGAGACATCCAAAATCAGTGAAACAAATCAGGGGTACCAACAAACTCATTGCTAGTTTGCCCCCGTCATCAACGCAAGTGGCGCCTCCAACATCTAGCCTCTCGCATGTTGGCAACGTTCCGATCGCGAACGAACGCTGTATGTGTTTATCCGCTCTGCTTTTATCTGCCCGTAAAAATCCTACTTTTGACCGTGGGCAATATTATAAGTAGAATTCCTGTGGATGGCAGGTGAATGTATTCTCGCAGATTCCGGCAATCTACTAGGTGAGTAAAGTACCGGAGAAACATGTCCCTCATACTGTGATTTGCGCAGCACTGTCGTCATATCGATTATTGATTTGCGTGCCTGTCGCTCTAACCTAGCCTCAAGCCTACTTCTTACTCCTCTTGATACTCTTGTGAGTATTCGAATATGTTGTTAATACATCTAGTATCACGATTGCTTTCTAGACTACTTGGGTTTGGATCCGCGAAAACAATTGATGTGAGGTATATTGAGTTTGTTAGACGGTGTTCCGGCTCAATACTTCGTCTTCCTATATATCGCCCCACCCCCTCCCTTTAGAACTTTTCGTGACGCTGTCACGAGTATTTTGTAAGCGATATCAATAAATAATGTGTTTTCCTTAATCACATGCATAATTTTATTTTATTTAACGTTTGCCACAGATTAATCTATAATGTGAGCCTCATCATTTTTGCTAATCTTCGATCTCTCTGGTAAACTTTCAATTCCTGTACAATCAGGGTAGTTCTGTGGTAAAATATACTTCAAGTACAGTTTTGATGGTGTGTAGTGGAAACGTGTTTCCCATGAAGAAAATACTGCATTTTTCTTAGGAGGTGCTGGTTTAGTTTCAAGAATGATTATACCTTTGACCATGTTATCTCAAGCATTATTGATAATTCTCGAATGGTTTGCTTGGAATCAGCATTAATTTCTGGAAATACAAAGTTCACGTTAAATTGAATAGATTTTAAAAAAATGTATAACTGTCATACGGATTGATATCATCATTAAAATCAACACTGACATATTCTAAGCAAAACAGTAGGAGAAACAGAATTGATTGCATTTGTGGCACATGGGGAATATTTACCCTTTAAAAACTACTATTGTACTATCAAGTTTATGATATATACCATATCTACTTGCAAACTTAATAGTACACATGGCCAAATTTATACGATAAGTTAGGTTCTCTCTCTTAGATAGGCCTCATAAATATGATTAATATTACATTATATTATGAAATTTTCTTTAAAAAATTATAGTAAAATATAAATTTTTTAAATGTTAATTTAAATTTCTCATGTAATAAAGCATTTGAAGCTAAACTTGAAAAATGCTTTATTCTAAAGGAGCCTAAACAAAGTATAGATATGGATCTCACTTGTTTTATGTCCAGCTCTGATAAAATACCTGAATTATTTAAAAATTTTACAATAAGTACACTAAATACAAATAAATTTAACTATATAGGTTATGTAATAAAAAATGTTTGTTTAATCTGAACAAATAACATTATTTACAGGTACCTTTTAACTAGTCAGTTATTTTTGAGGCCTATATCCATCGTACAGAAATGGTAGTATAAGATATATGAAAAAATTCTTGCTGTTTTCCAATAAATGATTGGACGTGAATATTAATGTAATCTATCATGACAGGAGCGTCATTCTTAAAGTCTAAGAATCTGCCAGTAAGACTGCATTAAAAAATTAGATATTTTTTTAAAGATTTAAAAATTTTTAAGATTTTTTTTTTTAAAGATTTTGAGCTTAATAAACGCCATTTGCTGGAATTTTTTTGCTTTTATTTAAAGAAAACTGCAGCTCAAGCATATGATATGCTTGTGCATGTATGTGATACGTATGTTCGTAATGAATCAATGAGTCGTGGTTGGTTTCACTGTTTTAAACACAATGATTTCGAAGTTGAAGACCACAAATGCAGGGGTTGGTCAAAATTGTTTGAAAAGATTTTTTGCAATGGCATTTAACAATTATATGAAAGATGGGCAAATGTAATGGTGAGCGCTTATTTCATTAAGCGACAATACTTTCATTGATGTACTTATTTTCATTCCTTTTTAAATAAAGGTTCTGTTTTTGGAGAAAAAAAAAAGCGAGAACATTTTCACACACCTAATATTTTGTATCATGACTATATTCGTCCTGCGTAGAATTCAGTTATTATTTGCTATTTGAATAGTAATTTTAGCACAAAGTAAAATATATTTGTAAATTTTAATTTATTCAAAACCATTGGGGATCAAGATGAAATAAAACAAACAAATAAAATTAGTAAGTTGAAATAGATTCATGCATCTCCATATGCGCTAGTTAAAACGAGTTATTATAATACAAAAGCGAAAGTTGAAAAAAAATTAGCCCAATGGTAAAGTCTGAGACAAATTTGTGATACATAGTAGTAGAGAAAAAGATTAAAGAAATATTAAAAAAATTTCTACACCTTTTGGATATTATCTGTTTAAATTAATTTTTAATACATATAAAGAATGGTAGAAAGTTAACGCAAACAAACTTTTCATTGGAGTATGTTGAGGACACAATTACATCGTATCCCATAAAAACTTCAAAATCAGCACACTCTCGGAAAAGATCTAATATTTTGCGCTTTAGCTGGAAACATTTCTCTGATTATGTACCGAATTCTTCAACAACAAATAATCCTTTGCAAAGATGTGCACTTTGCTATAAAAGAAGAGTAGAAAGAAATCATAGTATTGGTATGCGACATATGAGGACTGTGTTGTTTCTTGTTTTAGTGAATATTAGTCAAGAGAAGCAATCTGGATTTTTAATTTTTATAAATATTTGATTTTTTCTGAGTTTTTCCTCTATAATGTATGGTAGTATGTGTTTATGTTAAGTAAATAAATGAATGTTAGTAATAAAATTGTTCATTTTATAAAATAAAGCCGTCTTTTTGATCTATTATTTTAACAGCGACATTCTGTGTTTTGACTACTATATTTGTCATTGCTTGATTTTTGCAACACAAGTAGGTGTGCGCTGTCAAGAAAGGGGGCCACAGCTGACTGGTTAAAATATATTCAATGATGCTTTTAAACTTCATGTTAGGGTACTGTTTATCTCTCAACTCTTTTTCTGCATTTCTGGCAGCGGTATCTGGTAGTTTTTTTCAAAAGTTATACATTATCAATGTTTGGTACTTTTGATATATTATATGGATTACTTCAACCACTTGCATTATAATTTCACAAGAAGCCTGTGACATAATTTAAAAGCCAGACATAAGAAACAGGAGTCGAACATGCCAATGCTGTACCGCAAATATCCATTTCATTGGCACAAATTTCAGTATGTGATTAAACTAGTTTTGAATTCAATGGCTTTCTCATTGATTATGACATGTGTTATCGTGACTTAAATCATACTGCAAGGTGTTAACATGATAATCATTATGAATACAAATTTTTATTTAACTTGATATTTTTATTTTGTCAGAACATGTTGCAAGCATTTTTGGGAAAGTACATCACAATTCTTGTGTACTGGTTAACTTGCAAAATATGGATCGTTGTATGATTCTATTATATGATTATATGATCTAAATTGTTCAAAGATGATGAAGTTGTGAAACAAAA
Organism: Ampulex compressa; assembly: GCA_038496175.1. Taxonomy (NCBI): domain Eukaryota; kingdom Metazoa; phylum Arthropoda; class Insecta; order Hymenoptera; family Ampulicidae; genus Ampulex; species Ampulex compressa. The sequence continues at coordinate 48,445 of JBCFXI010000245.1, read as the reverse complement.
GTTTAGAATGAAATATCAGGAAGAACGCTATTAACACATTGTATAGAAGAAACAATTTAAAGTCTTGTATATGCCATTCATTTGTGGACAACTGTAATCTTTGTTTACGAAAAACAAAGTTTAACAGTGGGAGATTGAGATTATAGTCCTGTTTATTCTACTACCATATTCATATTTTAAAAGCAACATCTATTATTTTTATACCTAAATTTTACATAATCCAAATAATTTTATGCGTTATTATTGTATACAATGGTGCATATTTTGTGTATTGTTTTTTTTTTAACTATCAAGTGTACATTTTAATTCAGAAAAGTGTTTTGGCAATGCAGCCTTAGTGAGTGTTTATATTTTTGGAAAAAAACATTGAAAATTTCTGAATTTTTTAATATCTTAATTGATCATGCACTATTGTGAACAGTTTGTTGCGCAAATTAGATACACCCAGATCAGATGTCAATTGTGATACACCTAGACCCCCATATAAAGTGTTAATGACAGATTTTGGGGGGGGGGGGGGGGCACAATGTGTTGCTGAGGTGGTGCTGATATGGTACTGTTATCATATTGATGTAGTAAGTCACCTTTCCCATGACAACAGTACTTTATCACTGATGTTGTATGTCACTTGAGAGGTAAGATGAATCCTGTTGAAAATCGCTGCTTATGAAATGGAGGCACAATTGCCCTGTCAGTGAAGCATTTGAAACAGAGTAATCAATATCTTCAATGAAATATCGGTGTATTTTGTAGAAAATTTTTAATTTACTGAACCAAAAAATGAATAAAGACAATTTTATAAATTTTGATATTGATAGTGGCAGTGAATATTTCGAAAATGATTCTCAAAGCGATTTTGATTTTAGTGAAGTGACTAGTAGTCACATTTTATTACATTCTAAGAAAAGGAATGTTATAGCTATAAAATATTCAAGTGAAGAAGAAAATGATGTAGAAATAGAAAATGTTGATAACTCTATCGATGACTGGTGATGATAGTCTCCTTAACAGGATTCATTTTACAAATATCAATCGCCAAATTTTTGGAAATCAGCAACCTATAGATTACATAACAAAATTTTTTACTTATAATGTTATACTCATAATGTAAATTGCAACTTATTGAGAATCACATATAAAAAGCTAGTGTCCAATCAGCACGTACTAAACAGTACCAACACAGAGATGCCAGATAGTCACTGGCCTAATGATGTGCCATCAATCCTTTGCAAGCGGTTAACAGCATGGTGTTATAACGCTTATTCCAATGTTAAGCTCCATCAAGAGAATAGCACTACTGTACTCATTTCGACGATGCAGTGCATTGATAGTATGGTGCTGTTCTCATCTGGTTATATTGATTTTATTAACATGTTGACTACAATGATGGCCATCTGTGATCGAAGTTTGTTTTTGCGATGAGACTATAATAGGCATTGACTCTGCAGACTTTTACGAGAGCACATAGTGATCTACACAACTTGTACAGTGCCAGTGATTCCATCTTATTGGCTAGGCAGACAGCGTTTTAATAAATAGAGACATACATTTGAAATACCTATACTGTCCTATGTTAGAAAGTTCGCATGTGCAAGAAATTTCGGCTTTGTTGGTCTGAATACAAGTGTATATCCTTTTTCGGATTGTACTTTCAGCTTGACAGGCTATTTACTGAAACAGTTACACATATTAATCAGCCGCGCAACAAAAATAGTAAATAAGATGTCTTGAGATCTAGTGATATGAAGCATGATGTAACTTGCATCGAAGCGCATGCTGAAAATATGGTTACTTATGTATTTCTTTCGTACATACCATGAGAAATGCGAACGCTTTATATGTTACATAAGAAGTTATCAGTCTCATAATATATAGAATTTTGTTATTAAAGCACACTGTTGTGGCTTCACACATCTTTATTTGTTGCTTTCTCCCTCCCATATTCATCAACTTGATTTTTTCTCTTTTGCTCTCACATTCAAGGTTGAGGCAAGATGTACAACGGAATAGGTCTCCAGACACCGCGCGGTTCCGGTACTAATGGCCACGTACAGAGGAATTGGGCGATCGTTCGTAAGACTAAGGATAAAGTTGCCTACAAGGCCGACGAGGGTAAGGTCGACCAGCTAAACAAGCAGCCGAACAAAGACATTCTCGATCATGTTAGGAAGAGAAAGGTCGAGGTCAAGTGCGCGGAATTAGCCGACATTCTGGAGGAACAAGGGTGAGCAACCCATTCGTGATTGTATCATATAATATACTCAAATATAAATTTGCCATTCTATATTTTATTTTCCGTAACTTATATCTACCCGTTTGCAAATACAATTTATCCATTAGCAAATTAACTTCGTCAAGTTATAAATTACATTTACTCTTTTGCGTATCAAATTGAACTGTTCATTTTTGTAATAAAAATAAAATCGAATGTAAATTTATTTTCCAATAGAATAATATAGATAAAATATTTAGTTAATAGTAATTATCAATTTACGAAGTATAGTCATACAAAGATAGAAATATCAAATGTAATGATTTACTTGTTAGTTTATTTAAATAATCTCTAACCTTGATTTAAAATTTGAATAACGAAGACTAAAAGTGATGACATAAAGAGAACAGATATGAAGAAGGTATGGGTGAACGAGAACACAAAAACATGGTATTGAGATGAATCCCGTTGCAAAGTTTTTGCTAGATCGGGTTAGGTTCTCAAATGCATCTCGTAAAGTGTTTATCAGAATTCATAAGATTTTGCAAGATTGAATCATGTTTTGAATTCTCACGTATTTCTATGATTACCAAGGAGTACGTAGTGTGCAGCTTAGAGTCAGAGTAGCTATGCTTTGTTGTTTGTAAATAGTTCCAATTCACGACCATACTTAAGAAAACTCGTCTTAAATCACGTATAGAGGTCTTTAATTGTCAGAAATTTTCATATTCATGTATCACAAGATATTTTCGAAAACCCGAACCGTCCCAATTCGAATATCAACTACTGGAAATAATCAAATTCTTGCCCATCTCCAACTTGGACAAGCGTCTTTTGAGGTCCTTGATCGATAAATTTTCTTACTTTTGTTTTACTCTCGCTATATCCCATCAAATCAACGTGCTAATGGGCAATTCTCCGCGACTTAATTGCATTTGCAGATTCACGAGTGAAGAAGTGAAAAAAAAGGTGGAATCCTACAGATCGATGTTGATGGGAACGGAAATCAAACCGGCGATGCCACGAGATGAGTTCGGCCGCGTAAAGTGAGTTGAATCTTCATATTCTAGGATTATAATCCGTGATACAGTAAAATCTCCATAACAATTATCCAAAAATACCTTTCTAAATGACGTTAACACTGCTCCTATGCTCTATGACTGCAGCTATGACTATTTTCAAGTTTCTTAATTGCCCACCTCGCATTTGACCTGCTTTCTTTGCTCGGGTTCCCCTTTGTATGCTGATCCTTTTATTTAGCAGTGTATAAAGGCCTGGAAAATCGTGTTGTCTACTTCGTAAGTGACAAAAATTGCATCTACGTTTTCGGACTCTTAAGACGATTTAACTGTATTCTACTAGCGATTCACCGATGTAGTTAGGTTGCACGGCTGTGTTAATGCATAGGACAGTCATTTTTTTTTTGCAATGAGGAAATTTTCATAGATTCCCCGGTTCTTTGCGATGAGAAGACGAGGAAGTGCCGGATTCATACTGGCTAAAACTTCCACGGTAATGATTCTATGCACAACTGGGGGAGGGGGATGCTGAAAACTGCACACCTCTCCTCCATGTTGCATCGCAAGTCGGTCCCTATACTTGCCGGACTTGCTTGATTAATTTAACGGCGTCATACAAACGCCACGCAATCCTAATCTCTTCTGGGGGTTGTATGCAATGGCGGCCCGAGCCCCCACTCGCAACGCCTGCAATACCAAAGCAGGACAGTAGATTAACAGATATTTAGCCGTACACAGCGAATTAATGAATCCTTGCATGATGTCCACAAAGAGGGCAAGGAGAACCTGGAATATGATCTCTGTGGCCTGAAACAGTAGCGATCGACTGGCCCTGATATATCGATTTTACGATCGCCACACGTGCGGTTTACAAACTGCTCATAGCATTATAGTTACGGTGGTTACGATATACATTGACGTATTTAATTGTATTATTCAGAAACATACAACATTATAGAGCCTAATATAAGTTATTGCTAGTATAAAAAGATGGGAAACTAGTGGATTATCTTTTAAAATAAAAAATAATGTTTATGTAGAAACTTTTGCATCAGCGTTATTACGTATATCGCTTTTGTACTATTAATTGCTTGACCAATTGTTTCATTGTAAAATAATTTGTGGTCCTAACAAGAACCGTGCCGTAACTTTGAAAACCTTCTTAATGGACGTTTTTTAAATTTTAAAAGATAATGCATTCTCGTCCTACCTTCTTATACTGGCAATAAGTTATGTTACTTTGAATAATGTTGCGTTTACATGTTTCTATGTATAACACAATTAAATATGTCAATGTGTATTATAATAACATGAATTATATATTTCTACGCAGTTGTGATCGGTCCTTGCCGTCTGACATCATCGGAGTCGTATTCGAGGTCCTCCTTGCAACCCTTAAGGGGTTTAGGAAGGATTCGCTGTGCACATAATATTCGTACGGTTATAATTATAGTTTCTAAGGTATCAAACACCATTGAATTCTTAACCGAATAATATTTTTATATACATCACAGTTTTTAAGATATGTGGCACAGTAAAACAATTCTGAATCCCTTTAAAGACTAATTTCATCCTGAAAAATCAAAAAGTAACACAAACAAAAAATTATTTGATGTTTATGTCGAGGTCTCGTGCAAACCTACAAAGTTTTATAAAAAGATCGGAGTGTTTAGGTTGCCAAGGTTTCCTTGTTAATAGGTAAACTAGTCGCCCGACAAGTAAAAGATCCCTCGAGTTTGGTTTCTAACGCAGTTCAAATGGTCCTAATGGTTCAAATTTTTTCCACGGATCTGATATTATTCTCAATAAAATATTACATAATTTTACTTTTATTATTTTCTATTTTTTTCTTTTTAATGCGTCTGCCATTGTCAGATAAAATTTAATTTTAATGAAGACATGTTTATTTGCAGAAAAATTCCAATTAGAAGACAAAATTTCAAATGGTAACTTGAAATATGATTTTAGTTGGAAATACAAATCTTCAAAGAAGGAATGATCGTTAATAGTTTCAAGAGAAAATTTTAGTTTGGAAAAAATATTTTGATTCAAAGAAGGAATTTTCATACAAACACACTCTTCTTATTTTAAAAGAAAGGTATTTGATTTGGGGAACAAATTACAAATCAAAGGTCGCACATTTTCTAATTGGAAGAAAACATTTTAAATGAATACGAGTTCTAAATAAACGGTACTTCGAGAGATTTATCTGCGCATGTTGTGGGTTTTTCTTCGTTGGGAGGGGATAATCTCGAGGCTAGACTTCATATGGGGTGTTTGCTTATCGTCCAATCGATATTGCAGGTCCTAACAAAGAAGAGTATCTGATCGCATACGTTCGCTTATGAAAACTTCTCGATAGTGGAAATGAGTTTCTCTGGAATAAATATCGCGTTTTTTTTCGAGTAAATTCGAACAAACATATACTAAAATATGTTCTGATCGTGTTTAAAACGATGGAAGTAGCAGAGTGAATGTTGTGTTCAAAGAGGGGATAAAAATCCATGAATGTGTTAACCTGCAGTATAGAAACGTTTACTCGCTAATTCTTTGTACAACCTTAGTAATGTGCTCTCAATAAAAACTCGATAAAGACTAATGATCGGTTTTAGTTACATCCTCACTGCGTTTTTTTTCGCCTAAGACGAAGTTTAGGCTGGCCTTATGCGCCACAATTGCAGCGCACGGCAGGACCGACACTCGTGCCGAATTTTGTGTCGTTACATCATCAACCTATCCGAGGTCGGTTCGTGTTGCCCTGATTTCGTTTTGAAACGTCGGATGTTGTCGGATTCCACTTATTACTATTGGGTTACCAATTCATCTTCTTTGTTTTCATCCTGGCGGTTCTGCGTTGTCCAGTCTTCGCCTTCGCTCCATAAATGTGTAGGTTTTAGACGAAGTTGTTTGCACATCCTTGTCATTCGCCCAAATATAATGAAAGTCTTCAACGCCCGTCTGTTTACTTAGAAAGGTCCATCATACAGTTACTGGGGCAATCTTTTGTCATGTCGTGGCGGAGGAAAACAGACATCGTTTGTAAATCCTTGTATACAAATATTTTTTTTGATCTTCATTGAGGCACCGAAATAGGTCGTTTTGTTTGTAAGCATGACTTCCATTCTTCGATAAAACCCGATGTGATCTTCTTTCGTTACTTGCTAAAAAATTCCCCAGTTAGACGAAGTGTAATGCCCTACACTACTTCCGTCAAGCTTGTATCCTGCTTTTCTTTATGCGTAGTTCGTATGTTTAGTAGAATAAACGATAGAATGGTAGTCCATTTCTCCGCTTCAAGAAGGTACATCGCTGCCTTTAACCACTTTGTTCTCACTGACGTGTTACGTCGCGCCGACGATACTTGTTTCTATAAGCTCACAACATGTTACCATGCGACGCTGTTTCTTGTGCAGTAGCTGAAACGTATGAACGCGCGATGCGATTCCGTTCGTGCAATCTCAGGAGCGACATATCTCGCGTGCCTGATTATTAGATTAAAAGCTTAAATGCAAAAAATTGTTTATTATTATTTATATTATATTATATTATATGTGAAAATAGTTTTTTTTATTTCAAATTTTGTTTAATATATAGATTTTAACATTTTTCGGATGAAAATAAGATCAAACAAAATATTATTACGACTACATTTTCTGATTTAATACTTATTCTACAAATGTGTTTTATTTTATTATCGCTCTGACCATATTAGAAAGATAAGCTGTTAGTCACACTTGAAATAAGAATAGGAAACTGTTGAAATTTTTCTGTGAATTTTATTGCACTGCAATATTTAAGTAGATATGTAATTTTCGGTTTTGGTAGATATGTAATCCTATGCCTTTGCTACAAGTATCTAATTTTATGTCAAATGTCAAGTTTGCCTACAAGTGAATCGACGATGTCAGTTTACGTTTGTACGTTATTCGTTGAATGGTGTCTGCTACATAATTAATATCGCCCAAATAATCCCTCTTACATCATTAAGGTCACTCAAACCGCGTTTCCTGCATAATTCAAGTCGCTCAAATAGCGGCCCTGCATGATTCAGATGCACCGTGCCTTATACATTCAGCTGAAATTATGGAAGCATGGTTTACATTTCGACATGTATACCATATTTTCTGTAATTTTTAATTTATCCACACTCGTAATTCAATTAAAAAGTTAATACGATCAATTACTAAAAAATATCAGGTTAAAAAAATTTAAATTAATTAATGAAATAATTTTAATAAATTAATGAAGTTAATTTCAATACTTTTTAGGCTGGCTTTTAAGTGTCTCGCTTGTCTCGTCTTGGGCGTGACCAGTTCTTTTGTCCGTGCTCTTTTATTCGGCATGCTACAAAGACAAGCCGTATACCTGGCAAACGATGTCTTTTGCCTTGTTCAAGTCGCAAATGGTATCCACGAAGTGTGACCTTATGGGAATGATTACTGTACAGGATCGTCTGATTTCCTGAAAGTTTAATTTAATTAGTTTAATTATTTTTCGGCACCGACTGCTAAGGTCGTTTGGCGTAGAATAAACTGTTTAAAGTGATTTTTGAACCACCAAAGCTACAGTATACATATCACATGGAAAAACCAAAAGTGATGAACGGGATTCGAACTCGGGTCTCTCGCGTAAAAATCCGATCTTTTATGCACTACAACACCGTAGCTCTGCTCCCTGAAAGTACGACCCCTTTTCATTGCAAGACTGAACCACCATATAGTAGCGGTTGTTGGTCCAGGTCCTTTTTATTCTGTTCCCGTTATTTGGTAGTCGATGCCGATGTAATTTTCTCGATGCGCGAGAGTACATCTGCGATGACATTGCCCAGTTTCTCGATATGTCGAATATCAGTGGTAAACTGAGCGATGTAATCAAGACGAAAAAATTGTCTCGACAAACACTTAACTGCTATTGCTAAAAAAGGCGAATATTAGGGATTTATGATCCGTAAATATTGAAAATGAACGTCCTTTTTCCACAAAGCAGAACCTTTTTACGGCAGCATTAATAGCTAAAAGTTTTCGGTCATAGGTATTGTATTTCTTTTTTGGGTTGGTAAAAAAAAGACAGAGGTTGCTATTCTTCCTTCTCTCGCTGTCGCAATGTGGTGTGGATGGCAAAGTTCGACGTGTCCACTGTCAGAGATAACGATGTGCCGGGTGCCGGATGCACGGACATCGTGGCCTTTACCAGTGCATCCTTGATGCTTGCAAAAGCCTTTCCTGCCTTTGTTGAATAGATGACCAACAGGTCTCCCTTCTTCGCGTTGGTTAGCAGAGCGTTGAGCAGATGCTGTAAGGTGATTGCTTTAGGAATAAATAGTCGGTAAATATTGTATTTACTATTCATAGGTATGAACACAGTTCCTTAACAGTTTTCGACTTTGGAAAATGTCGTATAGCCTGCACCCCAGGAATTTGACACTACCTTCGCCGAGCATGCATTTCGATGTGAACAAGTGTTTTTCGTGCTGCTTGTCATTGTCAGACGCCACGACGATGTCGGAGATAAAAGTGTAAGCGAATTCTAATCTGTGGGACACCTCGTCATCTGCTCCATGTTCCGGAGACCAAAGGGCATCTGGCAAAATTTGTACAAACCGAAATATTATTACGGCTGTTTTCGGTACATATTCCACTCTCAATCTCTAATGTACACTCTAACCAGATCGGTGATGAAAAGCATTATCTTTCTGGCTAGCGCCTGCGAAAACTTCTCTATATGAGGAACTCGGTACCTGTCCGGGGTAATTCGCGTGTTCAATACCCTGTAATATCCGCATGGTCGCAAACCTTTGTCCTTTTTGGGCACGAGATGCAACGCGGAGACTCAATAGCTCGTAGAAGGCATGATAATCTTTGTTACAATATGAGTGGAACTCGACGCGGGCTAACTGCTGGCATTCCGACGGTGATCTGCGTGGTCGACGAAATATCGGCAAGCCGTTGTCTCTATCCGATGCGTGACGATGTTCAGACAAACGATCTGCGCGAGCTGGTTATCTTAAGTCGGGATGTTCAACTATGCGCTAGTATTCTCAGTCATCGAAAATCGTCTTAAGCGAATCGATTTTACTATGCACTATTTATCGTTGCGTCACTAGTTACGTCACGGTGTCGATGAGACATTAATTTCGGGCGTACAATCAATAAGTGGGAATGCACCAGAAAGTCAACATATATTATCGGCTTTGCGACATCTGAAACTATAAATTCCCATATGTATTCACGTCTGAGCTTAAGGTTTAGCTTTACTGTTTTCGTGTCATGCATCGCGATAGATGCGACGTTTATCACATAAGGTACTGTTGGAATCAGCTAAAAAAACAAATGCGCTTGCGCAGAGACAGAGAGAGTCTCTTGCTTGGGACGCCTATTCCCACTTTTAACATTTGCCTACTGGTCACATTTAGATTATGCCGTTATCAATAGCAAAGGAGTGGGATCCCCATGATTACGGAGAATCTACCGATCCTTGCGATTTATTCTTTCCGTCTATCATGATTCCATTTATGTTTATGTTAATGTTTAGAGACTTGTTCCTTACTTCGCACTGTTTCACTCGCTCCCGATACCTCTCATTCATTTGCTTTGTCGCGAGGTTGAATTAGTGTGCGTGGCCGTTTAGCAACAATAACATGCTTAGGTCGAAAATACGTGTGAGCATAGATGTGCGCTTTTTGTCCGACCAATTGACCCGCATACCTCTTACAAGTTTTCTTACATGATTCAATCTGTACATAACCGAACTTTTATTGCGGATCGGAAACTTTCAGTCGCACACGTCTGCGCCGGTGTCAATTAAAAACTGCCTTTTTGTGATTTAATGTGTGGTAAAAGTGCGGCGTGTCATCGATTACTCGATATTCGCCGCGTTTACTAACGATTTGGCTCGTTTTTAAACTACGTTTGAACTAATTTTCTCGCATAAGAAGACATCGCGTAACCGATCGCCAAACTTACGGTCCTACCAACAATCCGTTGCTGAGGCCGTACTGCCTTTATTTTCTGAGTCCCATGTTCGGCTAGGGTATTAGAACGGTGGTAGTTTCGGTGCATAGGGCCTTCTTGCTGTCTCTCTAAGACCTCTGAGACCTCTAAGATCTCTAAGACCAATTTGGCTACCATTTACTTAAGCTCGGCGATTTCCAATGACGGAGAAATATTGGCGACTTGCGCATGCATCGTCTCGTGTACCTTGTTAGATAATTTCTCGATCTTATCAAACTGCATCATTGACTGTTCAGCAACGATTCCTTCAACCTAACAGGGCAAACGATCAGATTGAAGCATACGAAGTAAGTATTCCGGGATAGACGTGCCTGCGAGGTAGCCGAGGTGCCTCAAGGATTGCCACGGTTTTCTGCCTCCTAATTTTTCGTGAGCCAGAAGTTGTTCGATTTTTTTCCTTTTCTAATGTTCAGAGCATCGGATCAATACTTGTATTGATTGTTTTCCTGGGGTGACATAACAGTGCATAGTGGCATTTGGTAATATCCGCAATAATACTGCCCATTATAAAACTGTGCTTCGAGCTACATTAACCACAGCTCACACCCTTAGTAAAAAATGGCGGTATACCAGCGCCGACACGCATTACCTCTTTTTCTCTATTATCTTAAGCCATTTTATATCGTCTTCGCATGAAACTATTCACGTTTTATTTTCCCAACAACCACGTCAAGATCACCAATGTGGGGGTAGGTGGAATCAATTATTGCTCACACTCGTAGAAACTAATACTTTATTCCTTAATTCCTTGTACAACGCCCCCGATGTGCTCTGAAATAAAAAATCGGTAAAGACTGATGGCCCGTGTAGGACGTGTCGATACTGCGCTCTTTGTCGCCTAGGAAAAACATTACTTTAGGCGCTGAGGATTGGCTTTCGGCACTTGTGCTAAATTTTGTGTCGCTACAGTAGTAAAAAAATATTTCATCATTTGTGGAAAAACACGCATACCGACATTACAGAATATTCAATAATTACTGGCTTATAGCAAACATAAAAAGAATGTATTGACCGTTTGAATTTCTGAAATATTTCTACATTTTCTTCTAAGAACTCGATAATTATAAATAAAACTTACTATTTACGAAAATTAAAGATTACTCATTAACTTACTTAAGGTTTAATTTTTGTTACTTATCAATTATTATTAGTAGTTGTTTCATGTATCGAATATTTTTTGTTTGCATTCTCTCAGCTTCAGCAATATCGTGTCAAAGTTAATATATTATGTCAATGTGTCAATTTAATATATACTATTTTTCTTTAAATTTATGTCATGCTAATACTGCAGGAGATCCGCTGTTGCAAATTACGTTATACATTTTTTGTAGATATTAAGATAGCATACCAATTTCTGGGTAAGGGCACCTATGCGACACCCAGTGTATAAGGCTGATCGAAATATGATGGAATTTTCTACAAAGTCACAGGATGCATAGGAGTTATCTATAAAAGGTTCATAAACAAGTACAGGAACTAGACTATTGGCGTCAGAGTTAATTGGAAGATTTTTCACGGCGCAAGCTTTAACTCTAGACTCTGTCGATTACTCTAGTGTGCAATTTAATGCGACGCGTTTTGATTCGTACGAAATGTCCAAAGTCTATCAAATAAAAGTTATATTCGCTGAAGTATACTAATACTTTCGATCACAAATGTGAAGGATTAAGTGAGGTAGAAACTCTTTTTAAATGTATCACGCGTATAAATTAAGCCTTATTTTTAGTAATCGAGAGAAGGCAAGAAATCGAAAGATCAATTAGCAGATATAGACAGACTTGCATTTATACCAAGAAAACTTCTCTTATTTTATCCTCTTTCATAAAAAAAAAATATACAGTGCTTCTATTTGGGCCTGGGTTCGTCATGTGCGTAATGTGCACAGCGCGTGCGTTCTTAGACATTCTTTATCATAGGCCAAAGACTTGCGACGCCTGGAATTTCTTACTAAACATTTAAATATCCGCAATCCTTCAGGGTCTTAAATCCCTTTAAGGAAAAACATGAAGTGTGTTCAATATGTAAAGCATTTCCAAATAACAAATTTTGTTTGTTTTATGTGTTCCTTTTCTATTTATTTTCCTCGTGATCTGGGGCCGTGTTCGTTATACCGAGACCTTACTAGGTTCCCGCTATATAAAGTGTTAAGGTTAAAATTCGTAGAACCTTTAGTGTCCGATAGAAAAATCGTGGAAACCGGGCCGGGAGATGGTAGTGGCCTCAGTTAGGGTGACATTATCGACGTAAACCCTGGCGCCGGCGCTCCTGGGATCTATGAAAGGGGCCGGAGGGTGGAAATCCGAGGGTGAGTCGGCTACAGCATCTCTCCTAGCGAGGATGGACCGGCTTCGAGTTGTCGGTTTCGCCTGAAACGCGAATAATCGTCTATCGGGGATGTAATTCAATCTGCAGACACGAAAAATCACCCAAGTCTTCCACTAGTTTTAATTGATATAAAGTTTTTTCATATTAAATTCAATCAATTCGTTTAATAGAATGATTTCGGTATATTCATGGGGATCATCTAGTGTTTAAACGGAAAGTAGTGCCAGATACAATTCATAAAGCATCTGATCTTATGTGTATTTCGATGGTTATTGATCGAATATTGATCGAGAAAAATCTTGCAAAGAGAAAATTTATTCTGGAAAAATTTGTGAAATCTTCAAAGTAATCGCACAAAAGTGACAAAAATCATTTGTCTTCCACTAGTTATAATAAATGTACAGATTTAATATATTTAACCAAGTTACGCAGTGTTTTTGCGTTAAAAATAAGTTACTTGGAATTTAAATCGTGACCAGTGTTGGATACAGTTTGTGAAGGACAAAATTCTACGAAGATTTTTCACCGGATTTGTCGAGATTTATCGATTTTTGTTAAGAAAGGCTTCGTCAAGAGGAAAATTGACTTGATACCAAGGAAATTCGTGGAGTATCCAAGAAAATCGCCCGTCGATGATATAATACAATCTACAGACATACCAAGTCACTTAAGTCTTCCATTAGTTCTAATTAATATAAAATTTTGTCACATTTAATCGATTTAACTTGGCTAACATAGTGTTTATGGTGTATTTAATCAAATTGTGTAATGTTTAAGTTGGAACTAGTATCGCACAACATTTACATAACCTGAGAATCTCTATAGTATTTGAAGATTAGCAACAGAATTTTCATCGAAAAAGTTTGTATCAAGAGGAAACTCGACTGTCCCAACAAAATTCGAGAAATTTCCAAGAAAATCGCGGTAACATAATTAATCTACACACATGCGAAAAATAATTTAAGTCTTCCACTAGTCTTAAACAATACAGTGTATAAATATATTTATCTCAGTCAATTTAAGATTTTCATGTTTAAATCAAGTTACTTACATTAATCTGATGTGTAAATTGGGGCCGATGCTGAATACATTACATGGATATTCAAAATTTTCGAGCATTTGTTCATCAGACCTAGCGGCAATATATCGATTTTTATCGAAGAACATTTTGTTATGAGGAGAATTGACTTGATTTCAGCAATATTCGTAAAATTTACAAGAAAATCGTGTTTTGGGCATGTAAATCATTTTGCAATTGTTACAAAACATTTGATAGAAAATACGAAGTTTTCCAATAGTTATATTTAACGCAGTGTTTAAATTGAATTGTGTGGTGAATCTGGCGTTTCAATCAACGACTATTTAACAAAGAAAATAATATCAAGAGGCAAAATGACTTTATTCTATAAAAATTCATAAAATTCGCAAGACAATCGCGTTTTGTGCCTGTAAACCATTTTGCGATTGTTGCAAAGGATTTTACAAAAACAACCAAGTCTTCCGCTAGATTTAATGCATATAGTGTTTCCGGGTTTAAATAAAAGATAAGTGTGTTCTCCGGAGTTTTTTTCCACCCAAAAGAAAAATAATTTTTTAAAAAGTCACTTTAATTTATGATTAAAAAAAAAACAGCTCTTCTGATCATTTAACCTTGGTTATACTGTGAAAAATAAATACAAATCATTGACCAAACAACATGAGACAAAAAATATATGGAGAATGTTAACTAAAGGACATTAAATAAGAAGTAAATAAAAAGCATTAAATTAACAGTTTAAAAAATAGCTTTTATAAACAATTAGAGCTATGCTTTCAGACGAATATTAAAAATCGTGTTTCAAATATATTACAAGTCACGAATTTTAAAGCGAGAGAGTGCAAGATTTTTTCCGGAGCCTATTACTAGACAACTAGCATTGACAATAAGAAAGAGCATGTTTAAATTTGAAGCTAGAATTAATTAGGGCTTCAATTAGGATAATACTACAAGAGGATAATGTGCCTGATTCAAAGTCTTCCTTAACTATACCTCTGATTAACAATAACAGTTTCTTATATAAACATATAAATAAAATGTAAAGCTTATGTATATGTATATAACCAGATTGAATTTATTTAAAAGTTCTGGTCTTCCATTGAAACCATTTTTTCATCACGGAACATAGTTTGAGGAAACAAAAGAAATTCGATTATTTATGAAAAACGAAGGAAAAAACAATTTGTTCGTAAAGTAAAGTTTCTACAGGAGGAAACGAAAAGAAAAGAAAAAAAGAACAGGAGGACAAAATTGTCTTTAAAGAAAACTTGTTTGGAAGAAAGAGAAAGAAGAAATACAAATTTAAAGACATATTAAATCAGATTAAATTAAACTGATTAAAATGGATTGAAATCAGAAAAAAGATCAAAGGGATACTAGTGTAATATAAGCAAAACAAAATCTGAAATAAAAAATGAAATAATGAATGTGATTATAAATCCCATTTGAAACAAATAAACTGAATAGAAATCAATGAATTTGAGGAGAACCGATGAAATATACAAAAGTCCAAGAGATACTGATATAAAGTAAGTAAAAATAAAATTCAAACGAGAATATCAAGAAAAAAATAAAAATTGAAAAAATAAATAGGAAAAAGGAGTCTCTTCGGGAGAAATAAGATTGGTCGAAATTAATTAAATCGCAAAGAGGATCGATCCAAAATATTTAAAGATCTAAGCACATAAGAAGTGAAGGAGGACAAGGAACAGAAGAGATTAAGATAGGAAGATTGTTGAGGCAGCGAAAACGAAGGTTTTTGGGGAGAAGGCTAAGAGCGTAGGAAGCTATTACAACAGTTTCCAAGCTTTGCTTGGGGAGTGAACCACTTCCACTGATTGTTCGGTCCTGCAAAGCCACTTTTTAATATTCAGGAACCGATTTGAATAATTGCCCGGCGGTCGCAGAAGCCGAATTGATTCGTAGAATGTACGAGCATCTAATGGAATCCCTTAGTAATCGCGAGAAAATGGAGCAGAATCTCTGAGGATTGAAAGAAAATCCACAGAATTTTTGGAAACGTAAGAGAATTTGATAGTCAGAAAATTGGAATAAATATTCCAAGAAGATTTTTGGAGTTCCACAAAATTCTAATCAAAATAACGGACAACTTTATTATCTCTGAAGAAACTCAATTAAGGCTTAAGGAGTACTCTGATCTCAGAATTGACAACCCTGCAAACGAATTTGAAAATAATTCTACTCAAAGTAAGAAGCAACTCTGTTAACTCTGAAGAAACTTAGTTAGGTCTAAACGAAATTTCGATTTTCGTAATTTTGAACCACAGAAAAGTTTAAAAAGATTTGACAAGAATTATAATAAAAGTGTTGAGATACGCATCTTTTTGCTTTGAAGAAATCCCATCAAGACTAATCATTCAATCTTTGAATCTTTAATCGATAAAAAAGATTTTTAAAAATTTGACGAAAATTCTGATCAACTGGAAAGTAATTTCTACGGTCAGGAGAAAAATTTCGAGGGGTTAAAAAGATTCATGTCGAGTGAAAGAATGACAATGTCAACAACGAAGCTTGCGCGTGGACGCGGTCCGGCCGACGGGCGTGCCTTTTTTGAAAGCCTCTGGCGCGGTAATTTTTTCCTCGATCGGCAAAAAGCGATGACCCGCAAGC
The DNA here is from genome assembly GCA_038496175.1 of Ampulex compressa. Lineage (NCBI taxonomy): Eukaryota > Metazoa > Arthropoda > Insecta > Hymenoptera > Ampulicidae > Ampulex > Ampulex compressa. The sequence goes on along the minus strand of JBCFXI010000245.1, from coordinate 32,212 downwards.
CTCGCAAGCGGCGGCCGCATCCGGGGTCCTCGAGGAAGCAGCACTGCTGCTGCTGCAGGCGCATACAGATGCACCTGCTTGCCGGACGGCGAAGCAATCTACGCTCCGTCGTCAGGTGATTTATCATCGATACATATTTTGCCCAATTATTAGTAATTACGCAGGCAAAGTATAACTTCCTCTATAACTTTCATCTAAATATATGTTTTTAAAGTCAACCTCCTAAGTCAGCCTTCTGAGTTTTTCGCAAATACCTTTAACCCTCTTTAATCTATTTGAAGCCACATCTGAACCGTGATAAAAATTAAGGATTCTTTCCTTTGCTTCAAGCGTGCGTAAACCTATTTAACATATTCACACTCCTTTAACCAGTTAACTGCGTTTGACGTGTACAGACGAACCTATTAATCTGTTCCGCGATCCCTTCAGAGGGGCAAAGAGAAGCTGGAATACGGCCGTGGCGGTGTCAGACGGCTGGGGCTAATCGGTCCAGATTGACTCTGTGATCGACACGCGCGCTGTTTACAAATTGCACAGAAATGTACAATTATGGATGTTACAATACTCATCGACATATTTAATCGTATTCTTCATAGAAACGTGAAAATACATTATACAGCCTAATATAACTTATTGCCAATCCAAGAAGGTGGGAAAAGAACCAAATATATTTAAAAATTTTGCATCAGAATTATACGTATAATGATTTCGTAATATTTATTGATTGCAAGGATTAAATCAAGTAGTGCGCGAATTGATTATTAATTGTTTCTTTTCAGAGCTATAACGCACTTTTTCAGAGTTGTCAAATTGTTCTTTTCAGGATTATGACACGGTTCTTGACTAAATTATAATTTATTTTACATTGGAACAATTAGTCAAGCAATTAATATTATGAAATAGTTATATGTAATAATTCTGATGCAAAAGTTTCTTCTAGAAGGACATGTTTCCAATTTTAAAAAATATTCCGTTCTTTTCCCGCCTTCTTGGATTAGCAATAAGTTATATTAGGCTGTATAATGTTGTATTTTCTCGTTTCTATGACGAATACGATTAAATATGTCAATGAGTATTGTAACATCCATAATTGTACATTTCTGCCCAATTTTTAAATAGCGCACGTGTCGATCACAGAGTCTATAAATCCGGACCGATTGGTCTCAGCCGCCTGATACCGCCACGGTCGTATTCCAGCTTCTCCTTGGCCCCCTTCAGGGGTCGAAGAACAAATTAATGGGTCCGCCTGTATACACGTCAGTTCAAAATTTTCTTTTCACGCGGTTGACCCTTATGCTCATAGTGTAAAATAAAAAATTATCATTCACTGCAAGAATTCATTTACAAAAAAAGCAATTTCTTATAAAATGTCAGGTATAAAATGTCATCCGTCCTTACTTTGCTTTATATGTATCGTAAAATCATTCCGTGTTTCATTCCTGCCTTACGTTCCGCGATAATTTCCGCAGTTAACTGGTTACTCCTTTAGCTAGGACTGGACTTTTCACAGCGCTGTATTTCTGTACGGTAGTGTGCAACGTGGACTATTTGTAAACAAGGGAACACCGCGATCTGTATCTGGTAGGACTTGACATTATGATATTACATGAGAATAGAGCAATAGGTAAATAAATTATATGTTCATACATTTTCATGTAATGAGTTAAAAAAAGGCATTAAACTAATACGGGTATGTACGCTTTAATATTTAATAACGCTAGTTTCTACTATATATATTAAATCAATTAAAAAAGTCAATGGTACGATGCACGGAGTCTCACGTCAGGGAGCTATATTATGACATAAGCAAAAGTCACTATAGCGGCGTACCGGATATAGCGACGAATTTCGAAAACTATTACAATGGCGCACCAGGGCTAAGAGGTTGAACCCCAAATCCTTACAACTATCTCCAAATCTTCTGAATTCCTTTCGAACCCCGTCCAAACCTCGATAAAATTCAAGGAACTTACTCTCATCTTTTTTTCCAGCGTACGCGACAGTCATCAAATCGCAGAAGCGCAGCAAGAGAAGAACCTTAAGTTACGCGAGGCCTTTGGCATCTCAGAGTTCTTCGTTGAGGGTTCCAGCCTGGATCCAGAGCGCCATGCCAAAGAGGCTGAAGCAAGGGCAGCAGCGACGAATAGTGGAAAAATTTACGAATTGGTTCGAACGCCGAGCCCTCTTCCCGACACGACTTCCTGCCCCGAGAGAAAGAAGCGAAAGCAGCCGGCCTCGAGGCGCAAGAAAGGGAAGAAACGAAGGAAGGAGAGGTAAGCAGAAATGAAGGGGGTAGGAGGGAAAGGGCAGAAAGCAAAAGGAAGATCTCGAAAGGCCGGTTTCATGTTCCCCTCTTACGGCATTTCGTTCTCGATCACTTTGCATTCCGGTATAGGCGTCGGCGGAATTCAGGATCCCGAGATTCTTATGGCTATCTTTTTTCTCTCTCTCTCCGCTTGATATATACTGTATCGAGCTGGAAAAAAGGCGCACGGATCTTACCGGTCAGAATATGCGGGGTACGTACTTCCTTCCGCGTATTTTCGGCTTGGCATGCTACGCGCGGAAGCAGTCATGCGCACTAACTGGTCGCGTGACAAAGAGAACGAATAAGGTGTATCGAGAATGAGCGAGATAGAGCGAATGTCCTACCATTGGCGTAGTCTCGGTAAATGTAGTATTAACGTAACGAAAAAATATTTTTATTTACTTACTTTAGTTCTCAGGGTAAATTGTGCATTTATAAAAATACGAATTTAACCCTTTTTTTTTGTTAACGATACATTACGGCCATCGTATCTATGATTTTTGTCGTGATAGAACATGTTTCTCGTACGTAGGGAGTGTCAATGATGGGGCAGGGTGGGACGTACGGCGTATCCCTTTCCAGCTCTAAACAGTATGGACTTCGTGAATCCGTTTTCAAAAGAAAAACGAGAAAAATAATGTTAGGAAAAGAAAGAAAGATTGACAAAGTTGACTGTCAGGCTGGTATGGTTTACCTTTCGGCGTTTTGCTTCCTGATTAGTTTATGCTCCAGAAACGACATTGTTAGAATTTAAGATCTGAAGATTTTTATATGACTCGATATACTCGTTGTGTATGTCCTAAGTGCTCGCATTAAAGAGAAACAAGGCAAAAAAAAAGTTCAGGTATGTACGTCCTGAGCCCACCTTAAAAAAAAAGAAGAAGGAATAAGTACAGTTGGAATCATCTAAGAAAACTCTTCAGAGGAATGCAGGTATAATTGGTCGGACGAAAAGCACACACCTTTGCTCACACGTGCTTCCGATCCAAGCGTATTATTCGCTGAGCGATCATGCACCGCGAATATCGTTTGACCGCGCGATAAAGGTAATGAATGAGAAATGTCGAGAACGAGTGAGACAACGCGAAGTAAACGAGGAGTTTCGAAGCATTGACGTAAACATAAATAGGAACGTGGTACACGAAAAGTCGTTTGTTTGGTCGTTTCCTCCTAATCGTTGCGTTCGGTAGATTCCTCGTAAGCACGGGGATCCTACTCCTTTGCACGTGGCGAGTGGGGGAAGCGTCCAACATGGCAATAAGCGTGCCCAGCGAGAGAGACCCTCTTTACCCCAGTGCTGTCGTAGAGATTTTCTTAGCTGATTCCAACAGCAGTGAGCTTGTAGAAATTTAAGAAATTTATTGCAAACAGTTTCTACGATAAATTTGAAGTTATTTTTCATCAAAAGCATTGAATATTACCTTCTCCCTCAGCGCCTTATGTTTACATTAATAATTTTATGTTACATAATTAATATTGTACTGCGTAGATTAATTAATATTTGACGCTCTCTAACCGTTCCTACGATGACGCTTTGCAGTTTGTGATTCACCATTGCTCTATCCCACTCACTTCCAAAGCGTTTTGTTCGCATTCTTCGTCGCACTTTACCACGCGGTTTAAGTAAATAGACGCGACTGTTTGTCCAATAAGAGAAATGCGTGTGTTGAGTTTTTATGTCTGTCGACGATGATCGTCCCAAAGAACTAGAACAGATCACAGCCGACTGCCATCTTCTCAGCTCGCAACAATACACCTTTCTCTGTTTCAAACAGAACTGAGGAGGAGTGCGCGTAGGTAAGTGTGCCTGGCGCGTTTCCCTTTTTTTCTCAATTCTACTTAGAATGGGAACTTCCAATTGAAATCCCATGAACATACTCGGCAAACTGTTCCTAGAAAAATCATGTCGTATAGAATAATCGTTTTTTCCGTGGATGAAATGTGCAGCCCTTTTTACTCAAATTGCAATTGCCGCTTGCAATTGTTAAAAACTTTTGAGATCTCGGAGCCCAAGTGTCTTCCGGAAGAACTGATTGCAATCCTCTATGACCTTTTAAGATTTCAAAACAAATATTAAGGGATGTTCGAAACATGTAAAAATTTGTTGAAAAGATGTGAAAGAAACCGAGAAGATTTGATTTTGACTTTTTTTAATAATGGAAGTGTGTAGAACAAATTTCACAGAGTGTAGACAAATTTTAGAAGAATGTGTATTTTCTTCCTTTTCTCGAAGTATTTTGTTTTATTATTATGCGCCATTTGTGTATTTTAAGCTGTGCGAAGTTTCACAAGGGTTGACTTTAAAATCTTAACACGTTGACTACCATTGAGATCACCAATAAATATTGCCCGATTTGGCTGTAGCGGCGTGGGTGTCACCGATGCCCGGTGACGCGAACAATGATAAAAATACATAATTGCTATAAATGTCGATACTCATAAATTTTTAAACGAAACACAAAAATAATTTTATTTACATATAAAATATACACTGTGCCCCATGCAACTGGCACATACTGTATTTTCTGAATGGTTGGGAGTAGAAGTTGTTATAATTAAAAATGAAATGGTATTAGACGGTGCATAATATGGAATTAATTTTATGCATTTCTGTGCTTCGGTGCATCAGAAGGATGCAACTGCATTTTTTTTATGTGGTAACCTATGTTTTATATGAAACTTATCTGCACCAGTCGACGCAATTTTTTGTGTCCCACATACAAATGCTAAGAGCTTATGCCCAAAACTTATTCATATTGAAGCTAAAAGTTCTCTGAACTATTTTGGTTTTTACAAGTACTGCGGCGTACCTAAACACGGTATGTTTCATTACAATGTTTCTAAACATGAAGCGGCCGGTAATATCAATCGCTGTAAGATTAAGATTTCCATGAGTAACTATTCACTACTTATATTCGATTGATTGCTGATCCACTGTCTCAAAATCATGGCATTTACAAATAGTGAAGCAGTTTATATGTCGATTTTGTTTAGCAAATGCAATAAAAATGGTACTAAGGCTATAAAGCTGTGTATCGAGAGATATATTCCAATCGACAACAACCCTAGCGTCTGTATTATTATAAACTGGTGTTCAATTTACGCCAATATGGCTGCTTCCACAAATCAAAATGATACGTACCAAAATCAATTGTTGAAAATGAAGTTAGTGTGACAGCAGTGGTAGCGGATATCGAATTAAATTCACATGTGTCCGTGAGAAATCTGACCAGAGAATGTGGAATGTCCAAATCCGCGCATTCTGGGAACATAGAACTGTTGTCCTTATCGATTTTCCATTGGCCAAACATTGCGGCCCGGGGACGAAGTCCGAAGAATGAACTGTTGCTTTAAACAGCAACATAAATTCATTAAGTATGATTATACACCTCAACGTATTTGTTGCAGATAAGATTTCACCATAATATGTATAACACGATACAAAATTCATATTGGCGCTATGGGTAATCTGTACAAAATTTGCATGGCAGTCAACGTGTTAAAGAAAAAGTGTTCGAAGAGAATTGTTGAATTTGTTTCAAGATTTGTGTGACTTCGACCAGGCTACTGTTTACAAATATTTCATTGAATCCGTTATCTTTTCTCTGAAATATCAGCATTACGTGATATTTGGTTGATACAGCGGTGAATGCTCCGAAAATCATAGCAAAAATGCGTTTTTTCTCATTTCAAAAATGTATAAACAATATTTTGTTTATGAATCATTTTTTATTAAAGCGAATACTTAATAATCATTCTTCTAAGATATGTAACGACAATAGCGTAAAAAGTGGATTTTTTAAACTGAAAATAGAAGTCACATTATCATTTACTGTCGATGATATATTAAGATGATCTGTTAATGTTAGTATTGTCGTACGTTGCTGTAAATTCATGTTTATATTAATTTCATTACCTTTGAAGGATTTCTGAACCAATAATAGATAAAAGTAAAAGACCTGAGTAATCATTTTTTTATTCAAATAAATAGTTATCTATCAACAAAAACTAGATGTCGATGTTTTAAAAATAAAGATTAACTCTCAAAGAAGAAGTTCTGATGGAAATTAATTGCGACTCCTTGCAATTTTACAAATTGTCATTTATTTACTGTTTCTTACTATAATTTATTGCAAATATTGAAAATTGTAAATTCTATTATACATTTTTTTTAATATAGTTTAAATTATTACAATTTAATGTGGAAATAATATCAGGGATTTCTCAAACAACATAGGTATTCATTAATTTTGAAACTTACATTCTAGGAGGATCCGTAGAATAAGAAAGATGAAAAATGTTTTACATGTTTTTCTAACTTTATCGGATCCAAACTTAAATAGCATCGTGAAATCGTATATTTAAAAAATCGAAAAAATATTTCCACAATGTCATATAGTTTTTCAAAACATCTAATATCAATGAAGGTTTTTCTTCTGACTTACACGAAGCATAGACAATTGTTATGTATTATATTTTCAATTAAATTATGTTTTATAGTTATGAATTTACATGAAACCACAAATGTTATGTTTAACGTTAGAATCTTACATCTGTTACATTCTAAAGTTATTTTATTACAATATATTTTGTTAATACGTCTTACTTTTGAATATATATTAATTTTTTTCGCGATTTTGGAAGAATTTATCATTGTACAGCAGCCAAACAGGCATGCAAGAATTATCCAATGATATACTAATTTTGCAAAGAATAGGAAAAGTATTGTAGACAAGAATGTTATTGGTCATATTAACGCGTGTTCTGTATATATTGACGAGTCCAAGTAACTGTATATACAGGGTGCTTGGAGGTATAATATTTAAATTTTTTCAGTGTATTATGTAAGTGAAAATGGGATAAAATATTATGTGGTAAATAGCTCATAAATACATCATTACATTTACCTAAAGAACATACTGGCAAAGTCTGAACTAAGCCCCTAGATCTCTTGAATATGTCTTGCCTATATATCGATAGACCTGCGAACTGGTATATACGCATTATTCACAGTCAAAGGATTAAACGTCAATAATCGAAGGAAATTTTTCAAAAAAGACAGGTTGACCAATAAAAGTTTTCTATGATGTAAAGAAATTCCGTAACAGTTTTCCTCGATTAAATCGAAGATACTTGGGCCTAGACTTTATTTCGAACATTTTTTGATCAAAATAAAAAAAGAAGAAAAAGATTTTCCTCGGACGAGTAGGAAAAAAGGACGAGCATCAAATTTGTTATCACGAATAAAATTTGATCCTAGAATAACATTTGAAACTGATGTACAATATCTCACTGTTCTGTTACACATTTCTCTATTTCTCCTTCTCTCCTGTCTCTATCTATCTCTATCTCTCTGTTGTTATCGATATGCTGCCGTCGATGAAGCTTGTTGTTAATGTCATCTCTCTATTTTTTTTTTCCTGACAAGTCCGTCCCTATCGATGGTTATCAAGGTAATGCTAATCCCATACTTATAATGATTTTAGAGCGAGAGTAAATCGATCTGCCGTTATCCATAATCCGTAGAATAATTCACGATTTGTATAGCCTCCTTTCTCTCGATTCTGAATTCTTGATGTTGAACTCCGAATTACAACACGACGTTGAATCTGTTTAAATTTTGTTCTGTGCATAGACTTATTTTTAATGAAATTTGGGTTTTGCATTAAACAGAATTAATAAGAAATTTTTAACAAAGCATTCAATAACTTATATTTATATAATGCTTTTTTCTTATCTTTATTTAGAAAATGTATGTGAAAATACATAAAAATATATGTTTTGCGGAAAAAGAACGGGAACACCTTAAATATTTGTGTACTGATACAATTGTGTGTAAGTATGTGTGTATGTGTTCTTTATTTCAGCCTGGAAATTTGGATACGGCTTCCACATAAATTAATTCTACAATATTATCTTAGCTCATTCACTCTCACCTTTCATTTGTTGTTTGCCTAATGTATTATTTTGTTTTTTCTGGTTATATATATTTTTATCATATCTATATTTGTTTTTCCTCCCTTCTTTTTTGTATAAGTTTTAAGTAAGTTCTTAAGCTTGCTACATCCTCTGACCAAACCCCCCCTTTTTCTTTTCTGACAGTTTCTTACTAGATGTTATAGCATTTCGAATTCGTGCCTACACAGGAGACATTTTTTTCTTTTTTTCTTTTCCCAATATTTGTTACATTTTTCTATGCTTTCACGTCTTGTCTGCACCCTTTTAAAATTAACTGATTTGTATGCCAATTATATAATGTGAGTGTCTATTTTAAGTATTTTAATCTTTTTTTTACTTATATCCCTATAACTCTACTTTGTACATCATCGCCCCCAATACCAGTGCATTGAATAGAAATAGTTGGATAAAGTTAAGTAGATAACTAATTCAGTTGCGCACATAAAAAGTATTTTTAACCATTTGCCGATACTTCTCTCCTCACATATACAATCTATGCCTGCCGAATATCAGATTCCACACCCAGTTTTTTAATATGAAACTTCAGCCCACATTTACCATCTTTAAAAATCGAGTCTTTTCTACTGAAATCAGAGATACTTTTGTCACTATAACCAGAGCTAAGAACACATTACGTATCCTCCTCAGATACATCGTTAATACGTATATGGTGCCACGTGTATGCTTTATGGTACTTGATTCTCAGGCCACGTCTACCATAAACGGTACATGCAAACATATTTATTAAATGTGCTAAAAATATATATTTTCTAAGAAAATTTAATTCTGTAAAATATATTTCCACTAAAAAAATGAGGCATTATAAAAACTGCAATATAGAACAAAGTATATAAATTTGTTTAATCATTTTATATATTTATATAATACAATGCAGTAATTAATAATTACATGTAATAATTGAAACTTGTTTTCCTATAAAAACAAATGAAAAACAAAAACTGTTATCGTTGTACGTTCACCTACTTTCTCTTTTGTTAAATATTTCATTTCCCTCGTTTTTTACATAATAAATTCGAATATAGCAGGTTCTTCTTCCTAATCGAAAAGTTTCGTACCAACTGACTTTTACAATCGAAATGATTGCTGTGTTACGTGTGTCACGGGCTATCCCACCGCTGTCACCAAATTTATGTCACGGACTATCCGTTTTGACCGATTTTTAGTATATTTTTAAGATAAAGAAATGTACGGTTTCGGGTCAAGCGTGTCTACGCGGCACTCCCCTGGGATAAGGCAAATTGACTAATGATTTTGGGCGAATTTTGGAGGTTTAAGAAGGATATCAACGAAACCTTCTATCGCAATAAAGACTTTTATTAATTTCTCAAATTCAAGATGAAAGGCTTAAATTCGAGTTCCTGTCCACCGCGAAGTTTACGTTTGAATTTAACTCTCATCAAGCTGACTCTTGGTCTTCTCGGTTACACCGATACGCAGTCGAGTGCGCCTCAGTCCGTCCGGAGGTGACTTTAAGTCAGGATGAATCGCAACTCTCCGATTATAAAAGAAATTAAATGCTGGTTGATTCCAGATATTTGCACCCAAGTAGTTTACAAATATCGTGATATCCACTACTGGATGGAGAAAAACTCGATTAAGAATATTTACAGAAATGATCGAATCTTACTGGTTAAAACTTAAGCGCAGGGAGATCGAGACTGTCGCGAGTGTTACTGTAGTGTCCAACCGTAGTGAAAACTCGAATAGTAGTCATCGCCGTGCCCAAAAGCACCGATATATGTTGATCAAATTCTACCCCTCCTTAGCGTAAAACTTCCAAGGGTATGACGAGGTCCTGCACGTGCATCTGTGGCATGTGCGGCGTTAGGTTTTGTTTATCTGAGGGTCCTAGCGTGTTCGGCGCCGGCAATGAATAGAAACCCTTGGTTTCTTTAGTTTCTACAAGAACTTCCCCTTACATTTTTTCTTCAGATAATTGTACCCTATCAAATCGCAACACTGGGTTAAATAATCCTGATAACTATTATCTTGCAATAACAATCATTGCATTACTTACAATTACAGCTAAACTCGTTCCGCTAATAGTCTGTCACATACGCCCTCCTCAATAGAGCTCAGTAGTCGGAGGGAAACTCGTAATGAAAGCGATAAATGCCACTGAGGATTATACCAAACTTAAATAGTTTATGAATTTATCTGGTTTCCGCATTCCTACCAACGCAATTTCTATTGCGCAATTAGTACACGAATTTCGCGCGGCTACCGTTTGATACTCTTCTGACAAGATGAAATTCTGTTTTAATGTAATCAAATCACTAGAACAAAATTTATATACTCAATATAAAACATCTGAATTTATTATCAATTTCAGAAACTCCATAGTTGACATATCAGAGTAATTCATTAAAAACAACACTCGTATTTCATACGAAACAGATTTCTCATACATAATATTTCTCACAAAAAACAATATTGTTTAAATAAACGGGGGCGAATAACAACTGGCTTTTAAGGCCAATTTTGCAAGGATACTTAACCTCAGGAACGGTGGATTGGAGCGTAATTGATTGGAGAAAAAAGACGCACGAGTAACAAAACATCACAAATATATTTTGTTATATATCAACCACAACCAGCGAATACGCAACTGACACTGGAACATGTACGGCACCTTCGGACGCCAGTCAAGAATACCGGAAACAAAAGGCTGGGACGGCAATGGGCCTAAAATCCGCAGCAAGATTCTACTACTGTATTTAGCGAGGCAAAAGGTGCATCGCGAGGGCAGAAGTTCTGGGTCTTTCTATAAACTGCGTTCTCCCTCCTATAGACCTCTCTTTGTGGCCAAACTTAGATGTGAGTTCTGGATTCAAAGAAGCCTCTCGCCATGAGGATTCCTCTCCAGAGACTCCGAGCCGAGAGCATCATCACTGAAATACTCACACGTTATTAGCAGGAGGGATTTTACTAGCAGAAAGGCGCGGTGAGTCGAGCAGCATAAGGTGGTGAGCCGGTGTGAGTAAAGCGTAAAGTTGGAAAATTGACAAATATCTCTCCTCCGCCCTCCATGCAGAACTGTGTCTCTCAAAGAGAATGTGAACGGGGACTACCAAGAGCCTGTCAGTACGCTCTTCTAACCGGAACCTAAAGATCCCTTAAACGTGCAAAAGCCTCTGTCCACATTGCCCATGCCGATACCAGCGCTAAATTATGCTAGGTTCTATTGGACCTTCGAAACTCCGCTACTCCATCTACTGGGAGGAGGCACAGTCCTGACAATCAATGCTTGAACTCCCCGTGAGGAGTTTGAACGCATCTTCTCCAGAGTAGCAGTGCGTTATTCGTCCCAGGGGCCATGAAGCCAGAGAGTGAAGAGTGCGCAGAAAGACTATTGCACCAATCCTGCATCAGGCAAGCTTTCCCCTGCATTTAGAAGGCTACGGCAGGCTATGTAGATACTCCGTTCTCCATTGTACCCAAAGGACTCTTGCATCTGCTGCACTAGTTGCAATCTAGTCAGCATTTCGATATCCTTCGACAGCCCCAAATAATTTGGGACGCTTAGTGGTGAACTTCCGGCAAGAAAGTGTCTAGGAGCCAAAAATTTAAACAAGCTTCGATCAAACAGAGTGATGTGTTCAACTTCTTGAACGTGAGGCGTAAGAAGGGAGTGGGAGGTGAATTTCCATTGGATGCGAACCATCGCTATATCCGATAGGATATCGGCGGCCTTTGCCCATCCTCCAATCGTGCGCCTTCATTCTGTGGCAGCGCCCTGAAATTAGTGGCATTGTCACTGTGAAACATGAGATGTAATCTTTGCCTCGCAGTAAAGCGTTTGAGAGCTGCGAGAAAGCCGGGAGTAGAACTATCGGAAACCAACTCCAAATGGATAGCCCGCGTGCAAAGGCGTGCAAAGGACACACCGTGCACTGATTTATAATGCGTCGTATTGTTGTCCGGGCGCGCAATACCAAGTACTCCTGGTGCAAAGGTGTTAAGCATATTTGTGAACCTCTGTGCAACGTGCATAAGTGAATCGAGCGCATAAAAAGCTCTCTGACACAATGCGAAAGGAGGAATATCGATTCTCGCTGCTGCTCAGGAATTGAGACTAAGATCAGCCAGCCGCGCAGACAAGTCCGGCGCAACGATGAGATTAAAGCGACCTAACAAATCGCCCTTAGGGGAGGGGTTTGTGACTCTGAAGCGGTTGCAGTTCTTTGTGGAATATGGCGATCCATAGCGTGTGGAGCCAAAAAAGTTTCGCCCTGTCGAAGTAACAGCAAGAATGACCGGAGTCCTCTCGAGGATTAGAAAGTGTACGTTTCTCCAGAAATTTGTAAAGATATCCCGTCATGCATAGAAGACGGTACCAGGATGACATATAAGGGGGAAAAAATTCAAGCAGGGAGAGGTGGCCTTGCGCTGCCTCAACGTATACGACTAATGCAAACATTTCGCCTACGGGTTCCCGAGTGGAAGGCTCCATTGAAGGAACCGTGCTTCTCCTTTTGTGCCATGCGTGTTCAACTGCCTCTGGCTGCATTGAATGATCGGCAAGCCATTCTGAGAGCTGATGAACGAGCCACACTGGACCATTCCACCAAAGAGGAAATGCCTGCAGTTCACCTAACAGCAGGCCTCTACTGGCACAAGCCAAGTACAATCTGCTGGATTCTCCTGGCTGGACGCATACAGTTCGACGCATATGACCAATTAACAACGAGGCGCGCAAAGTTCCAAGCGAAAGCGAAAATGGTTTATAGCGGAAATACTCTCATCTTGGCTAGAGAGCGATCTATGTGGACCGGAAGTTGGACTGCACTCGCAAGTAAATGTCCACGGCATATACCCGCGTTGAAGTGTTGGCAAATCCGTGCAATTTGCACTGAGACCAAGATGGTAATACTCTTGTCCACCGAGGAATGGCAATGCTATTAAATGCAGAAATGAACCGATAAAAGCTCAGCTATCCTGTTAGGATGTCTGCCGGCAAAGGGTCGTCCCAGTCGATTTCAGACTTTTACAGCTCCTATATGATCAACAAGCCCAAAATGACAAAGGAGGCAAACCACCTTAGCGGGTCGTACATGCGCGCAACTTACGGATATGGCGACTCGAGCATCCTTCCATCATTGGGCAACCATTTGTGCAAGGAAAAACGTTCGCAACTCAGTAACTGATAAGCTTGTTTCGCATGGAGAGGTCCTCGCTCTAGGTCTTAGATCCAAGAAACACATCGTCCACATAGAAGTTATTATTCTTGTAAGGTGGAGGAACCACGTCTTCTTGTGATTACGCACAAATCCGGGTGGAGGGTAATTGATCAGACATATAAAACGCACGAATAACGGAGAATCACAAATATATTTCGTTATATACCAATTACAATCAGCGAACTATCATACGCAACTGACACTAAAACATGTACAACGTCTTGGCACACCAATTAAGAATACCAGAAAAATGAAGCTGGGACGGCAGCGGGCTTAAAATTTATGGCAACATTGTACTTAGCGAGCGATGGAAGGCAAAAGCGCGTGACAAGGGTAGAAGTCCTCTAGATCATCGCAACGAAAAGTGAATGGCCAGAACTTATAAGTGGAGGATATGAAATTGAACATGATCAAAATGAAAAGTTAATTTAAAAAAAAATTAATATGTCTTAAAATGATACCTAAGGGTATCAAAATATAGGTACCTGGGGTTATCATCAGTTAAGAACTTAAAGTTAATTTAAAAAAAAAATTAATATGTATTCTGAATAAGATAAAATGATACCTAATATAGAAAATTTGGAAGAGGTACGGGTATGAAATGTAAAATATATGCATGAGATTATAATGTAAATTTATTTTCCGTCAGTAGGAATACAGGATCAAAAATGGATATAGGTAATGGGAGATAACCTACAATATCTAAACATTAATTATCACACCAAAGAAATACAATATTGCGGTGGATAGAGAAATTTACTGATTATGGTATAAGAATTTAACAATAATCTAATGTACTTCTTACACTCGCCTGTATGCAGTATTTGTTGGTGCTGTGCACCGCAGGAGAATCGACGAGACATAAATTGTCTAAAAGAGTTTTTATTAAATTACTTTAAATAACTGTACTGAAATAAAAATTAAGAAAACTTGAACATTACTGTAGTCAATATTAATTTTTTAATTTGGTATTATAAACAGAAAGGCAAATAAAACAGGCATGACCCTTGTCGTGTTAATATTTTCGTGAATGGAAACGTAGTCCGCCATTTCAAAGTCTCTAGCTGAATAAGGACAACATAATCTTACGTCATTTCTAAATTGATGGAATTCTTAGCTATAAATTATTATGTAAAATAAATATGTATAAATGTTACTGTAAGATAATAGAAATTTGATATACCTATCAATTCAGCATATTGATTTTCTAAATCAAAATATAATTTTCAATGTGCATTTATGTTTTATTTTCTCTTTCATTTTAAAAAACAGATGACTATGCACCGTACTGAGAAATAATACTTTTATATTTGTATACCTATTAATAGCAAGGGCTTACCGTACTTTGCTACAAACTTTTAAAAAGTATATACAGTATTCGGCTAAACGTGTTGTCCGACTATCGTCCGTCACGAAAGTATTAATGCTTTTCATAAGAAAGCCACTAAAAAGCATTGTGTACACACAAGAGGCAAGTATACATAGCATAAAGCAAAAACCCATTAGAGCACGTGTTACATTTGTCACGGACTATCGCGTCGCTGTCACCAGAATTATATTACGGACTATCCGCGACCGTCGAATTTATGTCGCGGTTTCGCGTCTTCCCGATTTATTTATCGAGATTTTAAGTTAAAGATAATTACGGTTTCGGGTCAAGCGTGTCTACGCGACACTCCCCTGGGATAAGGCAGATTAATTAACACATTGGGCGAATTTTGGAGGTTGAAGAAGAATATCAACGAAATCTTCTTCCGCAATAAAGGCTTTTATTGCTTTCTCTAGTTTACTATAAAAATGTCTGGTCTTGGAAATCTGTCCGGCGTGGGCGAATTTTGGAGGTTGAAGAAGAATATCAACGAAATCTTCTTCCGCAATAAAGGCTTTTATTGCTTTCTCTAGTTTACTATAAAAATGTCTGGTCTTGGAAATCTGTCCGGCGCGCGTTTTTCATTTAAGACGTTTACTCATCAAACCGCCGATGCGCAAGCGAATGTGCCTCAGGTTTTCCGAAAACAGTTCAGGTCAGGACGTGCAAGAGACTTATCGGGATTTCCTATGCGCAACGAATGCACTTCGGATTCTCCGGCTAACCCTTGTTACAAAACAGTTACTCAGAAAATCAGATTCTCCAGGGTTTTCGATGCGCAAGTGAATGCGCCTCAGATTGCCCGGGATTGTCTGAAATTCCAGGTCCTTTCGATATTCAAAAGGTTTCGATACGCAAATTTAATGTGCCTCAGAAAACTCGAGGATATCTTAGGTTTCTGTATCCCCCGAAATTCGTTAGACAGAATTCCAAGTTAAAATGATTTTAACAGAAATATATAATATGTATCTTACTAGTTAAAACTCAAGCGCAGGGAGATCGAGACTGTCGCGAACGTTACTGTCGCGTCTAACCGCAGTGAAAACTCGTGTAGTAGTGGTGTGTGCGCGCTCCCAAAAACTCCCTTATATGACCAGGAATCCCTTCCCTGGGCTACCCCCTCTCTAGCCAGAGAAATTGTTTAACGCGGACATTTTGTTAGGTGTTAGTTGAGGATCTGTCGCGCCATTTGTTGATCGAAGACGTTCGGCGGCTGCCCGTTATCTGCAGACAAGGGTATTTGGCGCGTAAGACTCCGGTGGCCCATTGCTACGGTTCACTGGCTAGAGTTTTGTTTCCTAATCCTTTGCACAGTATCTATTGTTAGGTCATTCTGGGCCCGTCGAACGTTCTCGCGCGTTCTCTGGCTGTTTCGTTCCTTTTTTCGCTTCGTCTCTTTCCTCCTTCAATAAGCATAGGGCCGGTGTACGTCACAAGTTTCTATGTGCATCTAAAAAAAAACAAAAAACAAAAAAAAGGATCAAAATTGGAATATTTATGCGCCTTTAAACATGAAAATTTGTATTAATATTTGTATTAAGTTATTTTTCACCTTTTTGCTATGAAAAAATACTTTTTTTTTGCTAATCTTGCAAAACAAACAAGTTTATACAGAGGATAATAATTTTACGTTAAGGTTTCATTAAAATTCGTTGAATAATTTGTAAGTGAGAGTCTCGGCCCATTTTGGAAATGTAATTTTGAGAAAAATGCGTTTAACTATTTGAGAAGTGAATAGTGAATGATATCTATATCTTATCAACCGATCAGTGATTCCAATATCTTACAATAAATATTTCGGCTTCCTTATGAAACTCATTTTGCTTGAGAAGAACCTTTCTGCATGCTGTATGAGGTTCCTAAGTGGATAAAGTGCTTCGTCGTCCTTGTCGAGTCAGCCAATACTCATTGATGTCGACAACTTATTTCTTTCGCCAATTTTCAATAATTATTTCTAGCTTCTGCATACTTTGAGAAATGGAAGTATATCCTTCATTGAAGAGTTCAGCAGCAATATACGATGCTATTCCAACTATTTTTTTTCTTAATTTATTTTCAGTCCTCTCTGCTAACGTCATTTTGCCTAGTGGTGTAACATATGACGATCGCTTGAAACGCGAACATTAGACTAAGAACCGTTACGCGCTCCAAAAGCAATGTAAATAGATAGATATAGGTATATGCTCATGCGACAGGCTAGATTGAACAGCGTAGCGCGGGCAAATTCGTGAAATCGATGCGAGCATCGATTCCATGAATCCTAAAGAAAGATCGACGCCCTAAAGTGCGAGCCACGGCAAGAGAAAACTGACGTATTGTCTAAACCGTTTTTAATCAGTTAAGAGACACCTGATTAGCCACAGCACGCGCAAAAAGTATAAAATCAGAAGTTTAATCCAGTATAAATATCAGGACTCCGAACGGACCAGCAGAGATTTTTGTCAGATGTTTTGAAGATAGTTGAAAGATTTTAAGAGATTTTGAGAGAAGACTAGAGACTTCATAGACATTAAAGTAAAGTTCAACAAGATAGATACAAGAATAAGATAAACGATGCTATTAAAAACGGGTCGGACACCGGGCGGAAAGCTAGATATTTATGCGCGCGATTTAGAATAAATTAATTTAATGTAGGCCTTACCTAAATAACCTGTTTCCTCTAAAATACAGAAACGGTAACTTTATCGAGAGACTTGAAACACCAAAACGCCCAGTCCGTGTATCCGAAAATCTCACCGATGTCCCCGGGTAATCATTTTTGTTCGCGATACCTCGTTCACGAAGGAGCTGAGACGCAACGATAATCAAGTTGCATAACGATCAAGTACTTAACACTTGGCATGTGGGCAACGTACTTTTATGTTTTTCGTGGTCTGTTACTGGAGCGCGGGTCACATAAAAATACGTATTTAGTAGATTTACGCTAGAGGGCGAGTATGGTATAAATACCATGGACGTTGTATATATGGTGTTTATGCTGCTAGGCTACGTTTCGTATTGTTTCTTCCCAGAAGTTTCGTTCAGAAAAACGAGATAGTTTTCGATTTATTGCGATTTTATCGCATGTTTAAAGTCTCGGGAGATTCATGAAAAAAACACCCGCTGCGCGCGTAAGTCCGCCGCGAAGTATACCCGCATGCCAAGTGTTAACCTTATACTTTGTAACTTCGAACCGAAATCTGGTTATCCTTGAACCTTTGACGTATGACAACACCTAGGTTGCGTATCGGCAATCGGGGAAACCGACTTTGTTAGATAGGATTGACAACCGCGCGGAAGAATCGAAGTCCGAAACAGGTTCGGCAAAGATAGTATTTGCAGAACTTAAAAGTGTAATAAAAAGATTTGGTGGCCTCTCCTCCAACCTAACCCGCATCCCTACCTCGAGAAGCAGCACCCCTACGGGGATTTCGTCTCGTAGTTCACCGAGAACTTAATTAAATATATTAGAAAACCCATGCCCGAGCCAGTCTCATCTCAGGAAAGTGTCGCGGTGACACGAATCCCAGAAAAATATGTTTTTTGACTGTTGAATTTAGTGGAAGGAGGTGTTCAAATTTGGTGACAAGTAGTGATCCATGTAGTCTTAGCGAGCGCATCGACACATTTTAATTTAATTTTCCATCTGGCTTTATGTAAAAGGAAATCCAATTGGCTAAATCGACTATTTTTGTGCGGGATATTGATATAATTTGTCCACTTGGTGTGTGGCCCAATTATTAAGCGATTCTAAATTCTTTAATTTAAATTAAATTAATAATGAAAAATTGAAAAGATTAAGGTGGTAAATTAGATAAAGGTGGTAATAAGAAAAATGATACGGAAAAAGGCGGATATTGGGGTAACTGAACCAAGACTCGAGTCTAGTGTATGGTTACGCTCGCTGAGACCACATGAATCGTTACTTATCATTGAATCATTTTGAACGAGGGGTTCGAAGTACGTATATGTGCCTTCAATCCAAATTTGCTCTAATGGCTTTACACTCTTGCCATTTGTACTAACTATCTTTTCCCGCACGGTAGTATCCGTGCTATGGATTTTTTGCTCGTAGTGCACAAATATTAAAAAGGGGCCATCACATTCTTCTTCGTATCCTTAACACTATTTATATTTCTTCTAATAGCTGAACCGTAGTAAGTAGTCAGTTTTTTTTAATTAAAGTATTCGTTACTTAGTCGTTTACGTTTTGTACCCGAGTGCCTATACTGTTTTTAACGTGACCGATATACTCACTTTTTACTACTTGGAATTTATAACCATATGGATTAACATTCAAGATAGCTGTTGCACACTGTAGTGCCTCGATACCGCTTGACAGACGTGTCACCAAAAGAGATTCAAAATTTATTTTAAAACTTTATAGACATTTTCTTGGAAAGTTGAATTGTGTGTGTGTGTGTGCGCGCGCGCGCGTGTGTAGAATTTCTACGGACATTGCGGCGCAGTTCGTCGCAACGCGTACGTGCTTGTTGCCCGAACTCTCTCTATGTGTGTTTGTATGCGTGAACGTAGCCGAAATCTGTCGAGAAGAGTGCTTAAGAATCGGTTCGTAGAAAATAAAATATATCACCTTACACCCTGATCTCTACATATATATAATGAAATAGAATCTAATAATATTCCATGCTATGTTAGTTTAGTAAAACTTTTACTTTTATTCGCAATAAAATGTACTTCACGTTTGCATACACCTTTCATATATGTTAATGAATTTATGAGAGTTGGCGTTTACGATGGATTCGCGTACATGTTACTCACATGGTTACTCACACCGCAAAGTGGTGTAAGTCCATTTAAAAAAAAAATGTGTATCGTGTTTTTCGTCACAACTTCATGCAAACTCTTATTGACGTTGGCATCGGATATTGCAATATATACTACATCGTTGATTTCATTCGAAGTAATTTTGTTATAGATCCATATGAATATTTGTGCGTGTAGCAATTCTTTCTTTTGTCATTCTACTGAGTTCGTCCAGCAGCGCATAAACCCAAACATTTCATGTTTTACCGTAAAATTCATCAGGCGTTTCAGCTTTTTTCTGAAAACACGTGTTGTAATATCTTGCCCATCCATCTGCTATTGACCAGGAAGTATGAGCTATTGTATATCTTTCCATGCTGTGAATATAATAAATATTAGACACTCGGTAGTGACGAATATACGCAATTGCATCCTGAGTATACTTATGCATATACCGTCGACTGCCTGTATATAAAGATGGCAAAGTCGTTAGTTTTCCAACTTTAGTTTTATTACCATTATATACAATTGTATTTCACAGTTAAACGTATTTTTCGGAGTGAAGCCTGGTCTGATTGAAACAGATGCTGTCTTCATTCTTTCGAATCATTAAGTGATATGAATAATAATTTATGGCGTTGTGTTTCTTCTTTGTTTCTTTGTCACTGACTGGATTTATCATCTTATGGTTGAAGTGATATTCATTGGCTGTTCCAAAGAATGATTGGATATTGCAGAGCATCGTAATACCGGTGAGTTGTGTGCAACTTTTGTCGGTTGATCGTTTCTCAGATGCAGAACAATATTTCTAGGTTGGAATTAATCTCCGACTATTGCAATTGTCACTTCGTTTGTAGTTGGAAAATTGAATCATTGCACATGTTCTCCAGTAGGCATTTTGTGAGCACGTATAACAATCTTGTGTATATCAGCTGACATCAGGTCAATTGCAGTTTTAAGCAAGCTTATTAATTTATTTTTTTCATGAAGAAGCTCTTACCATCGAGAAACGATGGATCTTTGGAGGCAAGTAAAAATTTCATAGCGTGCATTCAATTCATCATTGCCATTACCGACGCAATACATTTATAGGAATATATTGATCATCTAGGAAACGAAAGAGGGAGCTGGCTTTATGATAAATTTGTCCTTGCACTTTGAAAGTTGGCATAACAAGAGATGTTATCATTTCCGCGCCCACGACGTCATTTGGAAGAATGAGTTGCATTTCTTCATGTTAGATAGGAAATGCTTTGATGAGCAGGTATATCTGGCAAGCAAAGTTTTTAACCTCTTCGGCACGATGCGCCACTTTAATGGCTTTCGCTCTTTCCGAAAAAGTATCGAATGGTGTAAGAAATTTGTATACCATATGCTTGATGAGGCAATCTGAAATGTTGTTTATAAGTTTGATAAAAAAGTTTAAAAATATATCACATCTCAAGTGTGTTATTAATTATTAAAATAAATGATTAAAGTAAAAGTGTATGTCGTGGTCGCCCAGCGAGTCTACTCAGAGATTACCGGCACGTCAGATCGCATTTAAGCGATTATTGAGAAAATATGGCATCGGGCCTCCGAGTTCCTGATGACAACGACCGATCTTCGTAGGTGTCAAATTACGACACGTTTTACCGGTTAAAATTATCAACAACGGTTTATTCAAGTGAATATAATATGAGGAATACAATAAATCTTACGTAGCTCTCCGAGGCGCAATATAACTTGTAGAACGCGCGTAATTTCAACACCGTGGTACGTAATCTATGCTTCTGAAGTTAATCGTAAAATAAATATAACGCGTCTCGCCGCGTTCGAATGCCGATGGATTATCGTTATTACTACAGTTACACTAATGCATATTTAAAGGATATAGAGCTGCAGCTCGCAAACTGAAAGCACGGTGCACAATGTGTATAAAAAACGTAAGTCTTTTGTAGTATATCCCTTCCTCTCGACTCCTCTCTGATGGCTTGTTACCGGTTAAATTCGGTACCCGCGGTCAAGGTTATAGATCTATAATTAGCTTTCTCGAAAAAAACGCGAGTGAGGATAGCCTCTTGCCGCGTGCCCTCTGGTATCCCCCTGAAATCAGGAACGATAAAAGGCAGGCATAACGCATAGGTCGCTCGAAGAAGCCTAGGACGACTCAAAGATTTACGAGAGCCCTTAGTTTTCTGGCTTCCGGGAAACGACTTCTGCTTGACACTGTCCTTCTCGGTTACGTAACCTGAGCTAATCAAACTGAAAAACCGTGCCTGTCCGACCACAGTTGCGGGGGCGGAGAGTAGGGACAATTTGAAGATCGAGCGTCCCCACGATCGCCGAACACCCATCAGGCGGTAGTGAGCTGAGCGATTTCTCCGCGAGATGATTAGGCTACAAAGCCATACCGCGAGTCCGCACCGCTTAGAGTCAATCGACCGCTACGTCACCTGTGTACACTTTATCAGACACAGCGGGAACACCAAATCTAAGACGACCAGGGAATGGTGGTGAACTGAATCGCCTTAGAGGCGCCGTGTGGGCCAGCAAGGATAGTCGGGCAAGAGTAGAACTGTATGACCCTTCGGCAGTACTGCTAATCATCTTATGTCCCGGAAATTGTTTATTCGTATGTTGTTGCTAAACGTGAAGCTAATATTCGTTAAATTATATTCGGGACTCTTGTGCCGGAATATAAGCAAGATCCCGCTAAATGATTATTACCGAAAGACTTTTATGCTGATTTGAAATGTCTTGACTCTACAATAAAGATGTGTAACAATTAAAAAATATTTCTAACGGAAATATGGGTGTAAGGACAGGGATGCCAATATCCCTCCCAAAATACATCCTTCCTTTTAAACCACCAGATCGAGAGTGTTGCTTCCGAATGCTGCATCAACCTCCTTCGATCGGGAGATCTTAATGGAAGTCGATGCATGCGCACAATGTCAAAAAAAATCAGGGGATGTGGTAGAGCACGTACGGACCGCCCATCCTATGTCACCGTCCGTACGGTTACAATGTGTCGTATCTTTAAGAAAAATTATATTTCAACCATTAAAACTTTATTCCAATGTACTCGTGTAGAGAATAGCATTGTCCGTCGCACATTGCAGTGCTGCAACGTTTACGCGTCGAACTCTGCGGTACAAAGAAGTAGCCCCGCGCAAAGTTTGGTCATGTCTAAAAGGTTAATGGTTCTAGCGGTTTTTCAAATTAAAGCAGTTTATATTTACGGAGGCGCAGCACATTCCTTTCGTTTCTCCATTAAATTTCAGAGTCTTACAATAAGGACACACTTCAATCATAGTATCGATGAAAACATGCTGTCTCAAACTGTAATCATCATCTGGGTTGTACCGGAAAACAAGCCGATTGTAATCGTGTGATTGCTGAGCACGGAGACTTGTTTGACACTGATCTGCTGTTCCTCCTTGACATCTTTCAACCGCTCTCAGCCTGCCGTGTTCATTTTATGGAGAACGAAGCACATCAGTATCCGCAAAACGGACTCTCCGTGCTCGCAACCGTGCAGTCTCAACTCTGCCTACACATCGCTCTGCTGCTTCCTCGGCACGTGCTTCGGTCAATCTTTGTCTCTTTCTACTCCTTCACTAATGCTCGTTCTGCCTTAGTTTGATTTACCATTACTGTCATGGACTATCCTACCGTTGTCACCAAAAATATGTAAAATCCCACCGTTGTCACCAGAAATATGTCACGGACTATCCGCGACTGTCGAATTTGGGTCTCACGGTTTCGCATCTTCCCGATTGTATTTTCCGAGATTTTAAAATAAAGATAATTACGGTTTCGGGTCAAGCGTAACTACGCGACACTCCCCTGGGATGAGGCGGATTGACTAATGATTTTGAGCGAATTTTGGAGGTTGAAAAAGGATATCAACGGAACCTTCTTTCGCAATAAAGACTTTTATTCATTCTCAAATTCAAGGTGAAAGGCTTAAATTCGAGTTCCTGTCCACGGCGAAGTTTACGTTTAAATTGTTTACTCATCAAACCGATCGATCCCTTGGGGTCCGCCGATACGCAAGTGAATGCGCCTCAGGCTTTCCGAAAACGATTCGAGTCAGGACGTGTAAGGGACTTGTCGGGATTTCCTATGCGCAAACGAATGCACTTCGGCTCCTCCGGCTAACCCTTATTACAGAAAAACAGTTACTTAGAAATTCAGATTCTCCAGGGCTTTCGATACGCAAGTGAATGCGCCTCAGATTGCTCGGGATTGTCTTAAAATTCCATGTCCTTTCGATATTCAAAAGGTTTCGATACACAAATGAATGCGCCTCAGAAAACTTAAGGATAACTTAGGATTCTGTGTCTGGATGGAGAAAAACTCGGTTAAGAATATTTGCAGAAATGATCGAATCTTACTGGTTAAAACATAAGCTCAGGGAGATCGAAACTGTCACGAGCGTTACTGTCGCGTCTAACCGTAATGAAAACTCGAATAGTAGTCATGGCCTTGCCCAAAAGCACCGATATATATGCTGTCCAAATTCTACCTCTCTTTAGCGTAAAAATTCCAAGGGTATGACGAGATCCTACACGTGCGCCTGTGGCATGTGCTGTTCAGTTTATTGCGGGTGTCTGGACGGGGGTTCGTCCCCGGCGCGTCGCGGGCCCTCCGGCTGGGCGCTCGCCGTCTTGGCTTGTTCGGCCATTTTCGGGCGTCGCCGGTGGGACTCGTGGCGACGGGCGGAACTCCCTCGGGACTCGCTCCTTCGCACTCGTATAGATAGGATCGGCCCTATCCCAGGCACAAAAAAAATAAAGAATAGTGCAGAGCATTTCCGCACGACGCACCGGGGCTGAGGATTCCGGCTACCCGTGCGAGAACGGACATCCCGTTCCTTCTACATGTGCTTTAGGTTTTTGTTTATCTGTGGGTCCTAGAGTCCTAGGCGTCGACAATGAATAGATGCCTTTGAGGACTCTAGAAGCCTCTTATTGTCTTCTGCTATTAAGATGCAAAATTATGGGTCTAGATTTTTGGGCGCTTGGTTCCCCTAATTTTCTGTTTACTGGCGTTTCCAAAGATCCTTGAGTTTTTCCCTTTCACTATCGCTAACCTAACATTTGGGCAACTGGCATGCAGATGTTGCATTTCATTCTGCTTTGTTTCTCGATTTCCCTTTTCCATAAGCGTAGGGTCGGCGTACGTAACATTATTCTTATCACTGCTTTTGCTCTGCGAATATAACGACCTAAGTTTAATCTTCCGCGAGGCATTATTTCGATGAATTAATGCAGATTGGGTGCATTAAAAAAGAATAAAGAAAGATACAACAAAAACATTAAAAAAGGAAAAAAACAGGTACTAAAATACACAGCAAAAACGCGACACAGTTGTCGACACAGCTCAATTCCACCGCCTATCACACTGAAAATTAACAAAAACGGTGAAAAAACGAAATAAATGCAAAGTTTTATGAAATTAATGAAATGATCTATGAAAAGCAAAGTTTTTAATGGCTCTGGCCGTTCTCCAAGTTGGGGCAGTTTAATTTTTCCGGTTGCACAATACATTTCTTTCATTTCTCCATTAAACTTCAGAATCTTGTAATAAGGACACACTTCAATGATAGTGCCGATGAAATCATGCCGACTCAAGTTCATCAAAAACTTGTTTTTACCTGTCGCAGGTGTGACATTTATATAATAACAATATGGAAACACTTCCATGTTCGAATGCACAGTTGTGTCAAAAATTTAAAAGCATTTCTATTTATATAGATTTGTTATGCTTTGTTTTCCTACGTAGCCCTTCCTTATGTTTTTATATGCTCTTTACTAAATAAACAATGGACTTTTATAAAACTGCAATGAATTAACTGAAGAATATAACAGTATTTAATTCCCATTAATTTCGAAAGTAATTTATATCGTTACAATTTTACTTAAATATTATATAAAATAAATAAAAATTTTTAATAGAAAGGTCATGATACTACAAATAACTTTATTTGCATAATATAATGTCATATCGGAATTTTTATTAATTTCTACATTCTTTTTGCTTCAAGATATTTTCTTGGACTTTTAAACGGACTTTAAACTTTATATATATATATTTGCATTGCTTGTATATTACTACGCCTTCTAAAGATTCCTAAAATTCTTTGGTATTTTATTGTTTTTATTACATACACTATATTGTTGTCAAGTTTTATTTACATTTTTACACATTAAAATTTAGTAAAATCTAATGAATTAAGGTTTCTCTTTAATTCTGAAGTATCTAAAATAAGTAACATGTAACTACAGCATCTTATAGTTACAAAATAGACGCCAAACTGAAAATTGTGTAGGAAAAAATGTTATATATATATATATATAAAGGGGGAACACGTCCGCCCTTTAGTATGAAATTAATCGCGCGAATCACTAGTTAGGGTGTCAATGGAACCTGGCTTTTTCGGTATAACAATTGGGTTCGCTACACCTTGTTTCACGGATCGAGATGTTCGAGAATGTTGAGTAGACTTCACCGCGTGTTGTAAATACGCGATGGTCGTGATATGTGAGAGTCAACGAGCTAGTCGTCTCGCTACGTTGCTTGATTAGTGTTATATTCGAAGTGTTTTGCTGAATATCTAGCGCGGAGCATGCTGACTTGAGATTGTCATTTTTGAGGCGCTTTGATGTCCAATAGGGGTTCAGACAAGTCTCCTCGGGGGGAGTTTTTAGATATTTTTCGTTAATACATGTCTCCCATTGGTTTTTAAAGGTTTCTTTACAGCCTCTTTACAGTAATCGGTCGGCTGCATTTTTAGACACAATTCAGCCCTGCTAGTTACCAGATTGTTCTTCTTTGACCGCTTTGGAAAGTCGAACGTGACTCAAAACAATAGGAGGTCACGTTTGCTTTTGATGGGTGAGAGTCGCGTCTAATTTGGAGGAACACCAGATGTTTTATTGCCTAAGTACTTCTGAAGTTAAGCAGATACCCACTGCGTAAAGAATAAAGCGGTCATTTCGGTACCGTTCGACTCTTGAAAAATACGATAAACCTTTGGGTTCCTCGCTAGCGTCTACCTATTGTTGTACCGCAATAAACTCTTGTAGTAGCTGTTACTTTTTCAACGTGTAATTTTGATGCCTATATGATTTACAAACAAAGTTTATTTTGTGATACTATTTTTGTAAAAATATCGTTATTAAATATATAATGGCTGTTAACAGAAGATCGTTGCATATATCATTTTTTATTAATGGCACAAAAATTTGCTTTTTCAAATAACAACGCAAATACTGTTATTATTTACACTTCAATATCCTTGTGATGTACCTAAGGTAAATGAAAATATAAAAGGATCAGCGCGTTGTGTAGAAAACTGCAAAGTTTTTCTCCCTTGCAAAACTCCGATATGTCAAAAGTAGTTTTACCCTATGAACCTCAATATCTTATAAAATTTGTAACGTAATTAAACAGAACCATGAAAAGTAAAGGTTACTCATTAAACTAATAAAGGGGAAAACAAGTGGATTATGCCGTCTGCACGTTGCACACCATAAAGGATGCGATATTTCATATAAATGCTTTCAGATTTTGTTACAAAAAAGACGCCTTATATATTTTTGCATACTCATGCCATTTACGGTGTCACAAATCTATCGTATTTACCGATTTTTAATTATAGTTTTAAAATCAAGAAATTTATAGTTTTGGGTCAAGCGTGCTTACGCGACACTGCCCTGGGATGAGGCAAATTGATTTTGGGCAAATTTTGGAGATTGAGGAAGGATGTCAACAAAACCTTCTTTCGGAATAAAGACTTTTATTCATTTTTCTAACTTAAAGTGAAAGGTTTAAATTCGAGTTCCTGTCCACTGCAAAGTTTTCGTCTAATGTGTTTACTCATCAAACCGATCCTATCGTTTGGAGTCCACCGATAGGCAAGCGAGTGCGCCTCAAGCTTTCCAAAAACGATTTTGCATCAGGACAAATCGGAACCTTTCGATTAGAAAAGAAATTCAACATTGGTTGATTCCAGATATTTGTATTCTTTCCGATACGCAGTCGAGTGCACCTCAGGTAGTTTACAAATATCGTGATGTCCACTACTGAATGGAGAAAAACTCGATTAAGAATTTTTACACAATATGATTGAATCTTACTCGTTAAAACTTAAGCGCAGGGAGGTCGAGACTGTCGCGAGCGTTACTGTAGCGTCTAATTATAATGAAAACTCGAATAGTAGTCATTGCCGTGCCCAAAAGCACCGATATATATGTTTTCCAAATTCTACCCCTCCTTAGCGTTAAAGTTCCAAGGGTCGCATGTGCGTTAGGTTTTTGTTTATCTGAGAATCCTAGCGTCTTCAGTGCCGGTAATGAATAGAAACCCTTGAGTTTCCTAGAACCCTCTCGTCGTTTTTTACTATCACATGCAATTTTCATGAGTCTAGCCTATTAGTTCTCCTAATTTTCTATTTATTGGGGTTTCGAAAGATGCTTGAGTTTTTCCTTTTTACTATCGCAGACCTAACATTTGGGCACTGGCATAAAGATGTTAGATTTCGCTTTGGTTTGTTTCTCGATTTCCCTTTTCTATAAGTGTAGGGCCGGTGTACGTAACAAAAGTCAAGAATCGCGAGGATAGAGATCCCACATTTGGGGGCTCGTCCGGGAGGATCATGAGGATAAATAAAGATTAACAAGTGCAGTAAAAGACCGAAATAAACCCAGCGACGATTCATTCGCAGTTGTTTAAGCGCAGGCAGCTACAGAATGAAAGTAGCCGTAAGTACATTTACAGTATGCAGGAAATCGCGAGTCAGGGCAACGGTTTGCGAGGCGAGCGTAGCGATAAAGCAATATTGTACGGATCTCGAATATTAGCAAAATTAAAAAAGAACGTTAAAATATTTGAGGTTGAGCATCGCGCAGGGTAAAAATTAAATCATGCGGATACATTGAGCCATTTTCCAGTTATGCGAATCAAAGACACATTATCACATATCGTTTGAAATAGACAAGAAGATGAGGAAAGGTTATGTGTTATACGTCATGTGTTGGAAACGGAGCCTTATGACGATTACTTAATGGAAAACGATATTTCAATGAAACACGTGAATGATAAGAATGGGATTATTTTACATACTTGTATGTAAACTAATATGGTTCGAAAGTTTCACGAGAACGAACAGTTTGCAGTCCGTAAAGTGGCTGAAATGATAAAGGAGGAATAGTACATGCAAAACCTAAATGAAAAAATAGACAGCGCTAACAGCTTCTGCATATCATGTTTAATGCTGAAGTGTAAGCACGAAAAGAAAGAAGGACAGCTGCAACCGACTGCAACTGAAGGGAGACAGACCTCTCGAGTCATCACATGGACTACATAGAACCAATGACAATGACGGGCAAAATGTAGAAGCACATTTTGGCCATAGCAGACAGGTTTTCCAAGTTTGTATGCTTATATCCCATGAAATCGATTACAGCAAAGGAAGCTTTAGACAGACTGACGATACAACAAAAGATATGTGGTAATCCAACTCGTTTAATTACAGACCGAAGGACGGTGTTTACATCGATAGATTTTAAATTATTGCGCGAAAGAAAGGATTAAACATATTTTAACAACTATCGGTGTTCTAAGTGGGAAAAGCCAAGTGGAGCGCATTATTATTGCGGTGTTAACTAAATTGTCGATAGAAGCGCCGGAAAAATGGTATAAAAAAGTAAATGCAGGTCGAAGGGCAATCAATAGTACTTATGAGCGTAGTATTGACACATCTCTCTTTAAAGTTATGTTTGGAAGATGAGGCGGCGCGCAGGTACCTCCATTCTGAAGCTGATACAGAAAGAGGTGAAAACACTACTTATCGATGAAGGCGTAGAATGAAAAAAAGTAGCAAAAGAAAATCTATTAAAGATCCAGGAGGAAAACCGGGGCAATTATAATCGCACCTGTAAAAAAGCGAACGTTTATGAAGAAGGCGATTTAATTCTAATAAAGCATACCTAGTTTGGCACGGAGCTAAAAATTCATTGGAAGTTCTTGGGACCGTAGAAAGTGACTAAATGTAACGGAAGGAACAGATATGAAGTGATTCGTGTTGGCGAAGGTGAAGGATCGAATATCATCACGACCGCAGCCGATTATATAAAACCGTATGAGTGCGCTTTGGGATCCGAAGAATTCGCGGGTATGGCTGAATGTGGAGAGTGAGGAAGATGACGGTGTGCCTGCGAGGAAAAAAAAAGAGGGTAGCCCGGGAAAAAAAGGAGCGGGAAGGAGCGGGAAGCTATCGTCGTCCAGTCTCGGCGAGAGCACAACTGTAATCTTTAAAATATATTGCATATTGTTTGACTTAATTTACTCCTGCGTCCGTCCTTCCATCATCGTCGGATAATAAAAAAGAAAATTAAAATGAAACTATTTCAAATATACAACGATAATCTTCGCGCGACTTTATAATGTTGAACCTTTTGCTATCCATCTGCAACTGACTTTTTGGCTGTTTCCCTCTCTACCCAAAATCGTCCTTTCCTCTTGCGCGCCTGATCCCTAGACCAAAGGTCGTGATGCAACGATGTCCTACGTTTGTCTTAACCCAACGACCTCCGTCCGTTCTTGCCGATATTACAAATGTTTTTTATGAACAAAAAATAGTATAGTGTAAAGCGAATAAAGAACTTTATGCTACATATCTTAAAATAACTGTGATGACGGTGAAAGAAATATAACAATTTTCAAATTTATTTTAGCCCCTGAAGTGGGTATATTCATTTTTATTGATCTGGTTTTTAACTGAATATTAATATATTCGAAAAGGAAATTTAAGAAGTACAATTAAGACTTTAATGGTCGCTCACACAACATGTATATCATAGCGGGAACTGTTATTGCCCGCTCACGCATGTATGTGATACTACCGCCGAAGGTTGTTGGCCCGTACCACACTCTTTGTGTGATAATTTATGAATGTAAACAAGTGTAGATATTGCTATTGGCTTCGTATTTTATCGCTACGTCTTTGATTTTAGGTAATTATTGTTTTATTGCCTATTTTTAATTTTACATTTTACACTACAGTGGTGTACCATGTAAATTACGGAGCAAATGTCGGCGGCTCTACGGTTGGTATCGTACACACCGAATCAATAATTTGTTCCTCAACCCCTGCAGGGGGGCAAGGAGAAGCTGGAATGCGACCGTGGCGGTGTCAGGCGGCTGGATCCAATTGGTCGAGATTTATAGACTTTGTGATCGACACGCGCACTATTTACAAACTGTGCAGAAATGTATAATTATGGTTGTTACAATACACATTGACATATTTAATTGTATTATTCATAGAAACGTGCAAATACAATATTATAGAGCCTAATATCACTTATTGCTAGTCTAAGAAGGTGAGAAAAGAACGAATTACCTTTTTAAATTGAAAAAATGTTCTTTCAGAAACTTTTTATCAGAATGATTACATATAACGATTTGGTAATATTAATTTATTGACTAATTGTTCCAATGTAAAATAAATTGTAATTTAGTCAAGAACCTTGCCATAACCTTAAAAAGAACCATTTTACAACTCTGAAAAAGTGCATTATAGCTCTGAAAAGTAACAATTAATAATCAGTCCTTGCACAATTACTTGATTTAATCTTTTTAATCGATAAATGTAACGAAATCATTATCTGTAATAATTCTGATGCAAAAGTTTCTTCTTGAAGGGCATTTTTCCAATTTTCAAAGATATTTCGTTCTTTTCCCACTTTCTTAGACTATGAATAAGTTATATTCGGCTCCATAATGTTGTATTTGCACGTTTCTATGAATAATACAATTTAATATCTCACTGTGTATTGTAACAACCATAATTATACATTCCTACACAGTTTGTAAATAGCGCGCGTGTCGATCACAGAGTCTATAAATTTCGACCAATTGGCCCCAGCCGCCTGACACCGCCACGGTCGCGTTCCAGCTTTTCCTTGCCCCCCTGCAGGGGTCACGGAACAAATTATTAATTCGGTGTGTACAAGCGCTAGTGTCGCTTGTTTTCTATCTAACAATGTTCAGATGGATCAAGACCTGTCAAGTACTGTTACATGTAGGTGATTGCTTTAATAACTATCACACAAAGGAAAAATATTAAATTTGTTGTTAAATTGTTGTTGTGTGTTGCTTTATGTTTATGTACGCAAATGTTAAATTATTACATCGATTTTAATAAAGTTTTTTTTAAATTAATTTTTCAAAAATATTGCCGGCCTCTGGCGACGTTTGACTGCGTAGACATGCGGCCATTAAAGTGCTAATATAAGCATTCTTAATGGTCTTAAAATTTATTGATATCATGACTCAAAACATAAATAATCTATTATTTAAAAATACTTATTACAAAACCGAAAAAATATATTGTATTCACCTTTACAGACATCAGCATCAAATCCGAGGCACATTGATGGGAATATTTAAATTACTATATCAGAACATCGCTCATAAATTCGAAAGAAGTATTGGGTTGTTCGGAAAGTAATTTCGTTATTTCCCGTCAGAGGACTTAATTACGTTTTTTCGAAACCAACTTCACACTTAAGCCGCATAACCATTATATGTCTTGAGAGCTGATATTGCAAGGCTTGTGTGTGAAAAAGTTCTATT